>MU389794.1:5621-118090 GCA_022578765.1 Xylaria sp. FL0933 | reverse complement strand
CGCTTGCTGGGGGCGCCGGCTCCCCCGGGGGGCCCCGCCGGCGGCCGGCCGCGCGGCCGCCGCCCCCCCCCCCCCCCCCCCCGCCCCGGCCCCCCCCCCCCCCCCCCCCCCCCCCCCCGGCTTCTTACGAGAGGATCATGCCGGTCGACGAAGTGGCGTAAGCGGCATGCAATAGGCCAACGAAAAATGACCAGCCAGGCGTCCAACCCGAATTGGCCTCGAAATGGCCAAACACATATGCACCACTATTGAGCCCGTTTTTGGCAACGGCTAGCACAGTAATCAAGATGGCAACCACACCTGCGAAGGTCCAGAAGATAGCAAAAGTCTACGGTGGCAATCAAAAGTCAGTACAGGAGATGGTTTGGTTTGGCAAGAGATGGCAGCCAGAGAAAGTCCTACATCTAGAATAGGCAGCCACGTGTTGCACAACGCACACACAACGTTGCAAATCAAGGTGATGCCGAGGAAGATCAGGAAGACCTGGTAGGGATCGCCCTTCAGCACGTCATGGCCGTCGGCTGTCTGAAAGACGTTGACAGAAGCCACCAGGAACAGCGCAGTCGCGAAATTGACGGAAAGTGTAATAGTGATGTTGCCCACGACGTACAGCCAACCGCAGATCCAGGCCGAGAGGCGACGGTAGCTCAAAGGCGCGAGCATGAAGGCTTGATAGTAGACGCCGCCGGCGGTCGGGTAGACGCTCGTGATCTCGCCGAGCGAGGCGGCGACACAGACGATGATGAGAGACACGCCGACCCAGCCCCAGATGATGTCGACGGGGCCGCCGCATACCAACGGGTAGTAGAGCGTCGTAGCGAGACCATAAGGAACCGAAGCCAGGACGAAGGACATGAAGGCTACCTGAAAGGTAGATCGTGTGCGCAACAGCTCGGGCTTGTAGCCCAGCGAGGTCAGCACCTGATCGGCCGTGTCCGACTCCGTCTCGTGGCCGAAATGGTCGTCGGCGACCTTGGAGTCTGATTTTGTACCCATTGTCCTCGGCGTCAGTGGTTTACTTATACGTGTGGCCGACGGACAATTAAGGTTAATCCGGGGAAATTCTAACGAGAATGCAGGATAGGCTTCGTCATAGGCGATTACTCCATGAGGGTTTGTTTGTCAGTTCTGGAGGAAGCTTAAGCGAGAAATGTCGACTGCGTGGGCTTCAGAAGGAATGCTCAGAATAAAAGAGACCCTGAGAAGAAAAGAAGGTGAATAAAGAGCAAAAGAGAACTCGGGAGGGCGAAGCGGGAGACAGGGGACGATCACTGCCAGCCAACCAGCCAGGTTTATGATCAGAAAGATAGGCAGGGTATTCGTTCATTCCTCGATCATCCCAGGTCTGCCCAGGCTTCCCCCAGTCCAGGAACATGCAGCTGCATGGTGTTAGTGCAAGCTTGTTTAACACTAAAGAACCGCTGTTTCGTCGACTTGGCCATCTCTTAGCTCCCAACAAGCTGGAACTTCTAACTCAATCAGAATTAACTACAACGGACAACAGAGGGGCTTGCAGGGGGGCAACAAGGGGACAAGAGTTACCTTAGGCTGATGATGACTGCCGCTTAGAGTAAGAACCTGCACTTTACAAGTCTAGCCAGTCGGGGACGCCAAGTCGTCTAAGACATGCATGCACTCCGTATCATCTGTTATCTGTAAGACGCGCAACATGGTCGACGGTAACGCCGAATTACGTAGTGCTTCCCAAGAATATGGGAAAGCGTGTACTACTAGTACACTATTAAAGAAGCTCATGATCCTTATCGCAAGAACCACAGGGTGCCCATGCCATATTATATGAGCCCCTAAATCTATACTAATTGTTAAAGATATGTGGACTGCACTATCTAGTACCTGGGTTAGGCACGTTATCAAGTGGGAAAAACAGAGGAGACATGGATATCGATCCCGTTAACTAATCCTTCCTACCGGTAACGAGCGGCCTCCTCGTCAGCAATTTCAAAGGGCCTAAAATCCCGAGCTACCATTGGTCCTCCTGTATTACCGCAAATTTTTTAACAAAGAAAACACCGAGTTAGTGAGAGAAAATGACGTCGATCTTCACGCGACGGCGTAGTAGCGGAGACGCTAGAAACGGACTGAGAAGTTTCTTCGCTTCCACCGCCGCGTATCCGACGATAGCCTCCATGCCTCCACGCACGCCCCGTGTTGTTCCGTTCGTGGAACCGCCGTGTAATGCCCCGATCTCAGTGGATAATCGCTCGGTTCTAAGTCGGGATGGTGCGACCCTACTTAAGTACTTATCATCAAAGGCGTGTGCGTGCCTCGGTACTAGCCTGGCTGCCTCATCAATTTGGGAGAGCTCGGAGAGGAAAGGATCCCTGGCTGACCGATGAGATAAGGCACAATGTAAGTCTCCCCGCGCGGTAAGAGGACCGTTAATAGTTGCTTGGCGCGATAAAACATCTTCTAGCACTAAGAACTTTTGTTTACAATCTGGTCGTAGTCGAAGCAAAGATAAGGACTGGCTAGATAATTTATTGTAACATGCCAAAGCCATGGCAAGATGGTAGACTCGGATAGATAATCGGTTTTGATTTGTCTGTAAGTCTTATACGAGTCTCGCCGAAGTAGAAACGATTCTACCGAGTAACAGGACTACAATATCCCAGATCTCGGATATTTTCATGCAGTCACCTGACTAGTGCCCGAGCAGATTGGCTCTCGACGTTATACACGATGCAATAGGTGAGACGAGACCCAAGTATGGTGGAACAGCGGTGGTGGCAACGTGCGCGCAGCTATGCACGCAGCTATGCATATGCGCGCGATCGTGCATAGCGATCGACAGGTGGGAGTGTCCAGTGTGCGCAGAAAGCATCGAGAAACAAATTCGAACACATCCTTTGTCGTATGCAGTTTCTCCGTCAGTCTCAACATCATGTCTTTACTATTGTATACCGATAAATGAGAAAAATGCCGCCAGGGTCTGATGAAGGTTGGGGTGAGAATCACGGAACAAGGGCAAAAGATACAACAGCATCGTACGTACTCTCACGAAAGTATCGCATGTGACGGTGTGACGACTTATATTCTCCTCTATCATACAATGCTACATCCTAAGTAAACACCATCTCATTCATCATCCTGCGCATCATACTGTCTAAACAATTCCTCAAACTCCCTCATCCGCACCACAGCATCGTGAAGCCGAGGCCACTCCTCATCCTCAGACAAATCACCCGCAGGCTTCCCGCTCTCCCACCAGCTTGCAAAGCGCTCATACAGCTCAGCGACGATCCTCGAGCGACGCGGCAGCTCTTTCTGCCACTCCTGCCAGTCCCATTCAATCGGCACAACCTCGTCCGTGGCGTGGTCATGCAGCTTAATCTCAATAGGATCCTTATACGAGTCTGAATGAATATACGCTCCATTCGCCGTGACCATGATCTCGCCCTTCTCGCCGTTAATGGTCCAGATGAATCCCGGTGTGCCCTTGAACTGCTGCCCGGAGCGGAAAGTGAAAGACAGCGTTGCGTTGTCGGCGATATCCGCCTTGCCTTTCGCTAGCTTCCCGTGTACGGCGACAAGATCCGGGACGTCTGAATGAATCTCTCGATCCGTCGTCACGCCGTTCTGATCCCGGAGCTTGAGGACAGGACGCTGGATCTGCATGCGGCTTTGAAAACTGGCGAACTCGCCCAACACCTCGTGCACCCAATCGATCGTGTGCGCATACGCGATAGTGACATGGTTCCCTCCGATTTTCCTATCGGCGAAATACGACACTGGCTCCGCGACACTGTCTCTTCTCCCGAGGTTACCATATGCTCGGACGTCACTACTCAGCACGCGACCGATGCGCCGCGATCTCAATACTTCCTTGACTTTGAGCGCGATAGGCGACACGCGACCCTGCAACCCAATAATGCTATTATCAACGCGTCTGTTCCCCGTAAGAGCCAGCGCGGCCTCGTAGTTCTCGGCCAACGGCCACTCAATAAACACAGCTTTACCAGCGCGAAGCGACGGCGCAGTCGTGAGGACGTGCGTGTCGACTCTGGTATTGCACACGACGAGATCGACGTCTTTATCCGCGGCCAAGTCCTCAGGACTACCGTACGTCCTGACAGTAGAAGGTAAATTGAAGTGCGCCCGCGCGACCTCGGCGGCCTTGACGCTGGAATTCAGCAAGGCTACTAGCTCGTAATGTGATTTGCCTCGTGCCGAGTTGAGGTAAGGGAGGTGGCCCTGTTCGGCCCAGTTGACCTTGGCTGAGGCGGAGAGGCCGATGAGTGCCACGCGAATAGGAGCCATTGCAACAGTTGTGTTACGATCTGTGTAAGTGAAAACCGATGTATCAGAAGTCAGACGACTGAACTGTAACAGATGTAAGATAGTTGGACCTTCTAAGATGAATTTCGCAATATATATCTATTCGCTTCCTGCCACTTTATACTCTTCGTTCGGCCCATATCATTATAAATCGTGGATTACATGATACAGTGAAGGCTGACTCTTGGACACTGTGAGTAAGGCGATAAAATGGGTGGCTAGGCCTGTGCTTTTTACTTTTAAATACTGTAATACTTACCCTTTTAGGCAAATGGTCCTCAAATATCATTACTCATCATCTAACCCCTTCACGTTCACCACGCATTCTCTTGAACATCAACTCAGTACTGTACAAAGAATCAAGTAGATACATTTAGATATCTAACATGACTGTCCATCATGGTTTCCAATAGCATCATTTATCCATCTAGTGTCTGTACTCAATGATACGCTCGCTAGAACACGAATAATTACAATACGAGCGGGCGGTCTTATCTGAATTCCTCTGTGTCCCCCCTTTCTCATCATCCTTATACCAAGGAAAACTAAAGACATTCACATTTATCAAAGTGATTTTTTATGTAAAGTAAAAAATCTTGTCATTAACAGCGAGAGAAAATTTTATTATTAGTTGTGACTTGCTCTAAAGAAACAAACAAGGCGTAAACAGCTAAATCAGTATCCGCTCAAATCAATGCTTACACTTCAACAAACCGCCACTAACAACAACCCAGAACAACGACATCTCAAGGGCAAAGATGCAAGATAAACGCCCTATCGCCGGTGCCGAAAAAGTCTCTTAATCGACAACCCCCTATGGCGCCGTGAACCAGTGTGCGCCGGCGGATCATACTTCTCCTTCTCAGAAACAAACGGAATCTTGGTCTCAGGACACGGTGAAAGACGCGGCGTCGCAGGGGGCGTGAAAGGGAACGTAGTCAGAGAGACTGGCCGACAGTGAGAACAAGGGGCAGTACTAAGTGATGGCTTAGGCTGGGTAGGAGGAGGAGGAAGAGGCGCATGAAGACGAGTAGAGGTAGAAGAAGGGGCAGGAAGTGATGGTTTAGGATCCTTAGGAGGTGTGGGAGGTATGGGAGGAGGAAGAGGAAGAGGTGCGAGAAGACGAGTAGAGGAAGGAGAGGTAGTTGGTGATGCCTTGGGTGGGACAGGAGGAGGAGTAGGAGGGAGAGGAAGAGGTGCGAGCAGGCGATTAGAAGAAGGGTTGGTAGAAGTCGACCGACTAGTAGTAGTGCGAGCCATGGCTATTACCACTGCTTCACGATAACTTATTCTTTCGGGTTCTTGCGTCTTTGTCTTGTTTTTGCTCTTTTTGCTCTGCTGGTGTGCTATGAATGCGAAAACGATCAAAGTTCTTACTACTTATGAAAAGTCACATGGGAAGATATTATTAATATATAGATGAATGTAATACAATCCCATGAAGACAACGATGTTGTTCAGTTGTGATAAAAGGCTTTGTTCACAAAGTAGAAACACAGACAACGGATACGAACAGCGGAGTTATGCGAACAATTCATACAATATTCCCGTACACGATTAGTTCTACCCAGCGATACAAGGCTACGCGACTCCAAAAAATCAGACCAAAAAAACTGAGTGCCGTATCCACCAGAATGCAGCAATTAAAGACTATTGATAAAATGCAGGAACAGCATCCACCTAGATGCAGTATACTTTTCAAGTTTTACCCCTGCGACCAGAAAGGGGGATATTCCACACAGCACAAAGCTGAACACTATAATACACGCAGCAAACTCTTAAAATAGCAAGTCTAGTGATCGCGCCCGGCTGCGAAGCGTGGGGACCCGAAACATCTTACCGTCTCACAAACAAGCACATCCCATCATCCGCAAGCAACCGGGTTAATACGCCAGTCACGTGTTGTCCGTTCAACGCGGTGCGGCAGAACAAACGCGGCAACCCATCCATTCCCTCGTCAGCCTTTCCACTAGGTCGTGCCATCACAATCCACTAAAGCAAAACATATGACGCCGGCCGGGCGGATCCGAAGGGTTTGATTTGCCCGCCCCTCCTTCGGCTGTCCCCAAAAAAAATCGTGTCAAAGCGGACGGGGATGGGGCGTGGGGGGATTGTGAACCGAATAAAAAAGTATCAAGAATTTCACCCTCGGCCGTCACCGCACGCTTAGCCTCGTGCGAAACTACCGGTATGTGACGAGAGATAGTCTGAGATTCTCAGTCACCATTGTTATTATTGTTGCTGTTGCTGCGCCGTACACAGCTGACGTCAGACAACATGTCCTACCACACCATACACCATTCACCACTCATCACGGATCACACAGATGAGTATTTGTGACGAGGTCGGTAACTATTGAAAGTAAAACCAATGGACGGTGTGTGTGCCGAGCCCAGCAACTCGATCGAGATTGAGAACTTTTGTGTGTGATACTACGGTTGAGGCCGTGCTTCCCGCGGAGAATGGAACCTTTGGTCGCATGGGCCTTTTCAGCTGTGCTGGCTACTAGGCTCAAGGCGTAGTTAGCGGGTCCGCCGAGTGGAAATGAGGATGCTTGCGATCGACCACGGGCCACGGTTTCCTCTGGGGAGGAGACGAAGGGAAGATCTTTAATATAATAGTATGTCAGCCACTCCCATTCTGTTGCCGTAGCACGGTTGAGTACGGTTCATCTATAACTTCATGATACTCTGTAACGGGTTGAGAGGGGCGCCGAGAGAAAGTCTGGAAGGCAGGTCCACATGGCTGTTCTTTTTCTCGCTTGGGATAGCCAGATATATATGATATATACAACTCATGCTCGGGTTGGGTGATTCTTCCGTCAAGTGCGTCTACTCCAATTTCTGCACGCTATGACATGTCGGACTATTCATATCGCAGGAGACATTATGCAGGACGATACCAAATCGTCAGAATCATCATCGCCCGCGACCTCGATCTCGCAGTTTGAATATGCGAGTATGATTCGATCAGCATGCGAAAAGGACATGGAAGCCATCATCGAGGTCGAAATGACTTCTTTCCCTCATGTCTACACTGACTCTGACGGCTTGGCAGACTGCCGTCGACGTGAGCTTGAACGTGGTTATCCTTGCTATAGGATCCTCACCGCCGGCTCGGAGTTTAGTGGGCGGAGGGAAATTCACGGATTCGTTATACTGGAATCGTATCTTCGTTCATATCGAGAGTACCGTGATGCCGGGACTGGAGAGAAGCTCATACTGCCAGCAAACCGCCCACCAGATAAGAAGCCGGCTTATAGCATCCTGATGGCTGCTATACGAGCTGATCCGGCTTTGCTACGCGAGGAGTTTTTATGTGAGTCAATTCCATAGTTGGCAAATCTGTATCACTCATTGTCATTAGTTGTCTCAGAGATCTGCATCCATCCGCACGCGCGGGCGAGAGGCAACGGTACGAGACTCATGCGCCACATTGTGGACGTGGCTGATGTGCTCGCTGTGAAGATTATTGCGCTCGTTGAGGGCTCAGTTTCTGATGCAGCACGGCAGTGGACCGTAGATGAGGCTGAGGAGGTCAATGCCGTTGAGTTGACTGCATTACGAAAAGGGGAGCAGAGAACGACGATGTCATTCTTCAGCAAGTTGGGATTTAGAAAGAGAGCACATTTCTTCTGGGGTCGTAGAGGGTGTGCTATTCCGAAGATCTTCTACGTAATGCAATATCCGGCAAACATATAACGGGAGGTTGATGGAACTAAGGCAGCGATACAAGTTATAGATAGAGGCAAACGATAACGGCAGCGGGCTCAAATATGGACGAGATAGGTCGAATGGTACGTTTTAGATGGGAGTCCCCTTTCTAGATTTAGTATAGGTATGCGTTGATCGGAGTCTATTACTCATAACACCCTGTAACGTGCACAGATAATGAGCCGGGAGCTGTTGACTTGCTGGCGGGGCGTCGGCTTGATATCATCTAATGGCTTTCGCTCATATCAATCATTTATTTCTCCCAAAGCGGACGTCAAATTCCTTCAGCACTCCCATTATGCTGGCCGTTTCGACGTCCAGAGCCGTACGACCAAAGGTATTGCCCGACTTGGGGATGGCTTTGAGTTTCGGCAACCAGGTTTCAATCTCGTCACTAGCCCGGTCGAAACCTGGATGGCTCGATAGTGTCTGGTAAGCAGCTGCACAGGATAAGCTAACTCCCGTGGCGGGAACGGAGGTCTGTGACGTAGGTTGTGCGGATTTGCAGCATCCCGAGCCAGCAGAGCCACCACAGCACCCTCCCGAAGCCTTCTCAGAGTCACGGGAGAAGGTAGCAGCAAGACTTCGGCAGAAGAGCCCCGATTTAGGGTCCCTAAGGCACTGGGAGCAGGTGCCGGGACCGTTTGTACCGCAGCCGCTTGGTTTGCGTGCAGATTGAAATGAGCTGCGATTGAGAGACCTGAGGCTGGGCAATTTGATTGCGCCTGTCGAGGTGACTTCCATGGGAGATGGTCCCACATCATCCTCTGACGGTGGCGGCGTCTGAACTTGCTGGCTCATCGGGGCTAGAGTCTGGGCGGCAGCCGTTTCGGCACACATGCAATAGCTACTCTCTGTACAGAAACCGCAAGGTTCTCGTGGTTGCAGTGGAGGTTGTGTCGAGAGGAGAGGTTCTGTAGGAGTAGGTTCTGCAATCGCCGCCTTTTTCTTAGAAGAGAACATAGTAGTGAAGTCAATCTCGTTGGGGTATGATTCCGCCTTCTGTCGTTTTTCATCAGGTGCCAATTCGGAGATAGAGGCTGGCTTTCGCTTCAGCTCCATCTCGGTAGCGGCTTCAGGGCCATTGAGTGCAGCCTCGAGACACTCGCACCTTGTGCCGAGGCTGCATTTCCCACATTCAACAGCTGTGCTTGCTAGTACATTATCAACACAAGCACATGGCCCCGTGGAGCTGCAGTTTCCACAGCCAGCAATATCTGGTAGCCCTTGGGAATTATGTAGTGAAGCTGATGACTCTGGAGATATCATTTGTGGAATAGAGAAAGCTGTTGTTGAATTCCGGTGGCCAGGGGCAGTGTTTGCAAGGCTGCCTCTTGAAGCGCGGTGGTTCGAAGAGAAGCTTTGAACCCGATCCTGTGACATGAAACTTCCATTTCTCGATGCGATACTAGAAGCTTCGTCTCGCCAGCGACGCCGTAGAGACTCCAGCTCATTAGTGATGGCTACCTTTTCGGCACGCTCTTTCTCCAGATTATCCTTCAAAGCACCACACTGACTTCTTAGTGATTCAACCTCGGCCTTCAAGCCCTCGGTCAGTTGATGCAATTGCCGCTGGACACGCTCGTGCTCTTCACGTTGCTCTTCCAGCTCCTCTTCCAGCTCGCCAACTCGAGCGGCTCTGCGCTCACGAAAAGCCCGCTGGGCGGCTCTGTTTTGAGCCTTGCGCTTGGTGGGAGGCGTATCGGTAGCAGGCTTCCTGCCAGGCTTGGGTCGCGGCGGGATTACCCATTCCTTGCTGGTGACGGAAGTTTTGGGAGGAAGCACGGCTGCGTTGGCGACCTGGGCAGCTGAACCTATAGGTTTGATGGCGATCTGTGCTGTCAAGGAGGTTGGCGTGGACACGTTGGATGAGGGAGAGGAATCTGAAGCAGGAGAGGAGGCCCCTGTGGCCGTGATGGTGAGTCTATTCGGGTACGGTCTCGTAGCAGTGTTGGAAGGTGACTTCAAAACGACAGTAGAGGACGCCATGTTGTCTATTATACAATGACGACAACAGCGGCTAGAAACTCATGCGACCCCAATTCATTGTCCGACTAGTAAATGAATGCACCAGTCTGCAAGCACTCGCACTGGTTTGGTTGAGGCTTGGGCGATATGGATCTTTCTTCTCAACGTTGCATGTGCTGTATGAAGGTTTCTGCTCGGTGATAGGACAAGAGGATAGAAGAGGGAGATAGATGATGGAGGCGGGAAAACAGCGATGGCACGGGGAGAAAATAAGTGTAGAGAACCAAGAACCCACGGAGGGGCGATGTTCGGCGCTTGAATGCCGGGGGGTCAAGGCTGGATTTGCGTGTTCCCAAAAGCTCTGATTTAGCGCGGAAACCAGACAGACAGAACGTGCGGCGAAGGATGATGGACTCTCTTCTGCGTGAGCAGAGAACGAAGAGGAATGAGCAATTGTAATCTCAGTTCGACATTCGCCTATACTTCGTCATTCAAACAATCAACTGATTCAAGTAAAAGTGTAGGTCGACACACGAGAGTTTAGTTTCCGGTGTGCGGTGAACGAATTTTCAGGAGGCAGTCACTCCAGTGGCCAATCCAATAAGAGAGAGAGAGAGGGGTTCGGGGTTCAACGGCGTGAATGGTTAATGGAAGGTGGGATAGAACGTGAGGGGAACCAGGTGATCCGCGTGTGACGGGAAACGGGTGGACGGAGATGGAGATGGAGTGTAGATGGTGTAGATGGGATATCACTGATCAGATTGATAAGATTATGATGGGTCGTGGGTACTTAGCAACCGATGGGGTCCTCGTCTGTGCGATCCTCTTTTTTATTGTGGAGCGCATTACCTACTCTCGAGTGGGTCGGTACGCACCCCAAGACACAAAGCAAGAGAGAGACGGACACCGACAATAAAGAACGGAGGATTCGGCCGAAGCGTCGAGGAAAGGTACAAGCTTGGCAGCTCCAGTTGTTCTGGCTAGTTGAGTGTAGGGAGTGTAGGGGATGTTTAGGTTATGACTGTTCGATAGACCACCAGGGACCAACGATGACCAATGGTCAGCTTTCAGTCAAAGATGCTAAGACTACCAACTGGGTCCGGTGTCGTGGTGATCCGAGTGGACTGATGTTAAGAGAATTCTGCGACGGGTACTACTGGTATGGCTGACTCCATACTACAGTAAGTTGACATGCAGAGGCCGCTCTCGGGTTCGCACTGGAACTTAAGGTCTGTATCGGTGCCGATTAGTTGGGAGGAGGACACGCCGTTGAGTAGTGGCTTACGAGTCTCATTCTCTTATTTCCTGATTTCCTTTTCTTTCCTCCCTTGAGTTTGGTCGCACGGAGTGTAAAGACGTGATTATGGCATACTTACCTAACCAGCTCGACCGTGAGATTTCCGAGCCCCAGGTCGGGTAGTGTCGGAACAACGAGATCCCTATCGGAGGACCGAGGGACGCTAGTAAGGTAACGGTGTAACACTGCATCCCCTGGCGGTGAAACATCTTGGTAACACGAGTAATGTCATGCGTGCGCACCGATACCGGCTCTACCATACGATTCAATCAATTATCACAGCGGATACTGATGTGAAAGCATGTCTACTTAAGTAAAGATAGGTCGTATTCGTGTCTGCTGCAACTGAACCAATCTAGTGCCTTTGACAGAGATGTGTTGTTAAGACTATTCCTACGAAGAGGTATTTAGCCTTTACATAACTCAACACTTGTTGACGGGCTCGGAGACTGGTTCAATATGAGAATGATAACCTATGATCTCAGGGACATTTCCCCAATGAATAACTAGGTAGGTACACTTACATAGCCTCCCGGAGGTCAGTCTATGTATACTAAGCATGTACAACATTCCTCCTCGGGTGTAAGCCCGCCCACCATCCCGGCGTTTAGCGCATGTCTCAGGAGTCGGAATAGCTTCATTCATCTCTCACTCGAAGCATAGGCAATGAAGACTTGTACCTATTATGTGATCATACGAATGCAAAGGGCTTTTGTCGTTCACGGTGCCTGACATAGCTGATGTCCTGTATGCGCGCAGGATCCCGTGCAACATTGATTATACTGATTGGCGACTTTCATTATCTATCATACTTATGTTTCCTCTGTTCAAGGGCCGACAATTTTAAGAATTAAATGATAATAGCACTCATGTCTTATCGATATAATAGATCTGGTTTTCGGGAGGAAAATGAAAAGATGGCTACTTCAATTGGCAGCCAATTCCCGTCAACCTTACCCTAGAGGTCCCTACATGTAAGTCTCCATTCGAGCCTCCACAGCTTAACTGTACCCTTGTACCTCGACTTTCTTGTCCCACCGCGACAGCAACGAGCTTAAGATACAGTATCACAAAGTCATATATAGCAAATCAAGTCGAGACTGGCGAGCCGACAATTAATCTTAATCATAACCTCTATACACATTTACGACTACCTACAATTCAATCACCAGTTCTCCTTCTGAGGTCGAAGACTTCAAGCTACCAAGTGACGAACAAGCGGCAGCGATTCTGTACACGCAGTGAACTTACGTCGCGAATCAACATCCCATCTCGGCTCGATTTACGACCTCTTCGCGGAAGCACGACCATATTTCAACACCAATTTCAACATCTCCCAGGACATCACCAAAGAGCCTCAAGGAACCCAAAGAAAGAAAAACCATGGCGCACCCTCCAAATCTCTCCTCACCAACCCCAAACCGCCCCCAAAACACCCGCACCTTCACCCTCCCCTCCTCCCACTCTCCCTCTCCCTCCCCCTCCCCATCTACATCCTCAAACCCCTCAAACCCCTCAAACAACCCCTCCGACGAAGACTCCGACAGCAACCCCCTCCCCTTCCCCACAGCCCTCCCTCGATCCGATTTCCTCGCGCCAGACTTCGACGCCCCAACCTACCTCTCCTCCCTGCCCTCGCGCCACCAAACACTCGAAGACCTGCGCTCCGACCTCCGCGAGCGCAGCACCTCAATCAACACAGAACTCCTCGAACTAGTAAACTCAAATTACGCGAGCTTTTTGGGTTTAGGCGACGAGTTACGCGGTGGCGAGGACCGGGTCGAAGACGTGCGGGTTGCCCTTTTGGGATTCCGACGCGCTGTAGAAGAGGTTCGATCACGCGTGCGGGAGCGCGGGGGGGAGGTCGCTGGTTTAAACAGGGAGTTGGGGGTTGTTAGGGGGGAGATTGAGATGGGTCGGAAGATGCTTGAGCTTGAGGATAGGGTGTGCGCTCTTGAGGGGCGGTTGGCGGTTGGGAGTATGCCGGGGGATACGACCGATGAGAGCGAGGAGGATGATGAAGAAGAAGATGATGGGTCAGGTGGTGATGAGGATGCGGTGAGGGGAAGCAGTGCGACGAAGCTGACGCAGCTGGCTGGTGATTACGCGACTATCGAGGAACTAGCTGATGAGATCGGGCGAGACGCGCCGGTGGTGCGGAAGATGGAGGAGAGGATGATACGGTGTCGGAATACGCTGCTCTTGGATCTCAATGCTGCATTGAAGGAGGCGAGAAGGGCTGGGGTGCCGGGACGGACGAGGTTACTCAGGCTGATGGGGATATATGCTACGTTAGACGCGCAGGCTGATGCCGTCAAGGCGTTGAAGAGTAGCTAGGGACGATTCAGGGGATACCCGCTACGTAATATGTTGGCTTTATCATGCTATTTTCATGTATATAAATACGCACTGCCGCAAGAATGTTATCAAGAGTCTTGCAGATGATATAGATACCCAGCCATTGAAGAGTTCGTAAAAGATTTGTACGAGCAAAGTCATTTCAACGGAGGAAAAAAAATGGCTTCACATGATACTATACACTCTTTATATACAGTGCTGTTCTAACCCGTGTCATAGACTATACCAAAATTCGACATGATTTATGCATTTTACATAGCCGTACTCAGATGCGCAGGCGTGACCTTCTCGTCGGTAGCCGCGAAGGCGCCGTTCAAGCTGAACCCGGGCCCGGTCGTCGACGTGAGCACGACTTCGATGAGGTCTTTCCGGACGCGGTCCTCGAGCACCTGGATGTTGCCCTTGACGGAGTTGATCAGGGTCCGGATGTTCTCGGAGAGCATCTTGGGGGTGAACTGGATATTGCCGATGGGCATGCGGATGGCGCCGATCCTCTCCCTGTAGTTCTCGGCGCCCACCATGTCGTGCATCATGGAGACGACGCTCCTCGTGATGGTGTTGGTCTTGATCGAGGGCATCAAGCCCTTGGGGCCGAGTATGCGGCCGAGACCTGCTTTCTTGAGCGCGGGCTCGGAATCGACGTGGCAGATGAGGCGGTTGAAGGGCAGGTTGTTGGGGTTCGCCTTGATCATCTCGAACAGCGACTCCTCGCCGAAGGCCACGGCACCGGCAGTCTTGGCCTCGTGAGCGGCGCCGCTGTTTTCCTTGCAGATGACGGCGATGCGCGTGTCGTTCTTGACGGGGTACGGCAGCCGTATGCGGTCACGGAGAATGGGGCCGTTTTTGATGGTGCGGATTTTGAGCGCGAGCTCGTATGTGGTTGATGACGGCGGACGACCGACCTCGGCGGCTCGCAGATATCTACATTACCATTGCCATCATCGTCTCGTCAGTTCGATATAACTTCTCTCTGTGTTTTCTTTCTCTCCCTCACTTCTCGGATGTCCTGTCCTAGATAGACTCACCTCATGGCATCGCACAGCGAGACCCGCTCCTCCAGGCTGGGCGTCGCGTACTTGTATTCCTTGAAACGCTGCTGTCTCCTCTTCTTCTTCAACTTTTCTTTATCCTTCTCACGTGCCTGCATCGCTCTCGTACCCGCACTCTTCCATCGCTGCTGGGACGCCGACGAGGGTGCTGATAGTCGGGGTATTGTGGCTATTGTCGGTCTGATCATCGATGATATGTTCAACCTCGCCAATGAAGCGATGCATTGATTTGTTGTGGCCATGGTAGCCAGACGATATGTGTGTCGCAGTAAGGTGTGTTGTCGCACTCGTGAAGCTCTTATGTGCGTCGTGACGGGATTGGATCGACCAGGCCAGGGACTCGACTTTTGGTGGAGCAAGTCGAGTTGAACTTTGAGAAAATTATGGACACCTGAATTCTAAGGCCATAATATCTGTTATCTTATCGGCACTATCAATGATTCTTATCGGCCAGCTCTATCCATGTCCCCGCCCCCACTACCCTTGCCGGCTTCGTCACAGCCAGCACCCCGCCATTGATCCCAATACTTTTTTTGACCCCGCCACATGCCGCTCCAAATGACTGGTCGACTGATTGACTGGTGATCGTTGCGTTGTTGTTGACTCACTCACAGAACGAAGTCGGGGACATAATTCACGACAGGCTAAATATACGAGTCTGGAATAGTCTTTATTTCATTTGGTCTAATTTTGAAATTGTACCTTAGTTTCAACAATTTGATCTGTCCTGTTATCACATTTCACCATCCTCAATCGACTACAAGATGAAGGTGGATGAGCTTGTGGCCATCTCCGAGTCGCTCGGCGGTGACTTCAAGTCCATCGAGCCCCATCTCATCCGACTCGAGAAACACTTGACTCTACGCACGTACCTTTCTGGCTACACACTGAGCGAGTTCGACACCAAGATCTGGCTTGCTATCAAGAACAACAGAGTAGCTGTGTCATTTGTGCGCAAGGGATCGTATGCCAACCTTCATCGATGGTTTACCTTCATCGAGCAAGCCCATCCTGAGATCCAGGCCGAGGTCAAGGCCGCCGACTCAGCTCGCAAGGCCAAGGTTCAGGCTGCCAGCCGTGCGGGAGCCAGCTACAACTTGGCCCTGCAAGACACGGACAAGGGCGTCGTCACCCGATTCCTGCCCGAGCCATCGTGAGTACACGGCGCATTATGATAATTGGCCGAATCAAATGTTGGTATACTAATCGGGTATCAGCGGCTACCTTCACATTGGGCACGCAAAGGCGGCCCTGCTGAGTGACTACTTCGCGCACCAAGCATACGACGGCAAGCTGCGCCTACGACTAGATGACACTAATCCTTCGAAGGAGAAAGAGGAGTACCAGGATGCTATCATCACTGATCTGGCCTTAATGGGCATTAAGCCCGATGTGGTCACCTACACCTCCGACTACTTCGACCACCTCTACGAGACCTGTTTGACGTTGATTAAAGGCGGCCATGCGTATGCCGACGACACAGATGTCGAGACTATGCGCGACGAGAGAGGAAAGGGCATCGAGTCCAAGAGGAGGAATCGAACCGTCGAGGAAAACCTGGCCATCTTTGAGCAGATGAAGAATGGCACCGAGGAGGGCCTAAAGAACTGCATCCGAGCCAAGATCAGTGTCGACAACCCAAACAAGGCGATGCGAGACCCTGTCATATACCGGTGCAACCCCAACGACCCCCACCACCGCACGGGTACGAAGTGGAAGATGTACCCTACCTACGATCTGGCCTGCCCAGTCGTCGACAGCCTCGAGGGCGTGACGCATGCGCTCAGATCAACCGAGTACACCGACCGCAACCCCCAGTTCCAATGGTTCTTGGACACGCTTAAGCTGCGCCAAGTGTACATGTGGGACTTCTCCCGCATGAACTTCATCCGAACGTTCCTGTCCAAGCGAAAGCTCGCCAAGCTCGTGGACAGCGGCAAGGTCTGGGGCTGGGATGACCCCAGGATGCCCACCATCCGTGGCGTCAGGAGACGTGGCATGACCATTCCCGCGCTGCGCGACTTCATCCTCAAGCAGGGTCCGTCGCGAAACGTAGTGACCATGGACTGGGCCAGCTTCTGGGCCACCAACAAGAAAGAGATCGATCCCGTGGCGCCCAGGCACACCGCCATAACAAAGAAGGATAGCGTCAAGGTCGCCGTCAAGGGAGAGGGCGCCCCCGCGGAGCCGCGGACCGAGGACAAGCCGCTGCACCCCAAGAACCCAGCCGTGGGGACGAAGAAGGTGGCCTTCAGCCAGGAGATCCTGCTCGACCAGGCCGACGCCAAGAGCTTCAAGGACGGAGAGGAAATCACCCTGATGCAGTGGGGCAACGCCTTCGTGCGGGACCTTATCGCCGGGGCGGCGGACCCAATCACGGGCCTCACGGCCGAGCTAAACCTGCAGGGCGACGTGCGCGCGACCGACAAGAAAGTGACCTGGCTCTCGACGCAAGGGCAGAAGCTCATCGACGCCGAGCTCTGGGACTTCGACTACCTCATCACGAAGGACAAGCTCGAGGAGGACGACGACCTGGAGAAGTTCCTGAACCCCACGACGGCGACGATGGAGGAGGCCTACTGCGACGAGGGCGTCGCGAGCCTGAAAGTGGATGACATCATCCAGCTCGAGCGCCGGGGTTACTACAGGGTCGACAAGGCGTACAATGACGGGGACGAGAGGAAGGTCGTCTTGTTCTGCATTCCCACCGGCAAGAACAAATAGATAGGTACCTAATCACTTATGAACAAGTTGATGTATCTATCTATCTACTCACTGCCTACATACATGACGAATGTAAGGAGTAGTAAAGAAAACTGCCCGGTTAGAATAAATAAACATGTAGCTAATCAACCATGTAGCCTATTTACGTCCATAAATACCGGGGTAAATCTTGTGTATTTGTATTTATACTTGTGTTTGTGTTTCTGTTCACGATCCTGATTAATCCTCACCAATACTAATTTAATCATTATATAGCATCCCGAGATGTGATAACAAATATAGAGAGAGATATATATATATGTCCATATACACACATACATATATACATGCGGCAAAACTAAAATCAAACAAACAAACAAACAAACGTACCATGCACATAACATGACATCAATCTTATGACAAGCTCGCTCTCTACCTAGTGTAGTAGCTCACTCGCTTCGGTGGGCTATGATGTCTGCGTCTGTGCTTGTGCTTGTGCTTGCTGTACCTGTGCGTGCGGTGTACCTGCGCAAGCGAGTCTCGTCTCGTCTCTTCTCGTCTCGGTGTCTCGATTGATTCAGCTGGGGTGGGCTAGGTAGGTAGGTCAAGGAAGAAGAAAGATACCTAACCTACGAAACAAGGTACGTGCATAGCTGCCTGGTCCCTACCGGACAGACTCGGGATATGCTATGCTCGTGCATGGATACATACACCTCCATGGTCGAGTAGGTACATACAGTACATCCATACATACTTACATACATGCACACTTTACTGTCCGGGTTATCTAGACCGGACAGACAGACAGACAGACGTCAGATACGAAGTCGCTGTACAGGACGAAGGAGGTAAGTCTTGAGTCGAGAGGGCTTACGGAACTTCGGAATACCTTGCCTAGCATGCTGTATGCGTTTGTGTATCGTCTTGTGGCTGTACCATCTCATCTCATAGTTGCGATTGGGCGGCGGTGCGGCATTCGGCTGCTGTGTACAGTATACTACAATGACGAGGCCCCAACGTGTCATTCCACCATGGGTTATCGCTGTGTCGTTGCCATGCGGGCGTTTTCCTTCTCAAAGGTTTGGCCTATCGGTGATACGGTTGATGTTTGTTCATATCGTCCTCAGACAGGAGATAGGTCAATACGAAGTAGGATGATGACAGGTGTCTTGTCTGAGTTAGGACCTGCGATCCGCTTAAAGCCCTATGTTTACCGAGATATAGTCGACGACTACCTGGCCCATTCTGGTTTTGGCAGCGGCTAGTGACATGACATGATGAATCGTCCTATGAAGAGTAGGCAGATGTATACATGCGTGTGTGAGTGAACAAGCATATTGTATCACGAGGTCGGGCGACGAAGATCCCCACGGAAATACCGTGAATGGATGATTGGAAATGTTGCGCGAACTATCGCTAGACATCTGAATGTCGGGTGTATGCTTGCTAGTGCAGATCTGGCCAGGTACGCCTTCACCTTGGACCCCTTTTGAGGTTAGCTTGCCATGCGTGGCATATGGGAACATCGTAACCTGGGGAGTCGCACTATGGGAGTCGAAAAGTCTTTTTTCTTCAAATGGTCCACTCGGGCGAAATCCCCGGTTCATTTTCAATGAAGGAGACGAAATTGTAGACTCGAAATCAGAGAAGTCCCAGGTTTAAATCACCACTGATCAATCGTCAAATCTGTATATAAGGTGCGAGATGAGACGCAAGTTACACAAGACATGTCCAGCGGAGACCATTCCGGCTGAGGAACGTCGTTGCGGTACGAAGTCCGTTAGGCTCGAAACATCCCTTGACGGCCGTCAAGGGTGCGCCGCGCCATACCGACAAATATTCGTCATGTTTGCCTAGTTAGCCGCTGCTTTTGCTAATTGGGACAGAAATTCCCTGACGATCAGTACATGGCACGTCGGAATGTCCCAAATGGAATATTCCATGACGGAGCCCGTGAGATGAACACGTCCTAGTCCATCACTGGTACATGGTCTAGAAGAACCGAGGATACGGAAACTCCACAAGATGCTGAGATGATGCTGGGGACATGCTGCTAGAGTGACGTGCAGCTATGAGAAAGTGGCACAAGGCTGAAAACAGAGATCCGAAAACGGACGTAGAGACAGCAAGCAAGCAAGGAGTTTCGGGACACGAACGCGGGCTGGCGTGGGCCACAGAGCAGATGCGCGCGTACTGGCGGTCTCCACGATGGGGTATAGCGGTTTCAGTTTCTAGTGCTGAATGTTCGGTTTTCACTTGGCCCTCACCTTACCCTCTGCGACGCCATACGGTTCGTCCGATCCCTTGTCATGCTGTCGGCGTGTAAGCCACGGGCCACGAGCTGTCCATGAGCGAGTCATCCGCCGTACCAATGGTTGGGGAGGACGGGAAAAGGTACAGGAAAAGCGCGACGGGGCGCCTGAACTCACAGCCAACCGCGAGCGACGAAGAAGACGCACTGGCAGGGCCGAAGTGGACGTGGACCGGGTTGGATTTGTGGAGGCATTTGTTCTATAGGCTCCTGAGACTTGCGGGTGGCCATTTCGATGCGTTGGCAGAAAAAAAAAGATAAAAAAAGAGGAGCAGGCTCGAGACGGCCTGGTGCGTGGACGACGTCGATTGGGTGGATCGGATGGCTGGGCAAAGCGTCCGGCTCCTCTTGTAACGACGTCGTCTGTTTTAGGCTGGTCTGCCAGCGCAAAGCGAGCACAAGGAGAGGGAGAAAAAAAAGGGATATTCGATAGAATCGAAATAGATTTGCCACAATAACCATAATAATAGCAATACCTTGGGCATTATTGATCACTGCTGACTCCCTACCTGTCTCTCTATCTACCTCGCAGGGAGGCTTATAGGTAAGTTAGTTGGCATGTGTTATGGCTTATCAGCGTCGTCATGTGCCGTCAGTCGGTCAACCCGTCCATTCAACATTCAGCCGCCTGGGTACCACCTATACATAGTAAGCATGTATTATAGCATATATGATAGGTAGGCTCATAAAATGGCGGAACATGAGACAAGCAAGAGAGGCCAGAGACAGGGACGGATAGACAACAGATGCGGACAGGAGGGCAGGCAAGTAGATAGCGAGTCCATGATAGGTGACATGCACGATGCAAGGCCAGCTCAGCAAGCAGCTGCCCGCCTTTTCCGCCCTCTCCCGTCTACTCGTCCATCATATCCGCCAGCCGCCCTCTATCGTCATCTGTCATCTGCCTCGTCAGAAACAGTTCCGGCGGTGGCGTTTCCATGACGTGCAATGTGGTGGATGAACAAGCGAGCGAGGGCACAAGGCAGAGAATAGTGAGAAATAATAACGCGAAAGTGAGAATCATCTCGTCTCTTGTGCCGTGTTACCGGGTGCTCAGTGTACATGTATGTCAGGCAGATGGGCTGCGGCCGCTGCCGCTGCCGATGGTGATGGTGATGATGACAACAACAGATCATGAAGTAGAGAAGAGCGGTGGCACGACTCTAAGAGACTTACCTACAGCCTCACGGCCACTCTTGACCAGCTCGCCATCGTGTCATACACTTCGGGCACTCAATCATGCTTGCTTGCGAAAAATACACAAACCTTCTTCTGCCATTTGGGGTCAGTGGTAAATCAGGCACTCAAGATGTAGACAAACACCAGATATAGGTTGGGCGGAAGAGCAGATTTGGAGAAGTTGCAAGAGTAGGACGATCATCTTGATGGGCGGAGGAGAGGTTGAAGACGGCTGCCATGATTAAGGTATTATCATGATTATTTTTTCTAATATTGTTATTTGGCAGTCCCGGTTGGCAGGCGTCGTTGAAGGATATCCTACTACGTGGACAAGCTGCAGTGTGTCAAAAGAGATACATGTAGAGGGAGGTACAGATAGTTAGTTACATAGCACCTACCCTTTAGGCAGTCCTCGCTTGGTAGGTAGCGGAGAGGTAGATGGCGGTAATTACGACCGCTATCGATCAGTCCCGAGAGACGGGATCGATACCCGTGGACCCTGCCTTAGACTGCTGAGACATGGGAAAGAGAGCACACACGGAGCACGGCATTTCGTGGCACTTGCCGCCTTTGGCAGTCTGACCTCGTGCGTTGTGGCCACCCCTTCCCCCTACTGCGCTAGGGCGTTAGGTAGGTACCTCCGTAATGTAAATGGTAACTGCTTCCTCTGAAGCACTTCCTTCTGCTTGGGACTCTATAATATAGCTTCTTCTATTCTTGTCCTCACCTCCACACAACTGCAGGTAAGTATTGGGAGGGAGTCGGCCACCTACATCCAGGATAGGAAATCAACTCACGAACCAAGCTACGCATGTAGGTACAAGGGGGAGATGACTCGGCAGAAACAGGGAAACGGGAACAGGTAAGAAACAACAACGATGCAAGTGTCAAAAAAGAGACATGCCAGAGTGGGTTCCGGTGGATCGGTATCAAGCAGTTCGTGGCCATTCACGGCGACACGGACGCCCTCCAACCTCCCGTGCAGTGTCTTTAGCGGACGACTTATAGGCCTATCGCCTACCTAAGCATGCTACGTACCTGGTTCCATGCCTGCAGAACAACCAGCGCACGAACGACAAGCACACGACGACCACGATGGCGCCCAACATACATGTATTCACTTGGTACTTCATGATCCATGTACTGCTGTACATGGCAGCCCACTTTTGACGCCTGCATTTGACACACATCCTCGTCCAATGCGGTGTGCTCGTCGTGGATTGGTAGCAGCGCATCTGCTGGCCACGACAGGGGGTTGACCTGTCCGCTACCTACACCTATGGCGTGCTAGGTTAGGCATGGTACCTAGCCTAGCCTAGCCTACCTGTAGCCTATCCTATCCCGCCCCTGCCCTGAGTGAGCTGTACAAGGCCTACCTGGGTACGCTGTACTTTCCACATCACATCACATCAATCAATCAGTCAGTCAGTCAGTTAATCAGTTTAGGTACAGTTCCATTCGCTCAGTCTGCTTCATCCAGCCAAAACCAAACTTGAACCAAGCCCACTTGCATCTCTTATACCTATATGACACATCCACTACATTATACATACATATCTACCTGCCTCCCTACCTTCGACAGCATACATGTGTACATAGATCTATTTGGTCTGTCTCATGAATATCCAAGTATTCATTCACGCTTTACACCTCCCCCTCTAACGGACAAATAAGTCTCGTCTACCAACTACCGTACCTACACTACGCTTTGCAGACAACCGCGTATGAACCGCACAGATATACAGTACACTTACACGTCCACACATACACATCGCTAGTACCTGTATGGTGATATGTACTGATTAGTGATCCTGTGTTCTTTCTGATTCTTCTTTTTTACCTCCAACTTGCACTGGATAGATAAATTGTCCCGGCTTCACTTCTTGCCTTCTCATACGCCCCTCCATCCCCTTCGGAATCCCTTCCAGCTTGGAGTAGGGCGGGATACCTGGTACCTTCGGAACTTGGTGTAGATAGATACATAGATGAGAGCAACAGCGACTACTACTACAACAACTCCGACTACGACGACAACTGTGAAAGGTGAAGGTGACAGGACCGTTCACCATTTCAGCTTTGGACCATTTGCAACTCTGCGTGCTCGCTTGCCACCCACACACACGCACACACGCACCCGCTCACGCTCCCACTCTCCACGCTCCCACGCTCCCACGCTCACACCCAAGTCGCCCAAATCGATACCTTAACCTACAACGCATTTGTGCCCGAGTCCCGACGTCGCTGTCGCCGCTGAAATGAGCTAAAGTCGCTCTCCCGCCTGACCGGCCCTCCCTCCGTTCTTAACCAACCTACCCCCTCCCCCCCTACTTATACTTACACCATCTGTTATTATCCACCCCAACCTCCGCCAGCCAGCCAGCCAGGCCTGCCGGGATAGCTGTCCTAAGCTGTCCTAAGCTGTCCTACCTAGCGATCTCCACCTCGCGTGCGCGAGCCTCGACTGTCTCGACGACTTGTCTCGACCCCATTTCTATCGGGACTCAAGTCTCTCTGCTTCCTCCCGCCACTGCTGGGGCAGAAGAATATCTGGCGACCTCGTACTTGCACGACTACTTCGAGCATCGCCGGGTCCATCCTCGGCGATCGCAACGCTCCTTTGCAAAGCTGGCTCGCGCCCTTGTAGCTCTCCCGCGGGTGCTGCGACGATAAGACGCTCACTCGCTGCCGGCAGTCCCTTCTTATGGACTCACCATCATGATCTCCATGCAGCGCTCACTCTCGTCACCGGTCTGCGTTCATCCAGCCCCTCGTGAGTGATCTCGCGCCACATGAGGGTGCTCGTCTCTTAGTCTCCTTGTCTCTCTTCTGGTCTTTCTGTGGTCGTGGTTGCTGATTTGTTCATGCGCTGCTCTGCAGCTGTATCGCCGACCGCAACGAACCCCTCCCGACCTCCAACCCCCTCTCACGACACGCTCGTTGTTACGTCACAACCGCGCCGACATCGATCGCGAAGCCCGGTGCATTCTGCCCCGCCACCGGAACCTGCTGGCCCACCGCCCGTCTCGAACAGCGACTACTATGACGGCGATGACCGGCGTAACGATGATAATGCTGTGAAACAGGACCCTGGCACGAGTGTGTCCAAAAAGCCTCTGATCGATCAGGTTTCAGCCCAGCCGAGTGCTGCTCCGGCCAATGACCCAACGGCTGCCTCTTCTTCCAGTTCGCCGCATTCCGCCCTCAAGGATGCTCTTAACGATACTCTCAAGGACAATGATTCTTCTCGCGGGCTTCCACAGCCGCTCCTCGCAGCCGATATATCCCAGTATACGCACAACTACGTCATCGTCGAGGATGAAGGGACCACCCTACAAGAGCTGGCCCATTTGGTCCGACTTTCTAAATACCAAGAGCGCAAGCGCGCCCAAACGCGCGTCCGTCTCCAAAGAAGTCTCATTTCCACCGCTTTATCTGCGCGCCTCACCCGTTGTGGCGAGACTACCCAGCGGAACCTGGCCGACCTGTTCCGGTCCGGAGATACTCATATGTTTGCTAAAGTATATGATGCCATTCAGGATGTCCGTAACAGTTGCGACGCGACCCGTCGCTTTGCCCTTTTGGAACCAGACATGGAACCTCTCCATCCGGCAGGTATGGCATCCTCTGAGACCTTGGATAATCCACCCAGTGTCGCTGGAAGCATCAGCAATAGTCCCGTCACGCCTTTCCTTGCCGACCTAGATGGCCCAACTAGGGAAACCATTCTGCAGTTCCTAACCCAGATACGGACGAATCCTGACTACTTGGCCTCTCGGCTGTGTGCGCTTAGTGTTTCCGAGCTCC
The DNA here is from genome assembly GCA_022578765.1 of Xylaria sp. FL0933. Lineage (NCBI taxonomy): Eukaryota > Fungi > Ascomycota > Sordariomycetes > Xylariales > Xylariaceae > Xylaria > Xylaria sp. FL0933. Next base: position 93,412 of record MU389794.1, on the reverse strand, counting down.
AGGCACTCACTATATTCCACGTTGGATTAGACCCGATTGAGTCTGTTCTACCCTTTGGTAATGCGCAATCTAGCGGGCGTGGAAGTACCAGCACCGCGAATAAGAGCTCTGCTAGTGCTGTTGAACGGCTTTTATCGTTTCAGCGCCATGACCCCTTATCTGCACTCATTTACACTTGCTTTGCCAATTCTGCTGGACCAGACAGTGCCGAAGACAAGAGAAGAACGCAGGTATGGGCCACTGCGTGCTCTCGTCTAATCCAGGCAGCGCCTGTTGAGTATGAGAACGTCCTCGTGGCCATAGTCAATGTTTGGTCCGCTATGCGTGATTGGTCCGGACGTTCCAGTATGGAGTGGTTTATCATGAAAGTTTTGAAAGACGGAGCCTTTCTCCTAGACAGGGCTGATGACCCCCAAGGCAACAGATTCCACGATATTGGAGATTGGACTACCAAGGATTCCATTAGGATTGAGGAATTCTACGACCAGGTCTTGAATGAACTGTTCGACCTCCTTGATGACGAGGATGGTACAGGTATACCAGAAGGTGTTTTGGAATTAGGAAATGAGATCTTACGCCATCTACAGAACATCGCCCCTTCCAAGGTGGACTCTACGAGGCATTGGTTTGTATACAAGTGGATATTTTCGAATTGGCTAACGGCTGTCCTCATCCATCCCGAGAACTTCGGCATGATGGCCGAGTATAATATCACCGAGTATGGCTGCCAGAGGATCCTCAAGAATGTCGCCCTCAAAGCCCGGGACTTGGTTAACGACATGCTGGTGCCCCATCACCTAGGACAACCGGTGTCTACACCCTTGAAAATCAAGAAACACATTGAGAATCTCGTAGGTCGGTTCAAGCCGTCGAGGAGCCAAAAGACGGCAAGACTACTCCCAGCCAGATCCATTACTTCCTTGCGAGAGACCGCTGAGGTGCATCCTTACCTCGTCGTCAGTCCTGCTGACCTCCTTACTCTCGTCAATGTTCTCTTTCCAGAGCGACGTCCCCAGTCAGCCCACTCAAGCAGTGCCCGATCTGCTGCCCCCTCTATCTCAGGGTTCTCTGCTATATCTCAGCCTATTTCTGTAGCGACGTCTAGGCGAGATATGGATACCTCATCTGTCTTCGGCATGAGCGTCTCACCTGTGCGTAGCGAAACTACATCGTACGAGCCCTTACTTGAACAGGCTTTGGGGACACCTCAACGGTATTCCCCTCCTTTCTCAGATGCACCCTCCCGACCTCCGAACAGTTACGAGGAAGATGGTCCAAAGCTTCGCGCTGCCATGCGTGAGATGGCTCAAGTCCTCGGCGCCGATGCTGTAGCTGGTTCGTGTCACCCATGCGCCGAAAGGTGGGCGGTTCTGTTTGTCTCCGCGGATGGAGAGAAGCTTTCCTTACAGATGACTTACGATCCTGATGAGGATGACGACGAGGACACATCCGACGCCGCCAGTGAAGATGATGAGCCGGACGAGAAGTCTGTACTTAGCAAAGAGTACCATCAACTCCGTGACTCTATTTTGAGACTTGTGGAAGACTTCGAAATTCCCCGAAGCCTTGAGGATGGCGATAAACAGGCGACGTTCAGCAACCGAGCCTCGAGGCTGAAGAAATATCGATCCAAGAATAAAATTATCACACCAGAAAAGAGTATGAATAGCCGGAATCCCTATCGCAAACGGGAAGAAAATACGAGTACTACTGGGAATCCGGTGCTGATCTCCATGTTGACGGCCGCATCATCGCAGTCTCGAATCCAGTCGGACTTCGTATCCGCGCACATGTACTGGAGAACTCTTCAGCAGTTAAACGCGCTGGTCTCCCCTTCGCTTCGGAGGAATGGCTTTGCATCTTTGCTCAATATCTTCTCGCGTGGTCCTCGGGACTCGCTGCATCGATCAGCGTCAGCTATTGAAGAGTACGATGCTTGGCTTATCTGGTTGAAGCAAAGCCAGGAAAGGCACGAAGGGCTAATTGACACTATGATGACGCGTCTCAAAGCTCTTCGAGACAAAATGTGGTATGTAACAGAGGTTCGGAACTCAGAAGTTTACGTCCACGCTCGTACACTCTGTAGTGCCCTTAAAATCATGGGTGTGCCCCGTATGCCGGGTTCATTCCAAGAAAGTCGCGCGCAGCTAGCGCGCAATCCTACGTTGAATTTCATTCATAAGGCAGAATCACAGATGCTCAGTCTCCTCGCTGCCAGGGAGGATCAAGGAGGGCCGAATAAGCTCACCGATGATCAAATAGAGAAGACGAGGAAGTGGTTGCAGCAGACGAACGTCAGAAATGTGTGCGCAGGCGAAGAACGGATCCACCGTCTGTGTTGCGAAATCGACAATTGCGTGGGCAGACTGGTTGGCGACAGCGTGACAGCAAACCCTGTTCTTTGGTCTAGTGCTTTATACATGCGCGATCGAAAAACATTCGATGGCCCTCCCCGTCGTGGCCGGGATCGCGAGAGCAACTATGGCGGTGATGATGCTATGAGCGTCATAAGTAGTGAATACAATCGAAGATGGACGCCAACTGCGAATCGGCCTAGTTCGGTATTGCGCAACATGTCCATGCATAACCGGAGCCAGATTTCCATCGACTCGGGTCGCCATAGTTTGTCTCGGGCAAGTACGGCTGCGTTAGATATGCTAGACGCTCGTGAATATCACTATGGTCATTCGTCGCCATCCATTGACTCCGCTACGACGTTCTTTTCGCCATTTAACTCAACAATATCGGCCAGCAGTTCAGCTACTTCTCGAGCGCAGTCTCCCACGGGTAGCCGGGGCGGCCTATCGGGCTTGTTTTCTCATCCGTATCAACAGTCGCTACCATCAACCGCCTCACTTTCACAGCATGACACGACTGCTTCGTCGACCGAAACCATCCAACAGCAGCGGCTTTCGGAAGAAAAGCACCGCTTCTTGTCGGATCTTCGCCAGACTCTACTCAGTCTACTATTATCTGATCTGGGAAACTTCCTTTATGCTTATGGATCTGAGACAGATATCTGGTTTAACGACTTAGGCCAGGAATGCTTAGAACTCAGGTCAGCAGAGGACGAGGTTGCGCAGCGGGAATCGACGAGTCAAGATACTAGCAGCGGCTCTACGAAACAGCGAGTACTTGAAAAGAAGAAGAGTTCCATCAACCTCCGTGAAGTTGGAGACTCTCAGGCTATGCAGACCCTGCACAAGCGCGACAGCCCTCCGGCGCGAAATCACAGCGGTTCAGGAGCTAATGATAAAGCCGCTGCCAACGCATCTTCATCGGCTCTCAAGGACACCACGTCCTTTCCTTACAGGAAGGCCTACCAGAGACTATTAAGAATGTTCTCAATCCATCCTAACCCCTACGCGAAACTGAACATTTTATACGAGCTAGAACAGCTCATCGGGGCTTCCTTATCTTCAGGCGGCCGGCGCTCACGTTTGAGTCCCAAAAATCAAACGACCCCCAGCGACGATCAGGGCGGCTCTGGGAAGCAAGAGCAGAGTGATAAAGAACGTCGCCTTAATACGCACGCTGGATCTTCGGCATCAGGCACGGCTCTACGGAGTGCCTCGGACGTTGAAACACGATCAATCGCTCCGATCAACAAAGGGCACCAGGAGTCACTTCGCGCGGTTCTCAAGTCTCTTCTTCGCGATATGGAAATTCGGCCCAAGACTTTGTTCCGTGACCTACAGTTCATTAGCGCCTTTGTACCTTCTTCTGTGCTCGACCTCGATCGGAACGATGCATATTTCGATACGGTGGTCGCTGCGATGTCACTCAAGAAGGAGGTCGTTTCCACTATGGTCGAAGTAGCAGACGGGATAGTAGCCGCTTCTCGCAAGTCGAACAATAACTACAACGTGAGCAGCATGCCGGACGCGTTGTTCCCCAAGAGCTCTCTGCACGACGCTGCCAGGATGTTAACGATTGCGGCCAAGGAGAATGACCCAACGGCCCAACGAGAACTTGGTCTCCTTCAGCTCTCTAACCCCGAACTTGTGGCCCGGACCACCCTTCCCCTATCTAAGCCGCGTGATGTATTTAAGCAGTCCGCCATGGACACTTCGGGCACTCGTCCCGGAAGCAGCATGCGGCACCAAGGGGATCGTGCCAGGGCCGGCTTGGGTTCCTCGATGGCAGGCCTCGGCGCAGATCCCAGCATGAACAGCGATGTTCGCGACCCAGCACTGATGTGTGTTGCCTTGCACTGGATGGAGACGGCGAAGGAGGGCGGTGATGAGCTTGCCAAGAATTTTATGAGCCAAAGCAGAGAGATCTAAGCGGGAGTAAAGGTCATGGGTAAACGATAATGAACGATGATGATGATGGAAACCCACTGCAATCCTCTCCTCCATTCATCCTTGACGGCATGCATATCTGCACATATGCTACCGTCGGGTTTTTTCTTTTTGCATATCACAAGGTACAGGATAAACGGTACAGGAGCCTCACATTGGATGAGGGGCATGGTATGGATTCCTGTTTGGCCATTTTCAGCATTTGCTCGTTCCCCCTGATACCCTATATAGTTTTCTTTTTCGCATTTTAACCCCCAGCCCTAAGCTTTTTTGGTAATGTACTTGATCCTATCTATCTATCTATCTATCCTGTTACTTTTTGTGTTATTACCGTATCATACCTACTTATTCACTCGCATTACCTATATACTCTCCAGGTATTTATTTGGTATATGCGTATTAGCATGTGTTGCTGTCATAACAAAACAATCTGGCAATTATTCCGCGACAGCGTATAAATACAGACGGCAGATAAAGAGGCCAAGGTATCCATCTACCCAGTTTATAAGCATATGGATGAGCATATGGATGGGCATAAGCATGAGTATGTGATGTGGATGAGTACACGGATAGCACCCTATACATTACGATACGTTACATACTAGGGAATATAAACGCGTGGACATATAGATATTCAATATGTACATGCAGATTACTTCCATTGGACAAAGCAAAACACGTTCCTACTCATTACATATGTATTATTTGAATGGTTAGATACCACTCACTGTGCTTATGTTGTGCTATTCTCTGTCTGTATTTCTGGGATAGTTTCAATTTTCTTAAAATGGGTATGATACTAAAGACTATATATACTACACCAAAAGCATAACGATGACGAGCTCTAGACTGATGAATTTGAATGCGCGTGGACAAATTCTTGGGACTTCGTCTATTTGCATAAGCATGCGCCGGTGTACAGATGTACTTTTCAAGTACGTGCGTATGCCATATTATACGTATAATGTCACCTCAATCAGAGAATTTCACACGAAGACGTATGTATCATGTATCACCTTTTACTTAATTATTCTTGAAATGTAGTTTTTAATCAATTCTAGAATCCAAGCAAGCGCTATGCTACGCTACAACATCGCAAGACTAGTCTCTACTACGATTACTAGACCAACGCTTCATAACGAATTCGCGGATCCTATACCGCTTCAACAACGCTGAGGGATCCTGGGTATCGATAGGTGGTGGTATGTCCACGTATACGAGCACCATGGTTTTGAGCGCATGGCTCTGGACGCGGTTGATAGAGTGTAACCAGTGCCAGGACTTCCTCGGAGGCTCGTGGCCTTGGAGTTTCCAGTACGGATCTGTGTAGGCGGGTAGGACAGTAACGGCGAACTCGGCATGTGCGAATACAGGCCCGCCCATGTACAAAAGCCAGTCGACTCCGAATTTGATACCGGGCCTAGGGACCCAGCCTAATGACCGGAAATGGTGGTAGACGGCGTACTGGATGAGGAACGGGTCGTCTGGTCGCAGTGTGGATTTACCACCGGGAAAGCAAGACATCTGGCGGCATAAGTAGAACAAGTCCTGTGTGCTCATGACTTTCCCAGTGGCAGGATCTGTGACGGCGAGGGCGCCTAGACCAAAGACGAGATAGAAGGCTTCTTCCAGGGTCAGCTGGAGATGCTCTCTATCTACAAGTTCCGGCGAAGGAGCTACACTCTCTGCAGCGACTGGAACATCCGGAATTTCTGTGGGAGTTGCGTCTATAGACTGTGGCATCGGCAGGTTTCCATTGCTCCCCTCACCATTGGGTATCTTGCCATTGGATAACGATTTCAGATGAGGACTCGGAGGGTCACCGAGCTTAAAAGTCGCTGACTCTACTGTAGGTGAGAATCGTACACTTTTCCTCCGCTTCAGAGTTGAAGCAACAGCGTTCGAAGACGATGACCTCCCGATTTTTGTTGCAGGTGCGCCTAGGCCATTCGGAACGCTATTCCCGTTCAGTGATACCTCCTCCGGTTCACTGACACGATCACCGACACGATCACCATTCACCATTGGCTTGGGCGTGGACGGTGTAGATATACTCGTATGTGGTACTTCCCCGTTGGAGCTCACCTGAGTTTGCAGTACACTGGGATGCGACACGCTACCGGGCGTCGAGTGTCCATTGGTAAGCCCAGCCAAGGGCGACAAGCGTAATAGGTCTTGGGGGGAGTTGGGCAAGGCCAGGAGCTCCTTCGGGCCGACGGGAGCCAACCAGGCTTCTTCAAGCCGAGTCCTCAGGATCGCTTCCTGTTCCTTCCTGGCGCGGTCCCACTTCATCATCTGTCGCTCTTGGCGCCTCTGTGCGGTGATGAGTTCCGAGACCTTCTTCTCGCCCTGGCCCTGGCGGTTCTGCTCGCGCTTTAACCAGTTGGGCTCGCTCCTGCTGTAGCTGCCTTTACCGAAGAAGCCCTGTTCCCAGAGAGCCCTGATTGACTTTGGGTCCCGGATGTGCACAGATCGCGTCTCGGGCGACCAGCGGCCTTCGTGAACGACTGAGGGCTCGGCCACGGGCGGGGACAGCACCTGACAGGCCCACGCCCAGACCACATGAAATAGCGATAAGGGGTTATTGGGATAGAAGCTCGGCAGAGGAAAGGTGCGAATGGGCGCCGGCAGAGCGTAGAGCTGGTGGAGGGGGATCTTGGGTGGTCGGGTGGCCGCCTGGTCCCGTCTCTGCCCTGCTCGTCTCGGACCTTCACGTTCGGGGGCGGCGGGCGCATGATTCTCTACGTCTGCCATGATCGCTGCGATGACTCATTTCGGTACCTTTTCTCAAACCCAGTTAGCCAAAACTCAATCAGATGCCTCGGCTACACTCCGTTCGACAGGTGGACGAGTAGGTTGGTCGATCGCTCAGATACCGTTGTAGTCTATTTTAGGACACTCATCGAGAGGAAGATGATTCCATTCTCTAAGTTCCGAATAAAGTCTCTCATCACCGCGATCGAATCAACCGGCCACATTTCCCCCCGGCTGCACGTTGGGAAATGCCATATCAATGATCGAGAAAGAGAGGGGAACTTACCGTCTATAGGTATGAATAAAGTTGCGTTGTTGATCAATTCCGAGCAACAGGCAGGGAAACGCAGGCAAAAATGGACAACGGCTAATGCTAGCAATGTGGAATGATGTTATAAGAATAGAGGAGCCTGTTAGTGGCAGGCTGACAGCACAATGCTCACATATTTCCAAAGTACAAGATGTAACCAGGTGACCGAAATGGCTCCTCAAATGCTCTCGTTGCGAGCTCAAGGTTTTAGAAAAACAAAGAAGTTGGTTGGTGGATGTGTGGGATGAAAAAAGGAACGAGGGAAAAGCAAGCTAAAAAGCTCAGGTTTTCTTGGGTGGGGAACTTCGGAGCTCGGGCCTTCTATAAGCTTCAGAGGTCCCTGGTGGGGTGAAGCCTTAGGGGCCTATCATTATATTTTTGTTTTCTTTCTTTTTCAAATTCTGAGATGTGTTCAATCATAGTAATGGCTCTCGTCCTAGGCTGCAGATTATGTCTCCTATGGCTGCTTCTCTTATCCCTCAGATATTTGAGGCGAAGTGGGAGTGTGTCCTCTTGCTTGCTTGAATGCACTTGATGTAAATCGTGGAAAGATTCATCTAGCTAGCATGATTAGTATCGCCATCAAATGCCACCGTCTAGACGGCTCGCTTATGGCTACCAGCAGTACAAGGTAAGTAGGCATCTACTCAGCTGCTACTCTTCGGTGCACTCGCTGCAACCTCATAGAGAAGTGATATATCTATCGTAACTATAATCTAAAGGGAGGTGGTGTTCATCAGAAGAGAACTTGACCGTCAATATTTCCCCCCTCTTTACCTAATTTCACTGCAGTACATACTTCTGAGTTGGTTCTCAAGATACATGTTCTCATGCTTGGTCATTCACGTCTTGCTCCTGTCTGACGTTACTCCCACCGGTTCTTCGATATTCAGCAGGCTGCGGCATTCAGGACAATACCACTTCGTTGTGCGAGCTGGTATCTCAGAGAGCCCTACACACTCGAGATGAAACCACTCTTTCTCGCAGTTCTGTTTATCGGCTCTCTGTTTATCCGCTCGGGTGAGTGCCTGTTGATGCCTTTTCCTACTGGTGGGTAGTACTATACCAGGGATGGGTTTGTAGCTTTTGCTCACGTTGTCGCACTGGATCATAGTGCCGAAGGCGACTCTGTTACATAGACAGTATCTCGGTTCATCCGGATCAATAATAGCTCCCTCATCTTCGCCTTCGGCTTCACGCTTGGCACTGTTCTGCTCCTTATCATAATTGAGATTAGGTAAAGCGAAAAGGGCCAGTTGTTCTTGATGCCGCCCGACATGGCGCTGATACTGTCTGCCAGTTCTCACAGTTTCGGGGCAGAGCGGACAAGAAATTGTAAGCGAAGGGTCAGCTGCGTGCACCCCAAGCTCTATTAAGTCATCTATCCGTCCTAGAGCTGCCATATCTGGGTGGTTCCGAATAACGTGGTCCTTGCACTCGAAAGAAGAGGCGAACGGCATATCACAGGCAAAGGGGCACTTGTAGACTTTCCAGTGATTGTCTTGCATGTGCTGAATCCATTCGTGTCGACGAGTAAAGTCTTTCTCTGGTGTCTTGCAATTTTTAACAAGACAAATGTACGGCCTTAGGTCCCCGTACACATGCCTCCTTCGCGTGGGATGTTAATCAACTAAGCTCAAGCAAACTATGTACGTTTAGATATTGGAGACTTACTTCCACAACGATCTGTTGGTGATTATGACTATCATGAAGCAGAAAGGGCATTGGAACGGCCCTTTGGTAGCTTCCTCTGGTAAGGGCGGAACAAGACGCTGCTCGGGATCGGCCGTAGTGAGGGCATACGAAGTTTGAGAAAACCCACTTTCGGAGCCTCGGTCAGCCAGATTCATTACAATAGATTTTGACCCGTCTCCTCCACCTTTCAAATGATCTGGAATGGATGAGGCGATAGTTTCCGGAGCTAGGTCGAGGTTACCATCGTGTTCGAGCCCGTAAGATAGCTTCTTGTGGTGGGCCTCTCGGTACTTGAAGTACTGTCGTCTTCGCGTGATGGCTCTACCGAGCCTCTCGGCAAGTTCTGATTCTATTGTAGGAAATTTGGATTGCACATGGTGAATGTCGAACGGCTCAAAATGTGACGTTTCGGTCGACTTTGAACCGACAAAGCGATCATGTCGCGAAGGACTCCTGATAGTTATACTCATACGTAGGAGGCAGTTGATAACGTCTGCCACGTCGAGAGTAAGTTGGTTGAGTTCTGTATCGAGACTGTCTCTCTCAGGCCCAGATGCATCATAACTGTCGTCGTCGCCGTCGTCGTTATCGCTCCCGCCACAATCTCCGTCTCCACTGAGCTGATCCCATGGTATTTTTTCCCCCTTGACGATCGCTGTGACATCTTCGAGCAACGACTCAAGGTCTTCAAGGAGCCGTACCACGTGGTCCCGGATGTGCGATGAATCTCGTAGCCGATAATCGAGGGAGCTCATTCCATCGCGATGTGCTCCTATGTTACCGGACCATACTTTGAACCTAGTATATTCATCTCTGACCTTTTGCGAAAGTTGATCTTCTAAGGGGTGCTTATATATTGCTCCGGAGGGCAGTATACCATCTCGAAATAAGTTGAGGCATTGCGTGACATGGCTGGCGATGCTTTGCGTCATTGTAAGAGGAAGCTATGTCGATGCTAACGCGGATGAGTTGGCTAGAACTATTGGATGGGAAGGTGCTAAGTCACTCACTCTAAGACTGGAGGGAAGGAACAATACACATGTATGACAGTACCTAGGTACGTACATACGTAAGTACATACCCAGTATGAGAGCGGTGTGTCATTGTCTCCCTTACTTCAACAAAACTCTCCAAAGTCGACAAACCGGCTTCGCGGGTCAATTCTATCCGCGGTCGCGCAGCCTTGGTATTCGCATTAAACCTCCTCACAGCTGAAGGGAAAATGAGGGGCTATCGGAGCCCCTAGATCAGATGGTTTCATCGCTGTAAGCACTCCTTGGGACGCCACAAGGGCCAGACTGACGTATCAAAGCCGATATGCAACTTTCCCCGCTGCGCCCGGTCCGTCGGCCCATGGCAACTACAACTAAAAGATGATGGCCTCCTGTCATTTTTCATGAAGGGCGTTGATCCTAATTGCCATATCGACATAAACCATGTCTGGCTTTGAGATAGCAGGCATCGTTCTCGGAGCGGTGCCTCTGCTCATCTCGGCCCTGGAACACTACGGTGACGCGCTGTCTACTCTCAACAAATGGCGCAAGTACGAACGTGAGTTGCGCAGCCTCGTGCGAAACCTAGACACAGAGCGCGTCAAACTTCAAAACGTGTGCGAGAAGCTGCTAGTCGGTATCGTGCCGGAATCTCAGATTGAAGCCATGATCAAGGATCCAATGGGCGGACTTTGGAAGGAAGAGAAAATCCAGGCGCGAGTCCAATCTCGGCTATGGGAAAGCTACGGCTCGTTTGAGGACACCATCTCGGATATCAAGAGGGCAATTGATGAGATGAATCAGCGCCTTGAGAGACAGAGCGGCAGAGAGGCATCAACCCTGAAGCGAACCATATTTACGTTGAGTCGAGCTCAATATAATGACCTCATTCTGGTCATCAAAGAAGGCGTTGGCAACCTGGAAAATCTGACCGATCGAAACATCGAGCTGGAACCCGCTCGGAAGGTCCGTTGCCAAGGAAAGCTCTTTAAAGTTCTGCGGTCCATGTCGAAAGGTCTCTACCACGCTCTGAAGTCCAGCCTGGATTGTGCGTGCACCCACGATATCAGTCTCAAACTGGAGAAGCGCTCGCAAATCATGCTCACTGACGACTGCGATATGGTTATCGGTGATTTGACCTTTCGAATTGCTTTCTCCAGCCAATCAGCGTCCGGCGCTACCGATGAGCCGCCCCAAGAGAAGGAGTGGGAGGAGATGCTGGCCAGGCCGAAGACGGACAAGAAACTCCAGAAGCATAAAAACGAGAGCGTACCAGTTCAGCCTCGGAAAAGACAAAAAAAGTCTGTGAGCTTCGCTAGCGCATTGGATACCACATCATCCACCATTACCATGACGGAGCTGCAACCGGCTTCACCGAGTGTGGGTGTACGAGCCTCTATTCAGACGTTATCAATCGAAGCTGCGAGCATCGGGCTACATAACTTGGACGTTATAACGAGCCTGTGCGAGAAGATAAGGCGAGCCCCGAAACAGGCACAGGTTACTACATACGGGATGGTTGTTGATCACTCTTCTCAGGGCACCGCAACATACACCCTGCATCCCGTACCAGCTCCGAAAAATGAGGATACACGCTGTTGGTCTGTTATTTCTCTAAGACAGATCCTTGAGCAGAATGACATTTCGATCTACTTAAGTTGTCATGATCGCCTACACCTCGCAGTAATCGTCTCGTCGAGCATCCTACAGCTCCACGGCAGTCCCTGGCTCTCGGGAACCATAAGTAGTGGCGATATTTTCTTCATCCAGAATCAAGATTTCCCCATTTACGACCAGCCCTTCGTGATGAAGAGCCTGCCCGTCGATAGCTCGGCCCCAGAAAACGAGTACTCTGACGCGCCTTTCCCTCGCAACCCGGCCTTGGTAGCTTTGGGCGTGCTCTTAATCGAGCTGATCGAGGGCAAAACGATTGACCTACTCCGTACCCCACAGGAAGAGGCTTTCTCTCACAACAGGCTCCTGCAAGACTACATGACCGTCAAGAGACTACTCCAAGACGTCCGGATGGCGAGCTCGAATTATGCGGCCGCAGTCACGCGTTGCGTTGATGGTGATTTCCATGGGGATGGCCTAACTTTGGATAATGACAAAGTATGCGAAGGAGTGTACTCAGGTATTGTTGCCTTGCTAGAACGGGATCTCGAGTTTATATAAAATGCCGTGGAATCAAAAGAAAAATGAACGAAGATGAGGTGAAGAGACATCATCCTAGTACCCATGAAGCGGTATCAGAAATAAACCAAGATACATCCAGCACTGAAGCATTTGTTAATCGGAGTAAATGTCGATAGGCGGCATATATAATCGTTAGGCGGATTACATGGTGTTATGTACCTATTACAGCGGACAGCTGCGGTAAGTACCTACCTGTAGCTAGGCACACAATTATGCTTGATCAGCACCTGCTGTACATTCTTCAAAGTCATCACATGCTGTTTACCATTTCAATAGTTGTATTTTTTGCCATTAGATTCCCTATACTTTTCTTTAATTTACCCACTGCGTACAGCTATATTCTGCTCATATACGGAGTATGGTAAGTAAATAATTGAGTTAGCTGCCCAGGTGAGTACCTAAGTACATACTTACATGTATGTAGTACATATGTACCCTATGTACCTGCATGGAGATCGCGTGTGGGTCTGTGCCTGTAACGAACTTCGGAAAGCACGATTCAATAGAAAGGTGCCGAAAGTAACGATGTGATCATTCCAGATTTTCTTCTTCACCTTTTCCTGTTCCTTTCCGGCCTCTCTTCCCGCCCACATGGATACTATCGTTTCTTTGGTGTTGCATTCCTGAATTCTACCCAACATATCTACCACCACACTCTTTTCCACAGTTGACAGGACACACTTGATTCAGTCATCGAACTTTTTTTGGGCACTAGTTACACATCAAAGCAAGCGGACCTAATATAGACCGGACCTCCAGCCCAGATACCTAATGCCTACGGTTCGAATCGAATAAACACGAACACACGCCCTCCCACAATCTATCGCTACACCATGCCCATCTAATGCACATGATAATCTACCTGCTTGCGTGTGCAGGCCTGTTCTGGGGCTGTCTCGTGCTCGTCGTCCAAGGTCTGGGCACCTATAAGCTGTAAGCAAACTAACGAGCAAGCATGCGTATCCATTCATACTCTCGCTACATGATCAGCTAATAACAAAAACAACAGCTTTCGAAACTACTCGTCGATACCTGGGAAACCCGTCTCGCCGACTTTACCCAAGGACGAGATCCCCCATGTCACCGTCATCCGACCGGCCAAGGGCCTCGAGCCCGGCCTCTACGAGTGTCTCGCCGCCATCTTCCACCAGACATACCCGCGAGACAAGCTGACCATCTACTTCTGCGTCGAGTCTAAGCAGGATCCCGCCTATCCCATTCTCTGCCGCCTCGTCGCCGACTTCCCTGCCTTTGACGCCCGGGTCTTGGTCGAGGCTGACGATCCGTGCCTCGCCGACGACGAGCTGGCCACGGCCAACAACATCGGGCCGAACCCCAAGATCCGGAATATCAGCAGGGCATATCGTGAGGCCCGCGGCGACATTGTGTGGACGCTCGACTGCAACGTGTGGATCGCCGAGGATGTAGCCGGCCGTCTCGTCGACAAGCTGTGCGGCTTCCTACCCGGTAGCGGACGCGCGACGCCCTTCAAGTTCGTCCACCAGCTGCCCCTCGTCGTCGACACCGTCACGTCCATGAGCCATATCGGTGCGGACGGCCAGGCGCTGCTGTCGAGCGCCTCGGTCACGGGCAGCTCGCGCACGGGCGGCGACGTCGGCGTGCCCTCGTCGGTGCTCTCGCGGTCGTGGACGCATGGCGGCGGCCGGCTCGAGGAGATGTTCATGGCCACGACGCACGCCAAGTTCTACTGCGCCATCAACACCGTCGGCATCGCGCCCTGCATCGTCGGCAAGAGCAACATGTTCCGCAAGTCCCAACTCGACCACGCCACCGATCCCGCCCGCAACCCCGTCCTCGCCACGAACTCCCCCCCTCTTCCTACGGGCATCGACCACTTCTCCTCATATCTGTGCGAAGACCACGTCATCGGCGACCTTCTGTGGCGCACCGACATCCCCGGCTTCGCGAACCACGGCCTTGTCTACGGCGATCTCGCCATCCAGCCCATCGCGGGCATGTCTCTTCGCGCGTACACGGCCCGGAGGGTTCGATGGTTGCGTGCCCGCAAGTGGACCGTCTTGTCCGCGACCCTAGTCGAGCACGGCGTTGAGAGTGTCGTGTGCTGCTTCTACCTTTGCTTCGGTCTCACAACGGTTCCGTGGGTCCACGACACATTCGGCATTCCCCAGACTTGGTCCGCCCTGGCCTGGTGCTGGGCGCTTGCTGTTACGCTGTGGATGCTTGTCGACCGCGCCGTGTTTAAGAGATTGCACGCTGGACTAAGCATCTCCGTCAATGAGAACACCCCCCCTTTCGCGCGGGGCACGAGCCGCGGCGGCGCCGAAAAGCGACTCTTCGGCGAGTGGCTGCTCGCCTGGCTTGGGCGTGAGGTTCTTGCGCTGCCTATATGGACTTGGGCCGTCTTCCTCGGCACGGGCGTAAATTGGCGCGGCAGACAGTTCCGCGTGCGCTCGGATATGACAGTCGTAGCTATGGACGATGAAATGAAAAGTACGAATGGGAGAGTCGCCGAGGAAGCGAGTGCTGTGCGCGGTGGGAAGATAGATTAAGTATTGGCTTTCTAATAGACAACCTATGATACCCCTACACATACAATTAGAAGTAGACTTCAACAATGCCTGCCGCTACGCCCATATTATGGTTTTTCTTCCGAATACGAGCAACGTGAGATGTACTTGTTATTGACATAGGGAGAAAGACAAGTCGTAAGTCCGTTCGTAAGGAGGCCAAGCATTCAAACCCCTACTTTATTTGTATTGAACGCGTGTTGCTGATGGTAGCACGGGATTGGATACGAGGTGTTATCTCGGAACTGGCAGGGGTAAACATAAATGGGACTGGCAGTGGAACAGGCCGTAGACATAATAAATAATAAAAAGGGTAAAAGAGGGCACAGGGTATAATATACCAGATGGCTTAGAGCTCGATAAACCAACATTCGGATGAGGCGAAAAACTCTAGTCTTAAACTGATGGACGAGAAGAGGAGTTGTCACTACTTGGATGATTGATATGTCTATTGATACATATATTTGTATATGGGCGAGTGTATGCGTTGTCTTCCACTTTATAAACGATTGTAGAATCTATATCCTACGTACACGTCGGACTATGAATAACTACTTGCTCCCCTTAACTACCTATGGGGCTTTCATTCAACCCCTAACCGTGACCTCAGAGTCATCATCGCCTACATCACCCTGTTCCCCATTTACAGGCTGCTTCTCGCTACTTTCCGGCAGAAACCTCGTGGAGATAGTAAATCCCAGCGCAAGCAACGCCAAAACAACCCATATAAGATATCCATAGAAGAACTGGCTGCCCGCCCCTATGGCAAACAAACTCGCAAACAGCGCAGGCGAGAACGACCTCAACCCACTCGTCAGCGTCAGCGCAAGCGCATTCAACATGCCCAACGTCTCATGCGAGGGGGAAACATCATTAAGCGCAAGCTGGGCGCCGGTGAAAGCCATACTAACGCCTACACCAAGCACGAGCAGCGTAGGCGCCAGGATCCAAAACGCCGTCTCGGCACCGCGTTCATGTCTTCTCAACAGCGCATTCAAGAGCGGCATAACCGCCATGAAAAACGGATACGCGATGCCGCAGGCGCGCATGACGCCGTTGGTGCCGAGTCGGCGCTGCAGAGGCGGGAAGACGAATAGCAGCCAGACGGCCTGGGAGAAGCCCGTGAGGGCCATGAACAGGGAGATTTGGAGCGGTGAGAAGCCCAGCCCGCCGAGGTCTACGCCCGTGGCCCAGAATACGGGGACGACGGCTGTGTAGGCGAAGGCGAGGAGCATGACGTGGCCGTAGTTGTACAGCACGATGCCCACGCCTGGGGCTTTAAGGAGGTCCCAGGTGGAGTGCGGGTGTAAGCGGGGTCTTGCTGCGGAATCTTCTTCATCGTCAGATTTAGTCTCACGGATGAGAGTTTCCTCTATGAAAAGTGCGCTGGTGATCACGGCCGTGAGGCCTATGACTGATACAACAAGAGAAGAAAGCGCGTAAGGAAACGTCTCGAAGAAACGCATATGCTTGAACAAGCGCGGATACTGATGCACAGGATCCGCCAACGCACCACCGACGAGCGGCCCAACGAGAATCCCGACATTCCCAGCAACAGCGAACCACGCGAAAGCCGTAGCCTGCGTCTGACGGGACGAGTTCTCAGAGATCATAGTGCGAATAGTAACAATCGACCCCGCAAAAACACCAGCGACACATCTAAACAGAATCATCTGCCAAATCGTCTTCGCGAATCCAAAGAACGCAGTCGCGACAGCTACGCCTAACAGCGAAGAAACAAGCACCGGTTTCCGCCCGATGCGGTCGGCGGCTTTGCCCCAGAGGACCATGACGACCATCTGCGTGAGCGAGAACAGGGATTCGATGAGACCCGAGTAGAAGCCCATGTCTTCCTCTCTAAGGTGTCCGTTTTCTTGCACCATTTGGTTGATGTAGGGGAAGATGGAGAAGAAGGCGACTGGCTCGATGAGGCGGGCGTAGCAGAGGAGGAGGATCTGGGTTTTGTTGAAGGCCTTTTGGGGGTTTGGCTCTGTCTCTGATACATTTGCAGTTGCTGGGACAGAGCCGGATGATGAGGATGTTGGAGAGATGAGAGGTTTCGTCTCTTCTGGTATTCCTCCTGGGACAATTGGTGAGACCGAGGCTGCTAGCAGCGGCGTCGTCTCTGTCGTGATGGCATCGTCATCTTCATGATGCTCATTGCGCCTGGGCGCATTGTTCCTAGCGGATGTCATGACCAATTGTTTTCCCTATTCGCTTTTCTAGAACTCACAAAATATCCAAACTACTATAGAATTTAAAATATGTGTGATACTCATAAAAAATATGCTGAGCCTGCCATCACCGCTTCTCAGCACGAAATGTACGTGAGACTGAGATGGATGACACGGCCTTGATAAGAAAATAAGTCATGGAGGAAGGGTCTGATAAGCTGCGGGAATTCCCGACTTAGTAATATTCAAGACGGACTTATCCGAATGTAGACTAGTAGTGCATCCCCTGAACATCTCGATGGACATCGAGGGAATGAGGCTCGAAAGCTAGCTTACAACTCTCCTGCCAACTAAGAACAGAAACAAGCAATAAAACAAAGACTCCTCCAACCAAGCCACTCAAGAGGTGTCGTAGAAGGGAAGACGTGTGGCCAAACCCCCGCCATAAAACGGCTTCTTGATATGGCGACTTCCTAAGAAGTCGGTTCTGCCAGATCCCCGAAACCTGTTGAATAACCCCATTCTCTGGATGTTCAGCAATCCAATTCGTTAGTTCCCGATGACTCTGTTCAACATCTTCCACTCCCTCTTCCAGTTCCATTATCAATTCCATGGCCTCGTCATAGAGAGTCGTAAACAAGCTCCTCTCGGCAGATCTGGGAGAACTGAAAAAGTGCGGTGCGCGCTCCGAGAATAAGATAATCCCATCCAGAAACATTAACATCCGATCGGTCGCTAATACCCAATCCTGCTGAGCCGCAGCTTGTTCCATGCGCCTGCGGAAGTTCTTTCTAATCTCGTGATTGAGGGCAGACATGGCCTGACGCATGGGCCCATCGGATGCCGTGCCTTGCAAATCCATCTGTAATTCCGAATGGCGGTCGATGTATCTGTGACAACATATATGCGCGCGTTCTTGTTCATTTAATAGATGGTTGAAGCAGGTTGCTATTGCCCGGACGCGCTCGAGGCAGAATTTGACTATGCAGCTCGGACATGTGCTGTTAATTTTGGACGGAGACAATCCGATAGCTTGGGCAGAAACGATCCAATTGCGTTTGTCAAATGGTTCTTCATCGTGAGTCAACATACAGTGACCGCAGCCCCAGTGTTGCCTTGGCACTTCAGGGATATGGCTCGATTCGCCTGCGAAGCGGGCGCCACGTGAAGATATCTTACTCGGGTCGGGCGTGTCCTCCTTATTGTTCTCATCTGCGGCCATTGCGAGGATGCGATGCCCTGGTGGTCTATGAGATTCTCGATGAGCACGTGTATGGTGAACTAACAGGTGCACGAGATCTGAACGGTAGAACTGAGATACCGCTCGTACTTATATTCAAGATAAGGTATCCTCCTAACACAATCGAAGGCCTTCGTTATTTGGGGGTTCACTGGCGTCTATCTCACTAAGAACAGGGCAGCTGCAGAAATACCTCGAATAATCGGTCCCTTACCCTTCAACAGTCTTTCACGATGTCTCCAATATGCTAATTGAATGCTTCACATAGATAAGGATAGGTTCGCACAAAGCGAGAAAATCGTGATAATAGGTTTCATCATGCCCTGTCTCATGCAGGCACATTACTCCTTTGAGCGTCCTACATCATAACTTTGAAGTTTTTGTCATACCTGAAATGATAAATCGCAATGAACAGTAGATACCAGACGACTTGAAACATCATGCGACAGACAGCCTCAGATGCTATGACTCTAAAAGAAGACGAATCGACAGCAGATATGATCTCATTGGCTTAACACTGGGGAACCAGATAGTTAGATATCATAATACGCACACATCTGGAATGACCTTCGCACCCGTGTCTATCCCCCGTAAAATGTCAGATGCGATCTTAAGAAATCCAAGAATGAGTTAGAAACGCTTGAAAATTGATGTCTCATCTATCACTCTCATTCAACCACTTGTAAACCACTCTCGCATCCTTTCCCTTGTACCTTTCGTCCGCCATAGCCTCATGAAAAGCTTCCAGCGTCGGCCGATCTAGAACAGTTCTAGCACCAACACTCTCAGCCAACTTACTTCCCATACCCAACACCTTAGCACAAAGCTCGATCCGGAACCCTCCAGTATAACCCCTACTGCTTGGGACGTTCTCCTGAACCCCCGGCACAGGATTGCTGTGACTTGTAATCCAACATTGTCCACCGCTAGCATTAATGACGTCTGTAAGGAGCTTTACATCCAAGCCTGCTTTGGTCCCTATATTGAGCGCCTCAGACGCGGCGAGCGACGTGATGGCGCTGAGATAATTATTGATGACCTTAAACGCAGTCCCAGCCCCGACATCGCCACACAGGAACGTCTCTTTCTCTTTCCCCATATGCTTAAGATACGACTTCACGATAGGAAAGACTTCATCTGAGACAGTCGGTGAGCAGCCAACCATGAACGTCAGGGTGCCAGCTTGAGCCCCCATCGGACCCCCTGAAACAGGCGCATCGACAAAAGTGAGAGTATCGTCAAGTTTGGACGTGCTGACTTCTTGGGTGGCTTTAGCGACCGCGAGAATAGTGTCTGTTTCTATCGTCCCGCATTCCATAATAATCTTAGGAGATGGCGAGCCCTCTTCAGCTGCTGCGACAGCTCCCGCGAGAATGCCAGTCTCCGGGTCTAGATACACGGATTTGACGGCATCTGATCCGGGAAGCATAGTGATTATGGTATCCTTTTAACGTCAATACCTTACCGATTCTTGCATATCGCAGTGCACAGGGACGAACTTACTGCTTCCTTAATTGCTTCAAACCCGTTCTTGACAACTTTGATGCTGGCTTGCCCCTGTGCTTCGTTCACGAACCTGTCCAGTGCTTCTGCGTTCACATCACATATGAGGAGCGTCTTTTCTGGACCTAAACCTGAGAACAGGTTCTTTGCCATGGGGTATCCCATTACACCAAGCCCTAAATGAAGGATGTTTAGCATCTAATCTGCTGCCCTTTTGAGTGATGATCTTACCGATAAAGGCTACTGTGTCTGCTGGAGAAGACATGGTGATTGACGTTCGTCACTTGTCCTACCCCTTTACCTATGCGAAGAATGATGCGTAGGTAAGGTAACTAATCTAGAATGTAAGATCGCAAGAATGGACTAGCAGGAAAGGCTCTGCATCTGTTTCCAGTTTGATTATGACTGAAACGTATGTTAGCACACGCCGAGGCCATGTATCGTACGTTTCAAACTCATCTCACGAGTATCTTGTCTTCTATTCGCCAATTGAACTCATAATGATTATCTAACTAGCCTAAAGATGTGAAGCTTGAACTGCCGGGGTTGGAGACCCAAAGCTCCCCGCGCGAGGGTTACAATCGTCAACGGGCATAAAACTCTACCATGGGCGAAAATGAGGAGAACAAGTCGCACACCGGCAACGGCCAACTTGCTTGTCGGTACCTACAAGCAGCTCGTAGCATCCGCCTGCATTAAGAGCTTGTCTATAGCCTATGCGGCCAGAATCGATGCCTGTTGCGTTCCGCCCATCCCTTGTCATGCGCAAGCACAACCTCAACATCCGCGTCCTTCCTCAATTGGCTCACTCCTTTATCTATCTCAGACAGCGTCTTCTGCGCCAAACGTGTGTTCGCATGGACACTCCTCAATCCTCCGCAGCCATCATCATACTCGGCGATTTCTTTTTCTCCGCTCAAAATCCTAGTATCATGACAGCAGTCA
Organism: Xylaria sp. FL0933; assembly: GCA_022578765.1. Taxonomy (NCBI): domain Eukaryota; kingdom Fungi; phylum Ascomycota; class Sordariomycetes; order Xylariales; family Xylariaceae; genus Xylaria; species Xylaria sp. FL0933. The sequence continues at coordinate 72,750 of MU389794.1, read as the reverse complement.
CCTCCAAGATACACGTATTTCCTCTCCCCAACGCGAGCGAGAAGATTGATGTGCCCGTGAATATGCCCTGGGCTATCAATGACGTAGACGCTGCCATCTCCAAAGAAGTCGATGGTGCGGGGAAATCCAGAGAAGGGTTGCCATGACCACTCATTTGCCGAGGGTGGTAATTTGGCCTGCGTGTCAGACGGTGTTGGCGTATGCACTGGTGCACCCGGCCCAGCATAGTATTCTTGGAACTCGCCGTCCTTGTCAGGAGCTGGTGGCAGTTCAACGGTACGAGAAGCTGGCAATTCGTCGTCGTTGAACAGCTCTCCTGGATAGAGTGGCCCGGCACCGTTCTTCAAGACATCCAAGGTGCCAGACCCTACGACAAACGTCGCGCTTGAGAAGTCGGATGGCGTACCAATGTGATCCCAGTGCACATGGCTGAGCATGACAAAGTCTACATCATTCTCGTCTTTAAGTAGCTCCTGAGCCTCCTCACTTCTGATGCCCTCACGAAGGCTCGTGCTGCAATCTGGATGGGTGATGATGGGTTGTCGCGCAGCTACGTGTGGTTGTTGTGCGATGGCGTAGCCTTCAAGGTCGCGTTTGACACCTAGGTCGAAGACGAGGTTCGTGATGTTGCCGTTACGAGAAGCTGGTGCCGAAGGGTGCTGGACAAGAAATGATAGCGATGGGACGGTAGTGCGCACTTCTGGATCAGCCCCAGCTACGAATAGATACTCTGGGAGTGTTACTGCAAAAATGTGAGTTAGTGATCACCATCTCGAGCGTAATATGTAAGTTCGTTGGGGGTATTGAGAAATGTCGAACAATGATCGTAGCTCGAACGTGAGAACCTTCATTCCTAGGCCTTATAGTATAAAACAAAACACCAGGGATACCTACTATGACCAGCGTTCAAAGCCGAAACAGTCACATAAACGGGGCTTTCTGATTCAGTGGTTACTGCCATGACTGTTACTGGATGTCAATTGTGTGGAGTGATTAACTGAAGAGCCTTTATCTCTTTGTATTTTGATCATTGACTATATACATATGCGTCCTCGGTCCTAGGGTCAAGATTATGACACTATAAGAATTAGCTGTTCGTATGATACAAGCACCGAACATGGCAAAGATACAAACTACATGGCGATTGTGATCATGCCGGTAAAAGGCACAGGGGAGGGGAAAGACTCTCACACATCGGTAATGCTTGCCACTCCTTGGAGAAATGCAACCCCCCTTGACCCTCCCCTCTTCGCCGCAGGAAGGAGAAGAGCTGGGGCTTATAGGGCGTGTAGTAGAAAGCCACTATCCGTAGATTATGATCGTGAGAGGTAATCAACTATGGCTCAAAATTCCACAGTAGTTTACTCAAGAATTGACATCAGCTATAAGTCCTAGGTGTTAAAGTATAAAATATAAGAGGCGATAATGACGACGAGCAATCCCGTCTTACCAGAGTCCATGAGAGCGCAGTTCTTTGACGCTTTCAATACTCCTTACGTTCTCCGTTCTGTACCGCTTCCTACGCTAAGCTCGCCCCACGATATACTCGTGAAAGTAGATGCCGCCTCCTACTGCCATACCGATGCTGTCCTTGCCGCAGGGCAAATGCTGCCCAATCCACCCAGTCTCCCACACATAGGATGCCACGAATTCGCCGGCACCATTGTCGCAATACCAGATGATTCCTCGACGACCTTCAAAATAGGGGACAGAGTCGGCATCCCCGGACGCTCGTACCATCCATGCGGTGAATGCTTTGAATGCGCGACTGGTCCGACACCAGAAACCCCTGACGCCGATCCACCTGGATACTCTGTGCACTGCCCGAAGGCTGAAAACAATGGTATAAGCCGAGATGGAGGCTTCAGAGAGTATGCCGTCGTTGACAGTCGTCAGCTTGCACCTATTCCAGAGAGCTTGTCGGCCGTCGATGCGGCCGTTCTTATGTGCGCAGGCGTCACAATCTACAACGCCTTAAAGCGTTGCGGTCTTCGGCCTGGCCAGCGCGTCGGCATCATTGGCTGCGGCGGCGGACTTGGACATCTGGGCCTCCAATTCGGTACGAAAATGGGACTCAAGGTTTTGGGTGTGGATAATGCAGACGCGCCGTTGAAAATAGCACGCGACTTAGCAACACCCGCCAGAATAGTCGATGCGAGAGTTGAGAATGCCGACGAAGTCGCTATCGGGATTGGGAAGGAGGACGGAAAGCAAGATAGAGGGGATATGGGACTTGACGCAGTGATCATCTTGCCCGAAAGTCAGAAAGGGTTCGACTACGGCGTTGGTCTCTTGAGAAATCATGGCAAATGTGTTGTGGTGTCGTTTCCAGAAAAGGGGTTCCACGTCTCTGCTAGAGACATTGTCTTCCGAGACATATCCATCATAGGAAGCCTTGTGGGCAGCAACAAAACGTCGAGAGAAGTGCTGCAGTTTGCCGCAGAGCACAAGGTGAGGGCAGTGATGAAGACATTTCCGCTGTCAAGATTGAATGATTTGGTGACGGAATATCACAAGGGACAGGGTGGAAAACTTGTCATTGATATGTCTTTACCAGATTAGCTAGTTAATCTTGAGCTTTAATATTCATTTCCCAGATCATGCGAGCTTAACGATTCTCTGATAGACTGAACTTGCTAGATGAATGCCCATCCTAATTGCGTCGTCGGTCGGGGTACTCGCTGATTTTCCTAGGCACACCAAACCCACGTAATCTCTCAAGCGTCTTCGAAGTACGCATATGCTGCCCTGTGATGATAGTTCTTGCATAAACTTCTTAATATCTAGACCTCATCGGCTTGCAAACCGAAATAAACCTCATGGGTCTATTCCCAACTAAGCCGCTTTGTCCCCTAGCTCCCTAGCCATTTCGCCCTTCTCAGCCATCTCATTCAGCACTTTCTCTGCGACTTTCGTAGCTTCGACACCGGCAGGCACACCGCAGTATATAGTGCAATGAAGAATAGCCTCCCGGATTTCAAGCTCGGTGAGGCCGTTGTTTCTAGCGCCCCTAATATGCGCAGCTAGCTCCGGAGAACGATTGAGCGCAATGAGCATGCCGATGTTCAGCAAGCTTCGCTGCTTCCTATCCAATCCCGGGCGCGTCCATGCGAACCCCCAGCACCACTCCGTGACAAGATGTTGATTAGGTTGGGCGAATTCACTCGAGCCGGCGGCGAGCGCGCGATCAACGTAAGCATCTCCGACGACGCTGCGGCGCACTTTGAGACCTTCCTCGAAGAGGTGCTCGTGAAGCTCCTTGACCTTTTGATCGTTACTCATTTTGAACGAAGAGCTGCGGGATGAAGGATAATGGACGTTCTCGGATTTATTAACTTGAATATTGATTAGAAGAGCGTGTGCTCTTAGCCGTGTAATCTAGCACGTAGATGTAGAGTACGCTAAACTGAGACCCTAAGTCGACGAAGTGCGGTTATACCAGACTTACGTCACGTCTATCGACTCCGCACGATGCGTGGTATTTTAGGCTCAATGAATGCTCTACCGCTTATCTTGTTGGAGCAGACATGAGGGACCGAATCACAGAACCCAAGAATGGAGAAATATTGGGCGACAAAACGGGGCTTGTCCATCACCATGTAGAGTAGCTATGGCGAGGGCGAGACTTTCGTAATCGACGGTACGCCGAATAATTGATCGGCTACACTATTACCACCCCAATGCTACACTGAAAACTGTGATACAAAAGAAATCATCGGTCAAATAAGTAAAGCATGTAGGCTGTTAAAAAAGAAACTCTGGGAGAAGTTAAATGACGGTGGTGGCGCAATTCTGTACGCCAGAGTCTCAGATAGCTGACACTGGAAAAAGCCAGTACAATATGTCTTCCTCAATTAGGTCTGATATGGTTTCACGGTGCTCTCAGCCAGCGTAGATTGTTAGACACGTGCACTTGGCTGCCGAAGTGATTGTCTTGGCAAGATAAAGTCGTCGCCGAGATTGGAGCCAGGAACCAGGTAGGGGACCAGAGGTGTTGTAGAACCAAGACATCGTACCGTTACCCCTCAATCACTAACAGTTGTTGTCCATTCAAGGTCAGAAGATTTATACTTCTTTCTTCTTGATTCTTCACACGTACGATATAAACTGTGTTAAACGGCAGAATGAATGAAAAGCCCGAAGTCGACCCCTGCGAAGTCGTGCAGAATGAGTATGGCAGCCAGGAAGAGATTGACGAGAGACGCAGCGTAGAGAGAGCCCTCCTTCGTCGGCTAGATCTGTTCATAGTACCCGTTTTCATGGTTCTCCAAATTATCAGCTATCTGGACCGAGGAAATATAGGATTTGCCGCAACACAAGGCATGGCAGAAGACATTCATCTGAAGGGTAACCAGCTCAATGTGCGTATTTATCATTGACTCCTTATACGCTCTTCAGTGCAACATGCATCGCTTGCTAACATAGTATGAATCTCAATGCGTGAAGACAGTGATATCAGTCTTCTATATCTTCTATATCCTGGCCGAATTTCCAGCTGCTCTGGTGGTTAAGCGTCTCCATTTCAACCGAGCTATTCCGACTATTGCTGCTGGTTGGGGTAAGGATACACAACTATCTTCTGCTATTGAGATCGCTGATTGATTGAAGATGAGACGTAGCTGACGGTTGCGATTTCTCTTCAGGCCTAATCTGCCTATTTACAGGCTTTGTCCAGTCGTTCGGTTCGCTTGTCACTACTCGTATCCTCCTCGGGATATTTGAAGGCTGCTTATTCCCATGTATGACCCTATGTTTATGCAGCTGGTACAAACGTGAGGAGCTAGGCGTCCGCGTAGGCTACCTAATTGGCAGGTCTTCCCTTAGCTACACCCAATTTCTTCTCAAGCATATCTGACGAAGTGCTGTAGTTGCATCCGCGCTAGCTGGAGCCTTCGGAGGACTTCTGGCATGGGCTGTGCTTCATCTAGACGGAGCTGCTAATCTTCCCGGGTGGCGTTGGTGAGTTCTACAATTCCTCAGACGCCGTTATCTTGCTGCAAAATTAAACAAAGAGACACAGGCTGTATATTGTTGAAGGCTTAGTCACTGTAGTGTGGGCCGGTCTATGTGTAGTACTTATTCCTCGAAACTATGAGACAGCCTACTTTCTTAATGATGAGCAGAAAGCTCTCATGAGAACGCGTGAAAAGGAGATGGAAGCCTATAGTGGTGGCTCAGGTCATTATACTACGAAAGACGTCAGAGAAGCTGCCAAAGATATAAAAACCTGGGTACACAGCGTTGCACAGATAGCTATACTGACCGTAGTCTACGGTAAGTCTACCACACTTGCATGAGGGATTACAGATGTTGACGTCTGATCAAAGGTTTCGGCACCTTTCTTCCCATCATTATCAAGGAAGGGTTTCAATTTTCGACCGAGCAAGCGCAATATTTAGTCATCCCTGTGAATCTCTGGGGAGCTCTCGTCTGTATCATTGGAGCTGTTCTATCTGACAGATATAGCGCACGCTTCTTACCACTGGCGATATGTGCCCCGTTCGGCATTATTGGGTATGCGATTCTGCTTTGTGATGTCTCTTCAGGGGCACAGTACTTTGCTACCTACCTCATTACTACTGCTTGTTTCTTCTGTACTGGTGGCAACATGTAAGTTGATCCATTATCTCTCTATATTTGGCATGGGATTGTCGCAGCAGTTATAACTGATAATGAGCATATAGTGCTTGGCTCTCTGTCAACTGTGCCCCTGACGGTAAACGTGCAGGGAGCCTGGGCATCCAACTGTCCCTGTCTAATATCGGTGGTGTTATCGCGGGCCAAATCTATCAGTCCAATGCTGCACCTGCCTTTACCCTAGGCCATGCATGGTCCTTAGGTTCTTTGAGTGTCGCGTGGCTCGCATACTGGGTTACGTGGATGATATACAAGAGGCGACAGTCATTTAAAGACAATTTGAATGATGCGGAGGATGTGACAACCGAAGAAATTTATACTGATAGAGCCCCTGATTTCAAATATCACATATAGACAAGATATAATACACACACCGGCTCTCGGTTGAATCTCGTTGCCCGGAACTCAAACTTTGTCTTCCGTTGAGGAAGACCCCCTTGTCAGTTCCTCTATGATGGGAGCCGCCACATGAGCTGTATGTAAACTCAGTAACGTCGCTATCTCCAACACCTCTATTATCTCCTGGGGAGATGCGCCGTAGCCAAGAGCATTTCGCATATGAAGTTTGAGTCCCGGGACATAGAGGTGAGTAGAGGCTGCATCGAAGGCGCAGTATACCAGCTCCTTCAGCTAATCAACGAGTTAGCGAGAGCGCAAATATCAAATTAGTACCCCGAATTCTGTCCTGACGACATGGGATCTGGAGAGAGGTAAAGTACCTTTGGCTCAAGCGCTCCTTGACCCTGTCCGACATTCCCATCCACGCTCTTGACCCACGGCAAGCTCGAGAATTCCAGATACCCCGCGAAGAACTCTGGGTCGAGGCGTAAGAAATCCTCCCAGAATGTATGCCAATATCCGCGCTTCTGCGTGAACTCCCATTGTAGATCTTTCTGTTCTTCATTAAATGGTCGCGATATATCTTCTAGATATTTCCCTTCTTCCTTCAAGACCTCGACGAGAAGTGGGACACCAATATTACATGCATGTATTCCCAGTGTGCTTGACAGTTCAATAACCTCAAGGACTTCGTCTTTGCTTGCACCCTCCCTCATCGCGGACGTGACATGCTCGCGAATTCCAGGTGCGTAGAGATGTGTCGCAGCACAGTCGACGGCAAGAGAAATGAGAGCCTGCTCTTTGCGCGGCAAGTACGATTTACGTCGTGGTACACTTGCTAGTGACAGGCTTGCGGAAAAGAAGGCCGGATCAATTCGTAGAAGCGACTCCCAACCCTCATGGAAAGCATCCGGTCCCAATTTAGAGTCAAACTCAGCTTTAAGCTTCTTCTGTTCTTCTGTAGTCATGATTTGTGTAGATAAGTTTCCTGCTAATTGTCTACTAGGAAGTACCACTCGTGCTTTGCAGAATTCAGTTCTTACCTTATTATGCTTCTTATAAGACCCTAGTTTTGGAGCCAACAGCAAAAGTAACATAATAGGCTGAAGACGGTATATAGCAGGTTGTCGCACTGAGTATCTACCGAGAACCCCGCGTGTCGCATGGCTCTGATGCCGAGTGTTGTACGGACAATTATGATAGGGTATGGTTCATCTTGGGGTAATACTCCTATTAGTGAGGGGATCAGGTACCGTTCAGGGGCACGTACCAGAAATGAACAGGACAGGCAACTAGACAACCCAATCAAAGATGCTGATTTACGATTGATCGTCTTTTGAGATTAGCTTCTATTTGATTCAATCTCTAAAGAATAAAGTACATTCGTTCAATATAAAAATGTCAAGTAGAGGTTTACTAGATATAGGAGTAATGGTAACCACGACTTGAAGACTAGCTCCTTGTGCGTGACAGAGACGAGGGTCCATCAACTATTCACTGGCCAGCTGTTTGATTAAACACTCAATACCCTCCTCGTCCATCTCCTTTATACCCAGGAGCTCGTTGTCGAGCTTTTCAAACTTCCCGCCATATTCTTCGCCCCAGATTGTAGCAGTTATGAAGTTCATGGCAAACTTGGCCGGGTCTGGCTGGGGCTTCTCTAGCTCCTCCCAACCTTTCTTGACGAACTCGTCAAGCGAGGCGGGGATGGCTTTCCAGTCGTCCGAGCCTGTGGCTCTTTTTCCAATCTCGAGGATCTGTTTTGACAAAACGGCGGCTTCTTGGACGTATACTGCGCGGTTCTTGGTCTCCTCAGGGTGCTTTAGCACGCCGACGACAGCTCGACCGATAGTAGCCAAGGTCGTAGTGCTAAACACCCGATCCCCACCGTCCCAGAATGGAACAGTCCTCTTCTTGACGTCGGCAATGAACCCAACCCGCAAGCCCCAGTCAAAGAAGGGACCATTTATCACGAAAGTGTACGTCATTCCGCTAGTCTGGGCCTCCTTCTTCAATGCCTTCTGCACCGCAATCTTGTCTACATAGCAAGGAAGCCGAGAGGTCTTGGGGTGCAAAGTATCGGAGCCAAATTCTGACGGTAGGAACCGCTTAACGCCGGCCTTCGCTGCCGCCTCTACCAGCAAGAGTTGCCTATCTAGTGCAGCTGTCGCGATGGTCGAGATGACTACGTCTTGGTCACGTAGAACATTGGTGAGAGATTCCAGTGACTCGTAGTCAACTTCGGCAACCTTGACAGATTGGGGGAAGCTGTGAGTTGTATGTGATCGAGTAAGCACGGTCACATCGAATCCAGCTTCGACCACTTGCTTAAGAATAGCCGGGCCGAGATTTCCGGTGCTCTGAAGATAATGATTCGATCAGTACCAAGTCACGGAGATAGAATCAGTCTCTGAGCATACTTACTCCGGCAATAGCTACTTTAGTAAGAGTAGACATAACGACTCCCTAGGGTGCTAATATCGAGATGTAGTGTATATCGTCTTCTTTCCACGTAACTTGCGCGTGTGTGATTGTAGAAAGCTGAGATACAGGAAGGAAAGTCATGACGACTCTCAAGGCATATAATAGCTATTAATATAGAGCCGCTCACAAGGTATATGTCTACTATTAATTAACAACAGATCAGACCTAGGTAGTAACATGCAAATAGACCGCGGATGGTAGATTTCTAATACAGCGACGAGCTGAAAGTTACTAATGATCAGAACCATTCTCACAGCGTTTAGTCCTGGAGAAGGGCTGACATAAACTCACTAACGGCATCCCACATCCCACACTCGGTCCCGTTATATCCCACATCGTACAACCGGCGCATATAGTTATGGAGGTGTTACAAAATAGCGGCTGACAATAACTGACGGTGATAAGCCATTAAAAGTTATTGTCGTTTTCTCCACATCAGCGCAACTTGAGCCGCGCGAATCAACACGCGTTCAGCTTATCCCACATTGCCGCAGGTTATTCAGTACGAGCTAAAACATGGGCTAGCACATTATAGTCCGACAACATTAACGCATGAATCGTGTTCTATTAATCGTTTTACTCTATAGTAAGGTAAGTCATATTGTCTTGCACCCTCTAGTTCAGAGCACTCCAACTCGGGATAGAAGAACCCTCCCCCCCGGATAAGCATCCTAAAGCCGATCCGAGATGAAGCCTACATGACACAAATTACGCGACTTGCAGACTGTGGTTGTTAGAATGGTGTCAACGGTGAGCGAAGTTAATAGCCACCGTTACTTTAAGCACAGACAAGTTGAGGTCATTGTTGCCTTACGAAAGAGAGCTTTAAGCTTACGACAAACTAGAGAACATTCATAAATTCTGAGCTGTTTTTTTTAGGAAAGTTTACGCAAAGTCGCCGCGTGATAAACTTAATTCATCTATGATTGTCATTAAACACCAAGATAGAAGACCAAAAATCATAAAGCCTTTATTTCACTCTCTCTGGACTTAGGCTTAACAAACCTGATCCAACAACCCCCCAAATCTCTCCCCGATCTCAGGACCATACTCATCCAGCATATCCCTCAAACTCCTCGCCTCAGCATCGAGTCTAACCAGATATCTCGACTCCATAACCTGATCTCGTTGGATCTCCTCCGCCAACTCCCCCGTCTCTCTCATGATCTCAAACAGACAATCCCTTACAGCTTTATTCTTACACAAATAATCCTCCGACCACGCCAACGCCGCATCGCCGATATGCGTAGTCCTATCTATCAAAGTAGATGTGAACTTAACACTACGCAGAAGTTGTTGTCGCGCTGCGACGAACCCTTCGATGGCCGTCTGGCATGCTTCTAGCTCCAATTGGAGGGCATAATGTTCCGCCTTCAGGAATTCAGGGGGATAGTTATCAAATTCGACGGTGCTACATCTGAATCTTCCCTCGGGATCACTTTCCAGAAATTTTTTCACGGCTGCGATCCTTCGATCGACGATCATCATCGCTTCCCGTCGGGGATTAGATTCGCACATCAGGGTTCTGATATCCTGTAGCCTTTCTCCGAGTTTCTTAGTATGACAACTAGCGCAGATGTCATTTGAGTATATCTTGATGAATTTGCGATGGCGTTGAAGACGAGGGGTCAGTTTGCCGTTTTCACTTACCGTTGTTCCGTCGTCGACTTTTGTTATATGGCCGCATTGCCAGAATTCATATAGGACTGGTGCCATATTGAAAAGAATACGGGTTGAGTCTGTTGGTAAGTCGACGAAGGGTCTCTGAGATTGACTGTTCGGTTTGCTTTCTACTCAAAGTTGGAATAGGCGCAAACGGAGAGAGGATCCTGTTATATCTACACCTCGATAGGCTCGTCTACACGATTGAAAGCCACGTTGAAACATTCGTGTTGTTCAAACATGGAATACGCCTCAAATTCTCTTTGTTATAGTTACAATTGCCGATCAACTAGCAAAAGACCCCGACAAAGCGAGAAACAATACCGACAACAATCCCCATATACGCGCAAATCAAGACCAAGCCAACCCGTAACGGATCAATGCGCCGCCCGACCGGTAATCATGAATTAAAGCGAAGCAAGAAGTATAACACGGTGAGTCTCCAAACACTCGCTAACTATTCCACTCTCTCCTCATCTTCTACTCGCATCCAACTCCCATCCCAATTCTCAGCGCTCGCAAGACCAACCAAAATGGCCACCTACCAAACAACCCAACAATTCACCTGCGGGCACACGCAAGCGACCATAGATAGCTCCAACAGCATATCTCGTCGAATGGCGAGAAACGAGGACTCATTTTACACCCGTAAGATAACCGAAGCCGTTCCAAACCCAAGGCACTGTCTAACCTGCACTTGCGAGCGCCTTCTCGAAGCTTCATACAGCGGTACGCCCGCGATTCCGCACGACTATCTCCAGGAATTGAATGAGCACGTGCGTCTCCTTAGTTTGAGCGCGTCGGAGGTAATGCAGCGTGAGCTCGGGATGCTCGGAAAACAGGTACAGCGCCTAGACGACGCTGATGAGTTTAGGAGGGGAGTCCTTGCTTTGGCGGGGTATACACAGGTAAGTGCGCATTTCGGGTTGTACTAAGTAAGTTGAGGTTTTTATATATTGGATATATTGTACAGGATAAGCGCATGTCAGACGCTTCACGTGCTTGTGCCCAGGCTGCCAAGTAAGTGTAGAGATTATAATCTGTCTTCTGTATGGTGAGAAGCGGGATGCAAGGATTCACCCCGCAACGCTTCAGGGGTCCGACTTTACGAGGTTGGTATGTACACGCGAGCCCCCTGGACCTTGGCTCACTAAATATAAATATATACCTTGTCTGAAATAAAATTCTTCATCATATTCATTATGCAATATTACCAATTATCTCCGTCTATAACGTTTAGTAAGCCGTCTCGCAGATGATAGTTTGTCTATGTGCCCGTGTCCCCGTAATGGGAAAACCTCCTTATCGTAGGTCCATAAACGTTTTAGGTAGGGTCAACACAATCGTGCGCCAACCGATGAATGTAAAGTCATCGAAGATCAACATATAGCATCATATTGTACATGTCGATGGTAGTGTATCTGTAACATCTATTATCTGCATGTAGCATTACTATAGAAACACGTTAGTGGCTCAGGTTAGGATTTCAACTCGGGGATAGGTTCTTTACCTCATTAAACGAATTATTCGCGGCTCAACAGGATCAAGTGCGATGATATTTTAACTTTGACTCGAGGAAATTGATAGGGTTGAGCATGAGTCGACCCCCAAAATGTTCTATGAAAGCATCTGAAACATAATCGTTCACGATGCACCACCGCTATACATAAGTTCCTTGCAATCAGAAAGTCGCTGACAAGCCTCTTTCAAAAGTTCCCAATGCGACTGAGACAGGAGCTTTTGTACCACATCCAGTAGCTCTGGCACGCCATCACATAGCGTAGCTGATGTGGTAGAGTCGAGATCCGATAATTTGGCAACTCTTGAGAGGTACTCGGCTAAACTGCTGAAGCCGCTTCGCGCTCGGCTTTGGGGGTAAGGCTGCGTAACATGACCTTGACTCTTGAGTGCTTGTGTGAAAGACCAAATACTCAAAGTAGCATAGTACATGATCCACGGTCGGTGGGGGTCAGAATCAGCGCGAACCGAATATTGAATAGCGCCTCGATTATTTCCTCCAAGTTCTTGAATTGATGCAATCTTCTTTTGTCGTGGGTCGATGAGAACTCGATGAAGAAGCTTATATGCATGCAATATCGCGCGTCTGGTGAGTAGCTGGCCAGCCCACACGGCCATTCGCGATTTGACGTTGGCAAGATCTCGGGACGATACCTTACGGCCGACTAGACGCTTTGCGCCAGCATAGACCTGGCAGTCGATGATATCAACATAGAGAGTGATGTGAGCCAAATGATACAAAACTGCAGCACTCTGGATTAAGCCATTCGATGCAGCTTGCTGCCCTGCTCCACTCGAGTCATTGCTGCTAGAACCGGTCGAGCCGATAGCATCGTCAAAACTCGTTTTCCAGTCATCGAAGGCCTTCAACAGCATTTTACACCATTTGTCTCTTGTTTCAGACGCATTGGGATTGAGGTCCAACCACTTCAAGTGTGTCTCGCGATGTCGTAAATGCCATCCTACGCTGAGAAGGCCGCACATAATGATCATGCGTCCAAAAGAGTGAGTTCTGACTTCTTGTCCGTGAAGAGCGCGTTTGAGGCCGTCGAGGAAGAAGACCGGTTTGACACCGTACATGCGGAGAGTTGCCTCTAGTTGACGCATACTCTCGTGACTTGTAGCAGACCACAAGGTCTCGTCGCAAGGAAGCGGGAGGCGAATCTCATAGGGCGCCATATCAGATGCATGACCAAACATAGCAGCATGGACAACATCCATCATGAAGGCTGCAAAGACAACTCGGTGCATGGCTTCAGTTTCGGCCCATCGTATCCACCAAGTCCGATCGTCGGTGCCTGGATCTACACCGTTCTGTTCATCTGGTGGTGATTCCAGGCCAGCCTTTCCGATCAGTGGGCTTCCTCGCCTTAGTAAGTTGAGGGTCACAACGTGGTAGATATGACCTCTTTCATGTAACTTCCGTGTCGAGTACATCTTCTCATAAAACTCGACAAGCAGCAGCGCCTGGGCGACCCATAGGTCAACAGGAGGTACCGCTCCCTTGTCACCAAGTATTTCAAGGCGTATCGACGTGATGATGAGATTAGCAAGGGCCTTGTAATCTTCATGCTCACCAGTAGGAGATTGGTCGTGGATTTGAGCAGCTCCCAGGGCAATCATGACAAGAAGCAAGTGAATAGGACACCGCGTAGGTGAAAAGGTGGGTTGATGAACGATGGGCATGCGTGGTGACACAAGATCCCAGTATTGGCGGACACACTCGTGCAGAAAGTCTGAGTGAAGAGCAGGGAAGTCGTTCCCAGACTCTCGCAGTAAGTAGTCCAGCTTCGAATCGTATTCGTTCTGCTTCTGTCGGAATATACTTATACAGCTCACGATCTCGAGACGACGATGCTCGGATATCGACTCATCGGGCATGTCAGGATGGCGGGGTGGCGTGTGGTCGACCTGAGACCTACTAGTTAAGGACTCATGATCGTAGTGAATATTGTTGTTGAAAGGAGACTCTAGGCCACCCTCGATGAAAGATAGGTTAGCAACGTTGAAGTCCCCGTAGCTTCGTTGATTGTCGAAAAGCCACAAACCGAAGTTTGTCGAGGCCAAGTCACCCGAATCGGGAGGAACCTGTAAGTCATGAAATGGCATGTATGTAGAGTGGTCATGCAAAGGAGTTGGGGTCTGAGAGTAATAGTTAGTCTTGGGTGGTAGCATGCTGCTAACGCCCTCCATAGGCCGAGGCCAAGTGGGTGTGTGTCCCATTGAGCTCGTCGGCGTTGGCTGAGAGGGGATGCCGGTAGAGGCCGGACTCAGTAACACTGATGCATTCCGAGGCATACTGGCCGGCTGCTGTTGAAACAGATTCGGCGGCGGTGGAGGCGCCGACTGTGACACAGACAAAGGCCGTAACCCGGAACTCAGCTGAGGTGTTAGTGGTGCCGGCGCGGGTGCCAGTGTCAGAGGCGGCGCCGGAGCAGGCGGGCCATTGCTGGAGACACCGGGTGAAGCGGCCGAGGTTCCATCGGATGATGAGTCCTTGGCGGTCACACTGAAGCTGCTTGTCCGGTTTCTCGGGACATAGGAAGTAGAGTGACGTTTCTTGTGCCTCATCAACAAGTCCTGCCGAACGAACATCTGGTTGCAGTCTGGCACATCACACTTGTAGATCTGCTTCGGTTCATCTGCACGTCGATAAAGGGTATCATATCAAGGTCAGCTCAGCTCTCAGATTCGGACTGAGACGCACAAAAGGGGGAAGAGTCCCCCACAGTGCAGGATGATCAGCCTTACGGTTCAATTGATGCCGTTGGAGGTGCTCGTGACGCGAGTAGATCTTGTCGCAGTCCGGCCACTCGCAGGCGAATTTCTTTGGAGCACCCTTCCGACTTGCGCGCTTATACGCCGTCACAGCTGAACTTGGCCCTGCGCCTGTGCCGGTACCGGTACCGCTGCCTGTGGTCGCACCGGCGCCGGTTGTTGTGGTTGTTGTTTGTTGCTGAGACGCCATTTAGCAGCGACATTGCCAAGTTATCCGGTCACCCCCTTTTGGCATATCTCAGGTACACAATGTGCGATGACCCAACAGTGGTGGTCCCAGGTTTCTCTTGTGTACGTTGGGGGAGATGAAGACTAAAGCGGCCAGGGAACGAGAGTCGATGGGGGTCCAAGCGTTTTCATCAACGCGATAGCACTCGACCGAGGAGATTTCCAAAAGAACAAGCCCCCGTGCGGGGGTGGTCCGAGTGGACACTAGTGTGGGGGCTCCCATGCGCCATGAGCCACGAGTCTGGGGAAGATGTGGGGGTGTAGATTACTACCCATGGTTTGGTACCTTTTACGGTAACTCTTTCCGGGCAGACATGGTCAAGTTAATGCAGGTACAGGACTGAACTACATCTTTATTCAACTTCGTTCAATCCTTTGGTTAAAGTCGAATCTCTGTCTTTATGTTGGGATTTTCGGCCCCTCACGGACAAAAGAAATTTCATTGTCGGATAAGACACAATGACTGCGTTGCGTAGAACAATACCTACTTATATCTAGTTATAAGACATCTGTAGTTGGCCGAGACAACATAAGCGCTGGAGGCTTGCAAAAGAAACATCAGTCGAGAACCATAAAGGTATTGTACTTCCGGAAGCGTACATTCACAAGACAAATTCCCTGTTCCCTCACCATTTACCCTTCCCGTATTGCAGCATTATCTATCCAAGATTTTCTCATCAGAGGCATCACTGAAACTACCGTCATGGCCAGCCTCTCATGCCTAGCGGTTCTTATGAAGATTCCCATAGCATTGATCCGTGTTTTTCTTGCACCAGTCTACTACATACTGTTTTATACCTTTTCGGTTATCACAAGCATTTATTGCTATCTCTTTGGTAGCCAGAGAAACCGCCTTAGCTCTACGCCTAGACGAAACCATACGAGCCTCTTGTGCGATCAAGAGAACAGCAAGCTATTAGATGCTTGGTCAGTGTCTGCCACTTCTAAAGTCCTATTTGCGACTCTGGAAGTGCATCTGCTAAATGGTCAAGCACCCACTATTTCCGAGATTGCTTTAGCCTGGTGGTCTCCTGGCAGATCACGAAGGACTCAAACATTGCTCTGGGTGATTGAGAATGATGGACTCCATGCTGGAGAGCAAAACACGCACAATCCTTCTCCGATGCTATACGATACACCAAAGACAATACAGCCAGATGAATTGTCAGTTCATCTATCGGATACTTTTGAAGTCTTCAGAGAGCAATATGAGAGAGTATACCTGGCAGGGTATGAAATCAATAAGACTCTGAGCCTTGTAGAAAACGTCTGGGTGCCACCACAAGAGATAGTGGCCATAGATATACAGAGAGTGTGGCAAGCACAACAAAGAGACGCTACTGAGTTGTCGTTTGAGCAATGTATCGAAAGAACTCCTGAACTGCGAGAATATGCTTCTTCACTTGGGAACTCCCAAAATAAAGCACGACTCAGTATGCAGCTCTTGAAGGTTCAAGTTAAAGCTTTTCCAAGGGCCAGTAACGAGGAAGCTAGGACAGACCGAATTTGAACATGGGAATCAACTAATGCGGTCATAATTGTTTGCGCAACTCTATCGGTAATCGACTATGCCTTGTATCCGGACGGAACTATTCAGGAGTGGACCAGTGCACTCTCCACTCAAGGAATCTTCAGAAATGTATTCATTTACCCACTCATTCGATTTTTGATCTACAATCAAATATTCGGAAATGCACATCATATACAGGATCATGCAGCATCTGAGGTAATACCCCAGTACCTTAGACAGGTATTGAGGCTTATCCGTAGTATTTCTTATGCGTGATACTATGATACATATTGTGATTCTATCGGTTCTTGGAAAGTCAATTGAACAACAACCTTCACCTCGCCGTGGTGATCCTGCCATAGATCGTTTTCCATATGCACGAAGGGCATGGCACTTTCCTCACCGACTATCGTTGGCTGCCTTGACAGCTTCCGTATCTGGTCGTAAATGTACTCTATTTGTCCCATGCCATGACTCCCCCCAGGACTTGATTTCTGCGGCGTTTGAAAGAGAATTCCCCAATTGTCTGCACCCATGAGGCGAATGGTGTTATTCTTCAAACCCATGAAAACAGTGTGTCTCCAATATTTCGGCTGGTTGTGATCCCAAGCAATTGACAACAACACGACATAGCTTCCAGCAGATATAATCTCATGTGATAGAGCTCGCGATTCTCTACGTGGTACTTGATGTACAGTAAAATTTCCCAGAGGGAAAGCCTTTTCAAATATTCCGGTTCGTCTTCTAATGCGCCCAAAGCTGATAGTAACGTGAAAACCTGTTGATGCAACCGCGTTGGTAGGTGTAGGTATGAAATTTCTAGAGGCCCAAAGGTCAGCGTTAGAAGCGCTGATTGTGCCGAATAGGTTTGTGACAACGCAGTCTACTGCATCAGCGTACAAGTGTGTCAATGATGTACGAGCCATTGGGTCCGGACTCCTGGTATAAATATCATCGCCAATTGATCTTAGCCAAATCCAGACTGGAAAGCGCCAGTGAGGCAATCTTGCAGCTCGCGCATCCCTGCGAGAACAGTGAGCATGAAGCTCAGTTGAGCAGTTCAACCCCACAAGTAGAGGCTGTCCAACGCTTGCTCGGATCATTGGTAGTTGAAGAGAGACGCCAAGGTTTGTTACTGAATACGGCCAACGTGTGACGCTCGAATCTCTAACTATAGAGCCACAAGAAGCGAAATGACCCGGCGACGACGCTAGTATTCCAGAGGGAGATAGCCTCTGCCCACCAAGGAAGTCCCAAGCAAGAATGCTCTGATCATCGGACACTTTAATGATCTCTTCTTGAAGCCTGGTGAAAGCTCTCATGCCTTCTCCATAGAGAAGCGGCATGTTGATATCAAATATCCCAAGCAGGGAATACGCAATATCCTCTTCCCGAGTAGTCTGTCGCCCAGCAGCCCAAGCCATCCTCTGCGCAACAGAGTAATCCTGGATCGTATTCCGATCGCGAAGAGCACCAACATGGATCTTCGTAATATCGTGGATGACATCCGCCAGCTGTTCTCGATCGGCCAGAAGTATCCAGCTAGCCTTGAAGAAAACTACCTTCTCAGGGGCGAGGAGTTCTTGAAGCGTCCAACCCCTCGTGAACCAGCGACTACCCCTGAGTTCCCCTGAGAGTCCCGAGCCTCCCCGTTCAGACCGCACATCGGCAAGGTAGGCATAGCAAATGGCAGAGTTCCGATACCAAGCATACATGCTATTGATAGCTTCACTCAGCTCAGCCGAGCTAGTCTTGTCGATGCAATTGGTATCACACCAAAGCCATGCCAAGTTATCGGCCTGTGCACGCTTGCAGGCGCCGATGATCTTGGTGAAGCCTGCCCTTCTCTTGATCTCGTTGATGCGGGCATGGGCGTGGAGATGAGAAGAGCCATCGGTCACGAGGAGGTAGTCTTGAAATGTGACTTCTTCGCTGCCCCAGGTGTGTGAGAGGATGGCGTATTTTGGGATGTTGTGGAAGAACTCCTTCAGTTGTAAGGTCTTCACGTCGATTAGACGCATGGTTCAAGAACGAAAGATGACAAGATGGAAATGCAGAGGTGGATAGGGGTTAACGGTACAGTAACGATAGTAGATGAATAAGAGCTTCAATAATAATACGAATAGAGGCCTGAAATTGAAACGTGTATACCAAGTGAGATGGACATACCGCGAATCAAGCAGCTTCCTCGTGAGGACTTCATCCCATATAAAGATTTCATGTTTGGTTGTCAACTATTGATGTGTTTGCTAATCCTATAAGATACAGGTAACTTAGATTATGATACAAGTTTCCCTTAGCCCATTGTATCAATGGAAATCTCATATACCCTACCTTCCCAACAAACAACTCCCAAAGATCTATCACATAACACTATCCCTACCCCTTGATCCCAGAGCTGCCGCTGAAGATGGTCAGCTATCAGTTTGCAACTACGCCCTGCGTATCTTAAATTCGGCTGTGGAGCCGGAATGTATCGCTAACCTTCGACAGTGAGGACATACGATCTCAAAACTAGCCGGTAGATAGATAAAACCTAGATCATAGATGCGATATGATATTCACAAGTGATAGATAGCAGCGAAGAGAAAACCTGAAAACCGTGAAAGAAAGAGTGAGCGACAGCTCAAATCCCGATCTCTTCTAACATGAAATCTACCACTACCCAGGATACTGAGAAAGTGCCGACCCCCTGTCAAATAAGTCCCTGACGTATCATAGACCAAAACTTTAGCTAATAAAAAATATGATGTGTTTACCTATGCCAAACACTCTACTGATGAAAAACAATTGGGCGAAAGCGGTTCCCTAGCTTCGGGACGAGTGCCAAAGAATCGCGTTGAATAGGATTCCCCCGTCCATGATGCGAGCCCCGCGCTCGTCTACAGTGCAGTTGCGATGATGATCACTCAATGAGTCGTGTTGGACGTTCATCACTTCAACAACTCCTATCCCTAACTAATATATGAAATTTCACATTGATGGACCAGAGAACCTTGACCCCATCTCAAAAGACGTACACGGAGAGGCAGCACACAAACTCCCACGACATCAAATGCTATCATCTTCACCACAAGCAAACTCATAACCACCGGTGCCGAAACGAACCCTATCCATTCAAAACAAGTCCCAGAGAACCTAGCTCACAGAACAGCTACAGATCTGTATTAAAATCTCATCATTCATATCGCGCTCATCTGTTGAAAGTGAACTATGTCAAAAAGTCACTCCATGTACTGTACCAAATATAGGGTACGTTCAGTGCTGTTCATGGATATACCTGAGTATACATGAGGTTCTTGCTCCTATCTGGCAAAAGTATGCATTACTTTGTCCCTTCTGTAATACACTATTTCAACACTATCTACGAAGTAGACAAGCTGAATGTAGCGCTCATATACCTATCATTTCACTACGTTCGACATACCTATCATAATATCACGGAGTAGTGAGGAAAGCTGGCCCACAGCTGAACTCATCCGGTAACACGACGTCGAATACCTTTACTGAGATGTCTCACTCGAATGACATAACATAGAGATGAAACACCATAAGCGTTCGATTCTTTGTCTCCCTCAGCCAGCATCCCAGGTGCATCCCAGGTGCACTCCCAGAACCAGCAGAGCATCTACGCGGCAGACGGAGGCTGATACGATACATCACATGTAACCAATAGATATACCTTCCTTCACAAAGAAGGCACTTTATATCATTACGCTATTTGATCTAGAACACCAACACACGCATACACCAACAGCTATATCACCTCACACAGCATCGGGCAACCGCACCGCGATGTCGCCCGATTGCGTTATGTATCGAACCCAGGGAAGTGACGGGTAGTTCAGCTATATCAAACAGAAAATCGAAAGTCAGCTAGAGTAGACAAAACAAATCACCGTATCAAGATTGCGATGACGTACCTTGGGTTCTGTGATCTTGAGGTATCGAACCTGGATACCACTCGTAGTGAAATAGGGGATCTCAAACTTGACCTGGATGGGCCTCTTGGCACCCTTGGTGTTGACGCCTCCCATGCTCCCGCCAAAACCACCCGTCATGCCGCCTCCGTGCTCGTCATCGCCCCTTACGCTAGGGAGTCCCAGCTCCGCGCGCATCAGGAACTCCTTGCCACCACCAAACTGTTTGATCTTCCAGACTATGGCGCTCTGCTCAGGGGCGTAGTGCACACTACCGATGTTCGTCCTGAAGCGGGGCGAGTCTGCGTCGTCGGGCACAGGGACAATGATCTCGACGTTGTTGGCCGTACTTCTCCTCTTGAATTGAGCTCGGGCCTTCAGCATGTACTCGATTCGCGACCCCGAGTGGCTCTCGACTACACATTCCACCCACACCAGGGGTTTAACCTGGGTGTTCAACCGGTAGCTCATAAGCTCGAACTCACCGTCGGGAGGGATGAAAGATATAGTGCGGTCGTTCTCGAAGCGTGATAATCGGACGCACTGGTGGAATTTGACGTCCTCCATCTCTATCGCCTTGCCCCGTGTCGTCCTCCCCGTAGTCTCGAACATGACCTTGTCATTTAACCCTAAACGCAGTTCCGGCATACCGGAAAGATAGCATTTCATCTTGATGGCACCTAGGATCTCGGAGCGTAGCACACTGCCGTTTGCGGATACGAGTAGATTCAGACTCTCGACGACGTCCAGGAACACCTCATTCTTCCTGTACCTTATGCCTTCCGACCGCCACGAGACAGCATTTGTAAGTGCGATGGGTGGCCGTGCCTGTACCTCGAGCTTATGCGACTCTTGGGTGATATATTCTTGCAGGATTTTGGACTCGGTGGTCTGGGGGTAGCCGAAGTCCATCATCTCGTCGAGTAGCTCGTAAATGATGACAAAGTTGTCGCGAATAGATTCCTCCTCAAGGGCCTTGAAATATTCTGTAAATACTTCGACTATCTTATGTAGGAACAGCAGGATCTCGGCGGCATTGGTATTTCGTTTTGTCAAGGCAAGGAGGTAGAGATTGTTGTGTCGGATGTAGAGATACTGTGCTGTGTCAGTAGAGCGCTTGGATTACCTGCGCAACAATGATATACGGACGTTGATGCCCTCGTGAGAGAAACATGGTGGTACGGCGGACGATTCTTCCTCGGCTTCGCTGAGGAGGATGGGGAACTTTTCGACGGCAGACATGGGGATATCTCCCCTGTAGTTTCGAGCAAGTAGGGTCTGTACATGAACATGTTAGTACGCAACGTGGCAACTTAATCCGGTGGTAGATCATGGCGTCCGCACCTTGCCCTTCAGGTCGAGAAAAAACACAGCCGATGCCATCGTGTGCGAGTCGCTGTCGGTGTGGAGTATAGGAGAATAAGGAGAGGGAGGCGGATGCCAATTGTGCCAATTGGCGTGGACGCCTAGATCGGAGCTTCGATATCTACTACGTATTCATGCGACTAATGTTGGTAAGGAGGGTGGTGCACGGTAAGTTATCTTTACATATTTTGCTGCTGCCTTGTCGAGTTGCGGTATCGAAACTGGATGCCTTCAAACACCAAACCCCACGTCGCCTGTTGAATGATGGATTGTCTTAGAGCTGATGAATTGCCAAGCCACAAACGTTGGACTTGGCGATAGGCAATCTAGGGAGTTTTAGTGGAAGCTATCTCTATCCAGCCACAGATCTCTAGCCACGAGTGCGACGCTGCTTAGGTAAGGCTTGGGGACCTTGCAGAAGCTCTTAACAGGGTCTCCCGCTAAGTCACATGATTGGAAGAGCATGGGCCACCCTTGGAACCCCACCACATCCTTGACCATATCCCTCTAGAGCAATTTTTTGCAGACCTTTGCTTCCCCTTCTTCCTTTTTCTCTTCAACGCGTCCATTAGACAGTGCAGCTCATTATTCTTTCGCGGAAACACACAACTGGATCCGGCATTCTGCTGGTCGTCCGATCGTGTCGTCGTTAGTGTTGCTTGCGATTTCGAGACGCGGAGAAGGATTCAATCTGGATATGGTACCATAAGAGCTGCCCGTGTATTATTGCTGCCGTCTTGGTGGCAAGTTGTTGCTTGGGCGGCGTCAGAGGGCCCGAACATCTCTCCCTCCCTCCCCTCCTCTCGTTTGACTGCCGATATGAAATTTCTTGTTGTCAGCTATTCTATTCTAGCTTTTGCTCTTACCAGTTGCCACCGGGGAAATGCGTCCAAAGTTCGCGATAGCTGTTGCGTCTAAACTTGCGAGGGACTAGCCAGCCTGGAATAAACTTCTGCCGGTTGACCATCACTATGGTCACATGGTCGATCACCTTACCGCTAGGCAAGGCTACTATCCGACGACACGAAGCTTTCGATAGATTTCCTTGAGGGCCCAAGTGAATCCAGGTGAGAAATATCTAAGGTGCTGAGAATTGGAGCAAAGCTTCGTCGAACCTGCCTAGTAAGCCCTGGTGGCGTGAGAAAGCTTCACGTTCTCATAACATCTCTGTCTCCGAGACATGATAGTCGGACGGAGATGCATAATAATTCCATAAACCAGACTGCGCCTACCAGATGCAAGTCGTCTTGGATTGGTGAACGTCAACTCAACACATGCATACCACGTACACTAGACTCTCTGGACTGAAACAATCACCGGAAAGGGGAAGGGAGTCAAGAGGGCTTTGCCTCCTGTAGGCAAAAGAAGTCACCCTTTTGTCGACTCCGATTCGACATAGATGGGCGTTGAGACTCTTGGCATGCGCTCTAGAAAAACCCATACCTAAAATAGCATCCGACTCCAAAGATGCGCGGGCGATTCTCGCGAAGTTCTTCGGATACAAGAGAAAAAGAGGCAGAGCTTGCTATCAGGTAGTATAACCTCCATGATAGGTATAGTGCTGGTTTTACTAGGGGATTTAGAGCTTCGCCCCGATTGGCCGTGGGTTGATCCGCTCTTACGCCGGTTGTCGTATTAGCGCGGAATGTTGAGTTCAGACTTGCATGTGATCATGTGGCCCCTACAAGGTACATCGTGGTGTGATAGGGCGCAGTCTGGGCGCAGGTACCTACCTAACCTACCTTTTCTTCCACAGGCCTTCTAGCGAACCTGAAAGGAGGGTCTAACACGTGCTGCTTGGCCGGCTTTTCGTGCCAGCTTTCCCAATCTTATCGTCATCCCTCATCATCATTGATCAATCAGCACTGCAGCAAGACCTGGACCGAAGGATGCGACCACAGTAATCAAGTCTACCAATGACGCGCCCGGTTACAGCACACCGCCGATCCCATTTCTGTGTCCTTGAGTTATCTGTTTACTACGTTTGTGGTCGATGTTCGATTCTAGGCCGGCTACAATTTGTCAGTGAAACTAAAGCGCATGATAACACCCAAGTTATCTATTCACGGCTTAACTATGAGCCGTTGGGGTATAGTTGCCTGAGTAGGTATGGTGACAGAAATTCAATTGAAGATGACCAGGTAGGCCGGTAACTGGGTGCAACAGGAACAGGGCAGTGGGCTCCATCATGTCTTGTGATGACCTGCATAGCTAAAGTCAGTCAGTATCGCAGAAGGCCATTATCACAAGCAAAAAAAACCCATATTGAAGTAATGATATAAGCGATGAGATAACAGGCCACTTAGATGCCGAGCCGAGCTTCCTTCTGAATCCACTCTACTCACAGCTTCGGAATTGGCCCGTCAAGACTGCGTCGGGACCCTGCAGCTTGGCCGACCCTGGCTCGCCTAGTTACCAATGTACCGTTAACGGATGCCCGTAGCGCGCTGTGTGTAGTGTCTCTGCTCAGTAATCGTTTACTGAGAGACACCCACTATTGGCACCGCTGTAGCAGTAGAAGGTATGTAACTGCAGCGAAGTAACGGTGGTGATACATTGTGCAACTAAATTAATTGGGTGTCATTGGGGACACAATAAAATTCACATGTCACTGGGTCTATACTACTACCGCTTCATATGCAGGCTGGACTCGTGCCGTTGTCTCAGACAAACCCCGGGCCCAGGTCAGATCAGGAGAGGGTCTGGTCAGGTCGTTTGCCTTTTCTCTCACTCCATCTGTGTGTATGTAGTGTCTTTCTACTCCAAGTACCACACGCCTGTTAGGTACCGGCCAATCCATTCTCATGAACCCCATCAATTGATTATTCCCTTCCCATTTCTCCTGCAATCTGTTCTGCTTACAACACATTTACGTTATGGTTCACTACAAAATTTTCGGACTAATTGCCGCCCACACAACTTTGATTTGGGAATGATTCTATCTGCTCGGCTCGTCTAGAATGGCCATTCATTTCCTTCACTCGTAGACCATCGCCAACGACCAGTAACCAACCAACCAATCAACCAGTGTCTCTTGGGCCCCATCTCTGTTACTCGATAATAACCACGTCGAACAAACAAAGGGTGGACAGGCCCAAGTTGGTGTTTGTCTTTGCTGGTGGTTTGGCACGAGCACGAGTCAGATAGACTCTTAGCCCGTCACTCGGCATTTCATATGATGATAGCATCCAGGCTATTCCAAGCTACGAGCATCTCTAAGAGCTGCTAGTCGGACGAGTGAGAGGAGTTGGAGGACTTGGGAGGAGCCGCTTTAAAGCCCCCATCTGCGAAGTATCGATACCAAGACCAGAGACTAGAGACTAAGTCCATCATCGTGCAGACGCCGCCGCCTGATATTTTCGGGGACCAGTCCATCGTTGGGTCCCATCTTGCAGGTCAGACAAGACCCAGTCCCAGTCCCAGTCCCAGACGCAGACGACGGTGACAACAGCTCGCTCGCTCACTCATCCATCATACCTTATTTCCTCATAATCTATGTCGTGTTGATCTTTGGCCTGAAGTCGGTCTAGTCGCATCACATCTACTTCACTTATCTTCAATTAATCTTTACCTTTTATTCACTACTAGCTCGTCCCCTCTCAACTTTGAGTCCATTACATCAGACCCGTCTAAGACATCACCTGTGCAAATGCCCTCCCTATAGCAGAGTCTTCGACGAAACCACCCGACGTCCTCAGGGTCTCGCACGTGGGTAGCAGAGACATATCTGTGGTTTCATCACTTCAAGTATTCCATTTCGTCTGTTGTTGGCCGGCCACGGAGCAGGGGGCTGCCATCATGGACAAGCCTTCGCCGCCATTCCTACGGCCACATCATGACCAGAACCATGATGCGCCTCGCCAGCCCATCGAGTCGCGCAAGCATCCGCTGCTATCCGACGATGATCCCGTCGAAATGCTAGTAGATCGACACGACCGACAACTTAAACTTCCCTTATATCCTCCCCCTTCGTACAGCCAACCTCGCGAGGCCCCTCTAGCTTTCGCCGACCCCCAGAAGCCCGAGCTTGCGCCCATCAATTTCGCGGCCGATAATAGAGACAATGGCAGCAGTCCCAACGGCCATACCTTACCGTCGCTCTCGTCCATAACAGCGTCTGCCTCTCCTTCTTCCTCTTCGTCACCTTTGGTGCAGCAGTTCCCGTCTTCTTCACAACGGCCACCGGAATCGACATACCAATCACCTGCTCCCCCGCCTATAACCCATTGGCCAAGCCTCAATCCGTTGACGGCCTATTATACTCCCAGCCATGTCCAGAATCCCGAACCGCCTCTTCGAATGGAAGCAGACGTGAATAGTACGAGTACTGTGAGCAGTGCGTCGCCAGATCGTTTCCTGGACGGCCGCGCCAGCAGCGTGAGCCTGGATGACCCCGATGTGCGTATGGCTGCCGAGGCGCTCGGCGATCTTAGGGCCGGTCAGTATTGGATGGTTTATTCTGTCATACTTCGTGTATCTTGGCAATCCTGTTATACTCATTCAAGCCTGCCCAGTTCAAGTTGGACAAATTTACTGATAATAACAAATGGTGTACAGATTTTGTGTCCTCTCCAATACGTAGGACAACATCTTCCAGTTCACCACAGTCCTTGACCATGGGACAACAGCCCGAGCCACTACTATCTTTGCTCACGACATCACATCCACTACTCGCGACGACAATCGATAGCGCCACGTCTGCCTATACTAGCTCGAAGAACTACTACCCGCGGATTAAGACGAGTATTGAATATGTCGAAGGCTATTTCATTCCCATCGCCAACACCGTCGGGTCTGTCGGACGCGCAACGGGTGTGGAAAATGGTGTGCGGTGGATTCTGCGCCGTGCTCAACCCCCTAACGGTGAACTTGAAGAACAAGGCTCCAACAAGCGTAGGAAAGTTGGAACGGGAGAAGGCGATTATCAAGACACCTCACCGGAGTCCGCTTCAGGTACTCAGACACCCAGAGCATCCCTAGATAACCAAGATGATCGACGATCTTCCATGGACACATTGCCTGCATATGATGAGTTCCGCTCGCCTCCATACACTGAGCAGTTTTCGGGTCCCGAGGGGGGCCCTAATGGTCCGGCATGGCAATCACGTTTGATGATGTCGACGTCGGGATTGAGTATAGCCATGAGCGATGAGAGTTTACGGAGTTTGAAATACTGCATCAGTTGGATTCGTTGGGCAAATGCTCATATTGGCCAAGCCGTCCACTCGCTTACCATTACCATGGAAAAGTACGAGCAGAGGGGCCGGGAACCTAGCGATCATGACAGTGCTTCAAGTCAAGGACAGGAAACTAGGAGTCAACTAGCAGCCCAGATTAGCGTATTGCGCTCGGATGTTTTGAAGACCCTTCAGGAGGCCATCGACACAGTGAGTCGGTACGCAGGCGGCGCCCTACCTGACAATGCGCGAGAGCTTGTTAGGCGGCATTTGACCAGTTTGCCACAACGCTTTCACCTTGCCAACATGAAAGCCAGCGATCGTGAAGCTAGCAGCCGCGCGGAGGTCAAGATGGAAGAGGGCCGCCCGGAACAGGAGCAACGAGAAGAAACCGAGACGCGAGAAAGCGCTCGGCGGGTCATACTTCTTGCTAAGGAGGGACTAGATATGATGTCACAGGTTTCTGGGGTACTTAACGGCACCCTTATGAGCGCTGAAGAGTGGTGTGAGCGTTTGGGCAAAAGGAATCAAGAGAGACGGGAAGACTTACAAGGCGTTTCTCACGCGCCTCTAAATGATACGAAATCGGGTTAAAGGGTCTGGGATGCGACGAACTAAGAGGATCGAGGCGTTCTGAACGGGGATCAAAAAGAAAAAAGAAAACAACGAAAAAAAGAAGATTGTTTGGCAACCTGGGATGAAAAAGAAAACTGGGTTGTGAGTCGGAAAATGGCACCGGATAGATACGACACTGTTATTACGATTCCCGCTCATTTGATATATCGAATGAGCACATTTGAAATTTCTCATGGGTTGGTCTGACTTCAATAACCCTCGACGATCGAGTTACACCACTATCTCCGAAGAACAAAGAATTCCCCTTTTCGGGCGTCCTTGAAAGCTTCCCCCTCGGAGCGTTCTCTTCTTGTGTACTCTTCTCCCTCGACTCTTTCTTTTGTCCGTCATTGATGAGGCATTGTATGCTGCGGTGTTGGCTTACAAAAACATGGAGGTGTGCGATTTACGGACTGGGGACTCCAAGGCGTTACACAGACTTGGTCCTGTTCTGTTCTTATTCGCTTTCCCGGATGGGGAGGGGTGGTCTGTCATGTTGTTAAGACTGATGTATTTATATGATGTTGCATAATTTTTGCTCAGTCTCTGAATAGACAGAACGTTACGTACGCTATTTGCTGAATTCATCAGTTATTCGTGCTCATACTCGTGCTCCTCGTGATCTCACTTCGTATAACGTCAAAGTGTAAAGTCGCTACCAAATTCCCGAAAGGTATTCAAAATCTCGCTCCTTGTATTCCGACCATACACTACATACAACGAAAATTATATTCCACCTCGCTTGCCGGTCTCTCCAACTGATATTCAAGAATGGATGTGGTCCATAACCCTGAGTGAGAAACCTTAAGGGGTTGGCGCCCAATCCATCATGCAACGTCAAAATCCTGGCGTCCTTAACACGACATCTGGTGTGTTATGAGATGATAATAGCAGCATTGGGGAACATCTTGTTCGGCGTACTGTGCTGCAATGCGGATTGAAGACCCCATTCGCAGCGGAGATCCTGCCCTGCCCTACCTGAAAGTTGCTCCCGCTAACCCAGTTGGAGAAGAACAAAGACTTCGGCAATGTATTCTCGCGAGTTTTCCACATCGGGTTAATTTGCCCCATGACCACCAACAATGCCTTTCATAGGACGGAAAATTCATGGCTGTATATCGGATTGATGCGCTGGGCATGCATCAATTGACGAATCGATGGAAATATGGGCTGGTAGTTAGTTTTATAAACGTGCAAATCTACCTACTGTTATACACATGATGTACGTTGGATAAGGAAGCAAATAGAGACGGTAGCGACAGCGACGTTGATAACGACCCTGATACCAATAGTACATACGCATAACACATCTAAACCATCAAGATGAGATCCCAATCCCTAGTAACACTCCCTATACTCAGCGCAACCTCAATTGCAGCAAAATCCCCAGCCTTCATCCTAGCAGGCGACAGCACTACCGCGATCCAAAGCACAAGCGGCGGCGGCTGGGGCAACGGCTTCCTCTCGTTCCTGGAGAGCCCCGCCTTCGGCGTGAATAAGGGCCACAATGGCGCGACGACGAAGAGCTTCGTCGACGGCGGCGATTGGGCTGTCGTCACGGGGCTCGTGAGCGAGTATGTAGCGACGGAGGAGTACGATGTTTATGTGACGATTCAGTTTGGGCACAATGATCAGAAGAATACTTCTGGTATAACGCTGGCGGAGTACCAGGGGAATTTGGAAAAATTGGCGGGCGATATTTGGGAGCTCGGGGGGACGCCGGTGAGTTTTGATGTTTACTTGTTTAATATATGCCGTCTTAGTAATAGGGGTGAAGAGATAGGACAGTGGAATACGTGGAGAGAGATTAAGGATATGGATTGTTCTAAGTGATGAGTACAAAGCTGACAATGAACATATCAAAGCTCCTAATAACCCCCCTGACCCGCCGCACCTTCACAAGCAACAACACAGCACAAGACTCCCTCCACGACCAGCGCCTATCCACCATCGCCGCAGCAGAAGCTACCAACACGACGTATCTAGACCTGAACGAGGCGAGTCTAACCTACGTCGACGCGATCGGCGAGGAAGCGGCGCACGCGTACAATCTTGTGCCAGATGATAACACGCACTTGAACGATTGGGGCAGTGTAGTCTTCGGGCGCATGCTGGCTGATTTGTTGTTGGACAAGAAACCCGAGTTGGCGCAGTGGATTCGGGCTAATGAGACTATGAGTGAGTTAATTGCTAGTGGACTGCCGGCTTGATCAATCATGCACGCGCATGCATTCCATGTCTTTCACCGGTTGACTGAAGCTCTATTGTATGTTGTTCAAAGAGAACTCAATTATCAGCGAAGTTGACAAAGCCATGGCTGCTTAGAGAATAAAGCGAAACAATAGCCCTGTTCCGCTTCGGAACGGCACTATTGTTTACAATCGCATTGTGTTTCTCAGTCGCATGTATATAAGCGCGACGTCTAGAACTTAGATTCCAGTCGTATAGAGTGACGAAACAATTGTCTCTTTGCAACTCTCAGCCATAGTACCAAAGACTTCATCGTGATACTTACTTCAGCTACCTCGTCACCATACCTCACACTTTCACCCAAAGCCGTACACATCAAACTGAACATGTCTCCCAATAGAGCACGTTGCAACTGCAAAGCCTCAAACGGCAAATTGATGACGAAAGCAATTTCAAGTTTCCGGAGTCTCGTATCTCCCAAAGGCTACAGCCCAGTGCAGCAGCAAACAGGATGCGACTTCTGCCAACCCCTAACAAGCGCCGCAGAAGACTTCGCACCCGCACCCGCGCCGTTCTACAAATCCTACGCTAACCTCTACGAAGACCTCCAAGACGAGAACTTCGACGCCAAGAACCGGCAGAGAATGAACACCGTCCGCAGGGAGATCTGCCGGTACATCTGGGGCGACTGCCCGGGCAAGGTACTAGAGGACTGGGAGGAAGTCATCGTGGACCGCGTCTATTCTGAGCTGAAGCTGGATAACAGCCCCGTGATTGCGTTTTTCGAGCGCAATGGGCCTTGCAATATGGCGAGGCTGCCGGCTGGCTTGAAGAAGCTTTTGGATAGTGCGATTGGGGATCACGCTGGGTACAGGTAAGTGGAGATTCAGTGTGTGATTTACTTGGTCCTAGGTATTTTTTCGCCTTCGGTTTTGTTTTCTGTTTATACCTTATGAGAAAAGTTTTAGAATAGACAGACTAATGAGAAGTAATTACGACGAGACTTGGATTAGGCTTTTGAGTTAGTAAGCGACTTGTGAGAATGTTGGAAAGAGTCAGCATCAGGTAAGACGTGAAGTATTTTAATCCAGGTTCTATTATCATAATCCATTAATTCGTGAATGCGATGGGAGTTTATTAAGTATGTGCATACATGTTAGTTCGTCTTATTGGCTCACTGTTACCGAGTTGAACCATGATACATCTTAGCAAAGCAGCTGGACGGATCATCAAGTAGTCCAGTAGGGTGCCCAGCCTCAACAAGCGAACCCTGATCTAAGACCAGAATGTGATCAAAGTCGATTAAGCTTGATAAGCGATGAGCGATCATGATAATAGTATGGTCTGTGAACTCATTGCGGATGACCTCTTGCATTTGAGCATCAGTCTTAGCATCAACGCTAACTCATGTTAGTTCATCATGCAGCGCCTAAGGGGCTGCGTTGGAACATACCTGCTCGTAGGCTCGTCCAGTATCAATACCTTCCCAGGCTTTAGAAGAGCGCGCGCAAGACAGAATAGCTGGCGCTGACCGTGCGATAGGAAATCGGCGTCAATGCGGGTGTCAAGAACAGATTTGGTGTTCGCGGTACTACCCCCGGTCTTATCCCGTAGTACAGACCAGAGCTTTACCTTCTCTAGGACGCTTGAAATTTGCTCATCCGTAAAGACTCCTTGAGGGTCTATATTGGATCGGATCGATGCTGGGAATAAGAAGGGATCCTGCGTGAGCGTGATGATGTGTTCCCGAACTACCGAGCCCGTGAGTGTAGACAGGTCGACATTGTCGATAAGGATTCTGCCACTGTTGATGTTAATCATTCGAAGAATAGCTTGGACCGTGGAGCTCTTCCCACTGATAAAGCCTGAATTAGTTTACGTTTAGTGATAGACGCGTCCAGAGGAAACTCACCTTCCAGTTCTCCCGACGATGCCAACCTTTTGGCCACCTTTGATAGAAAAGCTAACGTTTTTGAGAATCAAAGGCCCATTTTCCTCATAGCTAGCTGATACTGAGTCAAATGTCAGAGCACCTCGATGTGGCCAATTTGAAGGAGGCTCGCGGGATTCCTCAGCAGTAGTCTCACTGGGCGTGTTCTCTGAGAAATCCTTGATCCTCGCAATCGCGCCGAGAGAAGTCTCCAGGAGAGTCCAATATTGTACCAAAGACGTGAGCGCATGCGAGAGTCCTGTAAGTTGAACGAGCGCGATACCCAAGAAGCCGGGACTTATCTTAGATCGGAGAGCCACTGCCAATCCTACTAAGAGCACCGCTAGCCCTGCGACGACGAGATCAAGGACCAGTACTAGCCATCGCTGAATGCAGAGTAGCAGATAGAAGGGTTTCTGTGATTCGTTAAGTAGTTTGTTCGTCTTGTCTGTATACCCTCTAGTCCATCCAAATGCACGGATCGTCACCAGACCGCTCAGAGATTCGATAAAGTGTGAGAACAGAGGAGCACTTGTCTCAAGCCTGGTGTGTATATTAGCCACTATTAGCATCGATATGAATGATGGGTAGCATACTCTAGTAAACGTAGCTGTCTCGAAGTGCGGAGGTAGAATCGTTGTATAAGATACAAGGCGAGAACTACAAATGGCAAGACTGCGGCAAAATATCCTACTGCTGTTGCTGCTAGAACCGTAGCGACTATGCACTGGCCGAGTTCTGATTGTGTTAGATCATTTAAATGAGTAACCGAGTACGAACTACTTACGAAAGGCTACGTTGGTAATGGCACCTGGCAAGGTCATGTCTGCAAGCCGAAGATCTTGGCTAAACCTACGAACAGTCAGAATCATGACTAACACACATCCTGAACACTGTACCTGTTGACCAGTACTCCTGTTTCGATCCGTGCTAGGAAAGACATGGGGGCATTTAGAGCCGCCTTTAGAATGGAGCTGTGAAGGTGTTTTCCTCCGTTCGGCGTTATATCGACATATAGATACCTGAGATCTCTTTAGTAATGCGTCGAAAGGCAACATAGATGAACGGGTTGATTACACGATGGAGGTGACTAATCCAACTACTTCAGCAACACTAAAGGCGGCGAAAACGCCGAGCCAATAGCCCAGGCGGGGAGGATCGCCTCGCTCATTGCTTTGCGCCCACCAATTCAGCCACACGGCTATACCTATGTCAGTCATAGCTCTTGAATAGGAATGATAAGTTTAGCGTACTTTGTATACCGTTTGCTGTTTCATTAACAGTAACGAAAACAAGAAACACAAGAAGTTTCCAACGCCCTAAAGCAGCCGTATAGTACTTGTATGTTGCCCAGTCTCCCGTTCGGCGACTTGAATCTTGAGCTTGCGCTTCGATCGGCACGTCTTTAGCATCCGCGCTCTGTTCGCCTGCTGACAAGGGCTCTTCATCTGCTCCTGCTGAGGACTGGTGGTTGCTGATCTTGAGGCTATGAACGTATCTTCCTGGGACATTCAGCTCGGTGAATTTTCCTTGCTCGACGATCTTTCCGCTTTCATTCATCGCGAGGATTAGGTCTGCTTCGGGCAGCCGTTTGACTAGAACCTAGTGAGCGAAGAAAGATGAGCAGGGGGAGCATAATTCTTACTAGAATGGGTTGCGAGAATGACCGTCGTGCCTATTTTCTTAAACATCCCATGCTTACCAAACACCCCTCTGAACACGACCTCTTCTGTCACTGCGTCCAAGCCACTAAGAACGTCGTCGAGTATAGCGATCGGCTTGCGAGAGTAGACCGCTCTTGCTATAGACTGGAGCAAAACTCAGCAACAACATTGGCACTGAACAAAGCTATAACTCACTATGCGTTGCTTCTGGCCTCCACTGAGCTTGACTCCCTTACTCCCGACGACAGTTGAGTCCCCATGAGGCAATCTCTTGATATCAATGTCCAATGCGCAAGCTTTCACAACTGATTGGTACCAGCGCTCATCGTAATCAGACTCGGCGGTAATATTGGCTCGGATACTTCCGCTTATGATCCAAGGTGTTTGGTCACAAAATGCGACACGAGAGCGCAAGGTGTCCAGACGTCCTGTGCAGTAGGGTGTTTCTTTTAGCAACCCTTTGAGGAATGTAGATTTACCGCAGCCAACCGGGCCAATGAGAATGGTGAGTCCGGTCTCTGAGGAGTCGATTCGCACTGTAGCCTTAGATACAAGGTCCTGCAACGACTGTGACCAACCAAAGCTTGCGTTTTCGAAGATTATACTACCGCGCTGGATTTGTGGTTGGGTTGAGCTGAGTTCCACACTAGATAAGTTACGACGATGTTCGATAGAAGTTACACTGTTGGAAACTAAGTGTTGCTCAGATGGCGCGTCGTTGAGGAAGGTTTGAATTCGCTGGAAGCAACCTAGCGCGCTCCAGCCCTGTGGGATGGCGACTAGGATCGCGGCGAGAGGTGATGAGACGAGAGTGATAAGCGCAAGCGAAGAAATAGCCTGCGAGACGGATAGCGAGTCAGTGCCATTAATATGAGCAACAATAGCATAAGCTCCAAATAGCAGGAGCTTGGCAACTATCTCGGGAACATTGACTATACTTAACGTTAGTATGGTGTAGAGTTGTTTGCGCTAGAGTACGAGTACGAACCAATGGAGACATAATAGGATTGGACTTGTCGGTACTTCTTTGACTTTGCGATTTCATCGCTTCGAAGGTCTTGAATCATATTGAACATCTGCTCAGTGAGACCCAACATTTTGACGTTCTTCATAGAGCCCAGAATTTCAGACGTAAAGTTTATACGAGTTTGAATGGCTTCAAGCCAAGTTTTCTGGCTCTTGGAGACCTTGTCGGCAATTTGCCCGGCCAGCAGTGTTCCGGCTAGAGGTCTTAGTTAGACTCAGACGAGGCCACGAGGCTAAGAGGAAACTATACCAATGGATAAAATGAGGAGCACCACGAATACAGCACCTAATTGGAGATACAGTAGGTAGGTGGCAATACCGAGTTGAATAAACGCAGGGACCAGTTCAACTAAAAGGTAGTGAAACGTTTCGGCAATTCTCTGCACGTCAGTGCCCATCAGGGTGACGGCAGCTGACTCATTCGTCTTAGTCACTTGAGTCTGAAGCATCTTCCGATATATAATGGATATAAGGCCGCCGCGTATCATAGTCATGAGACGATAGGTGAGATGCGATGACCATCCCATAGTGACCTAAGAAGATCAGAAGAACTCCGGCGCCGACCATGGACGAGAATATGATACTAACTGCAAGGCCAGTGTAAACCAAAGCGAAACCGCCTATTAAGCCATAACCAATGTCATTGCTGTTGCTGGTTTGTGTGTTCTGTACGAAGCTTACAGCTTCCTGGATTAAAAAAGGCTGGGACAGACTGAGTGCAACATAAGCAAGTTTCGGGAAGACAATCAAGAGTACTTCCCATCGAAAGGTCAGAACTGTGGCTAAGGCGAGTGCATGCTTTCTCTTCTGATTGCCTGCTGGATGTTAAAAAATCTTCGCAACACTTTGGTCTGATTTCAGCGTACGATTTTCCCATGTTGCTGACAGATCCCTCGCTAAAGTCTGTGAGTCCAGCTTCTCGCTAATGGACGGCAGATCGGCCAAGGAAAGCACCTTGCGAAACCCGGACAGAAGGAGAGAGTTGAGCCATAAGAAGAATCCACGACTGAATGGTCCGCTTGTGCTTTCTGGGGGACATTGGCGATAGCCGTCTACAAGCAAGCTTCGCTTCTCAACTGCTTCAAGGCTCAGCAGAGCGACCTTGACGGTGAGCGACGCCGTTATAGTCGCAGCTATGCCATTGACATCTTTCAGAAGCCATTGCGTCCTGGCTCGGGCAATATCAAGAAAGACCGTCAAGATCAGGTAAAAGGTTATGATAAAGGAAGGCCGAATGGACTTTGAGTGCTCTAGGTGAGAAAGCAGTGCAAGTGATAGCCCAGAAGCCAGCGACAGCGTCGTGGAGGCCAGTGAAATAGAGCTCCGAAGCTCGGGTCGTGCCCACTGAAACAAGAGCGCAAGTT
Source organism: Xylaria sp. FL0933 (assembly GCA_022578765.1). Taxonomy (NCBI): domain Eukaryota; kingdom Fungi; phylum Ascomycota; class Sordariomycetes; order Xylariales; family Xylariaceae; genus Xylaria; species Xylaria sp. FL0933. The sequence goes on along the minus strand of MU389794.1, from coordinate 37,343 downwards.
GAAGACCGATATAAGCTGCTATCGTCCCCTGATACACGTTCAGTACCCTCTACCAGGTTATGAGAAGGGTCAGTGGTATCATACCAGCTTTGCAACATACAGTTTATTCCGTCTGGCTGTGATTCGTCGCCTGAGTAACGCAAGAGCTCGGAACGGCGAAAGTAACAGGAAAATGGCAGCTGGTAAGATCGCCAGGACCAGCTCTTCGAATTGCACTATGATGGAATTGCGTAAGCCGACCCAGTCCTAGACCCTCGCCCAGCCCAATAGAACCTACCCGTAAAATCGAAGCCTCCACGGCAGCTACTCTCGACAACTGGTCCGAGGGATCCATCCCCGCATAGAACTATCTTAGCAGAATCCATATCGACTGGTGTATCTCCGAGCGTCGCGTCAGCGTCGTTGGGTTGTACCCATTGGAGCCTCTGAGCTTCGATGTTGAAACTTATTGACCGACAGACCTTCGAGTTTCAACTAATCGAAAGTTTTCGCTGTTTGGCAAGAAGTTCATGTTGGTTCGCGTGCAGCCATGAAGATGAGATAGCGCTCCGCGGTCTAGATTCCCAAGGAGCTGGTAGCCTATCATGCTAAGTTTGCTCTAAACTAAGGTAGGCAGTAAGCCGAGCAGTAGGCAACAGGGGCCTCCTACTGCTATACTACATTAGGTCAGGCTTCTGCATTATTGCAACAAAGAACTTGGAGATTACTTTACCTTTGCCTTCTTCAGATTCCAGTTCGCGAGCCACGCGTTTAAAAACAGAGACTCAACATTTCCGATGAGCGGGTACACTTACAGTATTGCATATGTTTTGTGTCGCTGTAGTGGGCGCATTGTACCATACATATAACTCCGATAGCACGCCTGTCAGTTTGGTTGTCGATGCCTATCGCCACTACGACCACCTCGTCCTACCAGCTTGTGCATTTTCAACTTTTGAGAGATTTAATTTTAGAAATCTCTAGCTTGGAATTCTATTTGGAACTTCTGATTGGCCTGCAAGCCATAGAAACTGAATTCATCGATGCTACCAAAGGCTGCACTACCAACGGTCGCACTCCAAATGCAGGGTGGCTTATCGCCAGCTTTTCAAATTCCGAGTTTTCGCTTAACTCCGGGAAATATACTTACCCCTCGATAGGTGTAATACGGTCGCATTCATTGAAAACATGTAAACTACCTAACTATTAATACTAATCTACAACGGAAAATAAGATGATAAGCTGCATTTCTCCACTGAATAGGAGAACAAACCGCTTCTCAGTATGCTCAGTATGGAGTGCTTTGTTGTCTGTCTGCAGGGAACCTCACGGATCATGACTCCTTATCGGGCCTTGGCCGAAGTCATCGATTAATGACCAGAATCCTCGATTTACTTTGCCGTGCTTCCTACTTCATCATGTCGCCTCTCGTCAACTTCGAACCATGGGTTTGACATTGTGTTGAAAGTCTGAAATCCTTTCTCGCTAACCTTTGTGCCTTGTCCGCGAAGGATTACGAGCCACTTCTGCACAGCGTTGCTCTGTCTTCTGATCCCTTTACTCCAAAGCCTGGAGGTAGACGATTGATGCCCTTCGTCGGTCATGACTTCAACTATCGGCTTCAGCATGACAATCTTCCATTCGCGCCGGATATGAGGATTCTTGTTCGTTGCAACGAAGCGGCAGTCTAGCAAGGCACCAAGTTTAGATGGGAGATTGGCTGGAAGCTGGAAGATGCGCTTTGCCAAGTCTTGACCGTAAGTGTCTTGCTTCATGAGGCGCCCGAGACCGGAAGACCACTCATTTTCAGCAGCAGCAACAGCATGCGCCAATTCAACCTGAGAGTATGAGGGTATGGCCCGTACTCCGGTATAACCGTCTTTCAATACCTTATAAGTTGAAACAAAGTTCATGCCGAATATGCGTTTGAAAGTAGCAAGTTCAATTGTTGGCCGCACCGATATGATCTCCCAGCCTTCTAAAACAGTCGCACTATCGCAGCTACCAACTTGTCTACAAGGTATCAGTAAATTGGACAAGAGAAAATTGGGCGTACCTACGAGTGTTTGTAGAAAACCGCCTTCTTGCTCAATGTCGGAGTGCTCAGGTTTGTCCCAACTCCATCATTCCGAAGAGTTGATGCATCTTCCTCGCTTGAACATTTGGCCGCGCTAGATTGAACTGAATTCATGTGGATTTCAGTGCTTTTCTGGAGAAGACTTGTTGACTCAGGAGACATTATCTGTATATGATCACATATGTAGATGGATTGTCGAATTCGTACGCAGTCGTATAATGAATGATCATTTAGACGTTGTGATAAAAGAGTGTTAAGTTTTCACCCTTTTATAGCCAACTTCAACCCTTGCAAAATCCGGTAGCGAAGGACGTTGGGGCTACGAAATGTACTTAAGCTTTTGCCTAGCTAGAGACTTCAATCCTACCGAACAGGTAAATAGCTCCTTTTAGAGTCATTGGCCCCGTTTGATAAAGAGGTTGGAGAAATACTAAGCAACGTAGTAGATAGACCGAAATAAGGCGATTTTCGATCGCATATGATCAACAATAGATCAGACGAACGGCTTTAACATAACACATAAGGCTTCCTGCCGTTCGTTACGGCAGCCCTACGCCCTGTGCGTTTCGCGTAACATCGTGCACACGCAGCCTTAGTGGTGCCTTGAACTAGGACATTTCTTCACCGAAACTTCTTGCGGGGACTCCAGCTTAAGTGGCCTAGATGAATCTGAAGTGTATGTTTATAATGAGTTCTTTATTCCTTATTGGGCTTCCAATGTTGTAAAGGGCTATATCCTGATATTTTGATTACAGCAGGCTCTCCAAAGCCTTATTAGAGCGGACACGCTCACAAATCGGTTTATCTACTGCCAGATTGATGTAAGCTAACTTCCCTCCTACACCTACATTTCTTGGCACCTACTGTTAGCGCAACGAGTGGATCCGCCATACAATTTGTATGCGGCATTTACTGCACACACTAACAGGCCATAGAAATGGTAGTCGAGAGAGTTCCGGCTTTGGCACAGTCGATAACAGGCCGTATTCTGACCTTCGGGGACTGAATACAAGCGTTCCGCGCGCGATATCGACGTCGACGAACAACGGGGTCGGCGGCCTTATAAACGCGCCGGGCGCTACGAAACGACGGCACACGAATGCGTCTGCCGCGACCACTCGATACTACAACCTTTATCACGGGCGGCGGGAGGCCTTGTTGGCACCCGTTCAAGTTACCGACGGGTTTTCCCCATGGGGTTTTACCGGCGTGAGCACGGGGGATTCGGGCGAGCGAGAGCGTTGTCTTCGGGACCGATCGCGTGAGTCGGGAGGAGGTTAACCACCAAGGCGAACGTTCAAGCGGGATATCGGGGGTAGTACAGTCTTTCGAGTGACCACCTGAAACAGTGTCTGGAGGATCCGGTCGTAAGGACCACGGGCCATGTAATGTTAAGCCCTTGAGGCATGATCTGGTGTCATTATTGCATTTTTGTATATAAGAGCTCACCACGTCCTATACCCCTAGGGAGGTCGCGAGATGGCGAATACGCCCCGCACACGACGTTAAACAGAACAACAACAACAACAACAACAACAACAAGATTGATGTAAGCTTCGAACGCTTATTACCTTCATTATATCTCTTCCTTTGGAGGGTATATAACACCATATAAGCGAATCAGGACCCTCATCCCAGCATGCGATCCGCGAAGTTGTTGGCGCTACGCTCCTCCGGGAACTAGCCGTGATGAGGTGTCTACCTATATGTGTGAGGTTGTCATCAACAAAATCATAAATAGATCCAAGTTGTAGTTAAATCCTTGTATGAGTCATGATCCAGACAATTCCATGTGGGGGCTGGATGCCTGATTCATTAAAAGAGGTATTGCCTCGGTAGTTTTTCGGAACTCCTGAATGTATTGGTGCTGTAACAGCTCAACGAAAATGCAGTCGTGTTGTTCGGAAAGAAATCCATACAGCTCCCTGAAGTCTATTCCTCCAATTTCACACTATGAGCCCCAGACGTTTCTTGATTACCCACGCACTTGAAATCGAGCTGCAACTAGCATTAGTATCAAGCAGGCTCAGATGAGTACTACTGCTCTTTCGGCCAGGAACAAGTGGAATGCAACGGCATACGCGACCATTCGTTGGAGAGTTCAAATTTATACTCACCTCATCGATAGATAATCTCAGTACCCGAGGACGGAGGAGGGTAGATAGTGAACTTATTACTGATTTTTGGAGCTGTTAAACTGTCAGGTGGATTGAAGGCACGTATCTCATGTCTCGCCAGAAAAAGCTTTGCGATTTACCATTAGAGGAAAAGGAAAGATTGAGCGATTGCCAAATCCCCAAGTATCAAGTATTCATAAAAAAGCTAGGAGGGGTGCTGCTTTCGTTACCCGTGTTAGCAAAGATGAATGACGAGTGACAATAGGACTTAGGACTTGCTACTTAATCTATAGCGCTACTATAAAGACATCGTTTAGCATTCGGAATCATCCTACTAGTTTTTCGATGTCTGGGAATGAATAGCGCTTTCAAAGCGCTAACAGGTATAAATTGACCTGAAATCCCGTAGAAATCCGTCTCTAATAAGGAGCAATTCCCTCACCAGTACTATCAAGGTCCAATTGGGATGTTTAAAAGCTCAGAATATCATGGGAATAAGTTGGATAGTTATAATACACATTTCGTATTTTACTTGTTAAAGTTTCGGTATCGGCTACTGCTTTTAGTTACATTCATACTGGAATAAAACACGTAACAACGTGAGAATAACGAAAATATGCGAGAGCACGAATAAGCTTGAGTACTTATTCGATGGATCATGAAGCTCTCACGTGCAAGATTACGACTTGATTGAATACATGCCGTGGAAATACAGATTACAAGTTATATAACTAATAACAAATTCACAAAGGGGCCTTCACCTATGTTTCTTAGTATAGTAAGAACATTATACGTTAGGAGATTCACTTCATTGAAACTCACTAATTCAACATCTTCGTGTCCAGCTGATGTTACCTAAGTAGTACCCTCTGTGTATACCATTGTGTGGACTGATTTGCCACTCAGTAGCTCAGCTTAGCCCCTTTTTACTGCCCACTCTAAAAAGTTCACTGTGCGCCTCCCGTTAAGACACCTGTGATAGGAGAGCAATGTTTACGCATCTCGGAATCAATTGGCCGCATGTATTTCACAGGCCGAACAGAGAACAGAGAACTATACTTGCTGATAACGCCTGCAATAAAATTTTTATTTGGCCAGGTGGTAAAACGCTTCACCGGTTTCCTCATTTGAATGCGGGGGTTCACACACGAACCTCACGATATACCGGAATAATTAAATGATGTTGCAATCCGGTCTCCAACCGTGACGTAAGGATTTCGCGAGATCGATTATATTACACCGCGATTCGTTTGCGTATACGGCAAAGCAAGCGGCTCATTTGGAGATGAGAATAGCCTGTACTCTTAACGCCTGAATAGGCCCTGCTGAGTCTCAATACTTGATATACACCTGAGCACACCGACAAAGATCAAGCAAAACTTTCTTTCACGGACAGAAAAATTATCTCATCCGCCCTCATAATGTATTCACGAAACTTGGTCGGGATCTTGCCATTGGCCGCATTGGCTTCGGCCGCTTGCACTCGAGAATTTCTCAAGAACGCCACAGACCAGTACCTCGCGGCTCAAACAAAAGGCTTGAGCAGCGACCTCGCCTCTTTAACCGTATCGAATCTAACCTACACCGAAAATGAGGTGAAGATGAGTCTGGACCGAAGCGTGCTGACTGAGCCGATCAAGATGGATCACAATCGCTCAATTTTCGACACTGTTCAATGCGCTACATTCACTGAGATAATTGCCGCTACAAACATTCATCAATACGTTATTGGGACGCGCATGGAGTTCAATGCTAATAACAAAATCTCGAAAATGGAGTCAATTGTGACCGATCGCGGTGACTGGGCTTTCAACGCAACTGGGTATCTGTACTGGGATTCGCTCGAGAACTGGGACCCGATTCCTCCTGAGAAGCAGGATTCTCGTGAAGTTATTCAGGCCGCCGGAGATGCTTATTTTGGCCGGTTCAAGAATGAGAGTGTCGTGGTCCCTTTCGGTGTTCCGTGCTCCCGTCTGGAAGGCGGTGCATCTACGGCGCCGCTCAACATGACTGGCGACTCGTGCACAGCAGCTGGGCTTCCATCAACCCTTGTTGTTACGAATCGTCGCTATGTGGTCGATCAAGAAATGGGTACCGTCGATATCTTCCTCGGGTTCCCGGGGCTGGATAGGTCGCAAGGCATGGCCACAATGCCAGATAGCCATGTGTTTAGGGTTGAGGAGGGTAAAATTCGCTATATTCATACCGTCTCATCCTGTGTTGAAGCTGGCTGTGGATTGAACGGGGTGGGACCACCACAAAAGATTCGGTCGTTGCCCGCATCTTGGAAGCCGAGAATTCCCCTTCGTTATGATCTGAAAAGACGCGGCGGCAAATACTGAGCTTAGCCTGTGCCCTCGGAACATTCATTCATTCAATAATCGCTACTCAGGCGAAAGGCCGTCACCTTCAATGCCGTTCCTAAAACTCACCAAAATCCGTGCGACAGTCGACTCTTCTTGATAATAGCTTGGGCCCTGAAAGCCTGGGTCGTGAAGGCATTACCTTGTTTGACAGAAGCTTCTCAAAAATTTCGTTCTAACTACCAAAACGTGGGCAATGGAAGATTTTTAGCTCAATGGAGAGGGAACGAACCGCTTTCAATGATATAAATTGTTACTTGTCATGGATTCAAAACCACAGACAACATGTGCTTGCCCTTGAGTTTGCGCAACACCCTCACTGATGGTGTCGCTAATTTCTCATGGGGTGATCTATGATTGCTCGTATCAGACATTGAAGAAGTATTGCATGTACTGCTAAGTCTGATATAGTGCTGATTTAATCGTGCTTCAATTTGTAAAGCTTTTGCTATCAGCGCTCCAAACCCACTGACGAGGCCGCGTCGCAACGACTAAGTCCCTGGGAAGAAAAAACTACATGAACAGGACATAGTCTTCATCGTCACATCAGCGATAAAATATCTTATAGTCGCAATCGGCAAGCATATTTTAGGGGTACCCACGATCAATTGAAACCCCTTTCCGTGTTCCAACTTCTTATTTCATTACTATCCGCTGAGTATCTTTCTAATAATATCAAGTGTGAGGAGTATAGTGAATTTATCACATCGCTGGTATCTGAGTCTTCCTTAGACAGACGGAAGATATTGAGCAATGTCTTATAGAAGCCTGTAGAAGGTTGTGCGACCACATAGAGCTTTGAGATGTAGCGTGCGTCAAACTCAAGTGATATCAGTGTTGGTAATTCGGCTTCTGATACTTGATATGGTGATAATAACATCCCGAAGAACCATTCATGATGAGAGGACCAGCTGTGGCACGCGGTGAAGACGGCATAGCTTATTTTAAGTAGCTTGCATCCTCAGCAAACTTAGGCATTGGAGTCGATGATGTAGGCTTGACCGTGGCTTCGAGACAGGCAATCAATTTTAGCAAAGCATTCAGGTTGAAGAGGGGTTAAGAGATAGTAACTATAATATCATCTGTACGAAGCCCTCACATCTGCGTAAGCCAAATGGTGCGAAAATGGTGACGGTACCGACGCCCCTGGGAAGACAATGATGCTAGAATGGGCCGATGCTGGCAACTCAGTATTACAGAGAATGTTTTGGCATAAAATATAGACCGCCGTCATTTCCTGGGCAGGTATATTTAACTCGGCGAGTAGAATACCAACGAGCGAGAAGCGCTCCCTTATTCAGGGGAGGTGGCGTGCTTCTAGGGATGAGCAAGTAAAATTTGCAGAGATTCGGCAAGTCTAATTGAGAAAAGAGTGAAAGGCACTAAATTATGATGACGAATGTATATGATAACCATCCTTCTGTAAATGTCAAGCGAATCTCGAGCGTAAGCTTTCGATAATACTCCGAATGCCTTGAAGTTTAAAAAGGAAGACGTTCACGCTCATTGAGCCCTTCTCACCAGTTTCTTCTTGACATGTGGGCTACTCGGATGCGCATTGGAATGACCTTAATCAAGATCTATTGTTGACGAGTTGCGACAAGTGCATCAGTGACACAAGTGGAGGCGGTAATTATTACGAACTGTAACTATATTAAGGGGCATAACATTAATCCCTACAATCAAGAATCGAAATTTCTTCTTGGCGTGAGTGTTACAGTATCGAAGCAGAGTGCTGGGTGGTATCAAGAGTCAGGTATTGGAACATGTGCTTCATATCTGATGAAGTCCAGCCGGGCCATTGTGTGACACGAAACTAATGACTTTCGTGTTGCACAATTAGTATGCTTGTCGATTGGGATTGATACATTCTCGCAAAGTACCTTAGGTGTCGCGTGGTAAACATACGGCTTGAATGAATCGTCATCAGGAAAGACTTTTGGCATTGCATCGCAATCGTTGGGAAAAGGCTCTGCTCACCCCTTGTCGCGTAGATGTAGATATATGAGTACCGCGTCGTTGTGCGCGAGACCTCAGAGTTGTTGCGAAGTTGTCTTTAGGGCCGTATCACATGACTCGTTCTGCCTCCCTTCTCAGAGCCATCGAACTGATTGAACTGATTCGCTCTTTAGGAGAACTATTTACCGTATCTTCAATTTCATGTATTACGGCTCACAACTGGATGCAGCTGCATTATCATGGAATGGAATCCTACTTAGGCATCCTTTCAACTTGCCAGCTCAGGACCCCCGTGTTCTTCCAAGCGATGAAGCAAGTGGCGATAAGTGGCGCTACCAGTGCAAGACATACAACCATCACTCATACTACACTGAATGCTACCAAAGGCGACATGAGCATATCACCACCACTCATGCTACGTAGCAGATGGCTTTTGTGATGGTGACGTGTGAACAAGCCGTCGCAACAAGTCAAAACGCAAGAGCAAAGCAGGCAGTAGTGGCTTAATTGCTGTCCAAGTGCGGTAAATGGTCCGAAACGAACTGGCCCGGGCAGTCACTAAGTTCGACTGTTAAAAACAGGTTGGTTCGTTGTGTACCACGCTCTATCGTTTCGTATCACGCAGCGCGCGTGTTTATAATTGACCGATATGCCAGTCGGGGGTCGTAGCTCCTCGCTCCAGCGAATGGACATACTGCTGAGTTATGCATTGTAACTGTATGCAACCCTTCATCATTCTCTTGAATACAACGTCGGTATCAGATGTTGCCACAGCAGGCTCTCAGAGCCTCACTGCTACCGCAATTTCAGCTGTTAGCTACTGGCAACTCCAGCAGGCTCAAAGTCCAGTTTGGGCAAGCGGGTTGAACGAAACTCGTGCCAAGGATACTGGACTTTAACAAGGTACTGGATTAAGCGTATATTCGTATTCTAGGCATCATAGACTATAGTATAGCTGTAGGTATGTGCATAGGAGACTATATTGATAACGGTAGCTACTTACTTACCTAGGTTGTACAGCATGGAGTAATTATTAGTCCACCTAGGTTGGCCATGAAAAGGGCCTATTGTGGCCAGCATGTACCACACGTACCAGGGTAATTACAACACTTGTTCGTTAAGCCCCCTTTAGCTACACAAATCAAATTATTACCTATAGAACTAATAGAACAAAAGATTTATAGATTCTTTTTCAAAATAAAATATCCTTTGATTATAGCAGTAATACGGTAGCATCTATAAATAGTATACAATAAGTTACCTTAATTTAAGCGTGGCGTTCTTAGGCCATACTAAATAAGCCGTGGCCTTACCTACTTTAGGTTAGACCTGGCCACAATAAGCTCTTTTCATGGCCAACCTAGGTGGACTAGTAATTATAGCGCGCGCCAGAGCTGGGATGTATCAGAGGGGTTCATTGGCTCACAGATAACTGGTGGGCTTTTAGTGGTCAATTCTTCTTTACATTCTGCCTCTCCAACGCGCTTATGCCGGGCGGCCTTCTAGCCCGTTATGGCCATAATTCGCGAGCGCCACAGTCTCGATTTTTAGTCTTGGCCATGACCAGCGCATTAGATATATCTCACTTTATGTTCGCAATCTGGACGAGGCTCTCGGCTCTAACTTCTTCAGCCCCCATCTTAACTACCCATAACTGGTTTCCCATTGCTACCTCGTGTAGCAATTTCAACGGTACAACAACCCATAGTCATGCTAGTTCTCGGTCAGAGGATTGGATGGAACACCATGGTGGGGCTGCTCTTTAAGATCAGACGCATATACTACGTAGTTTAAGAGGACAAATAGTGTCTAACAATCTCTAAAGAGCAGAGGGGAAATCAAAGATGGCGTGCAGAATCATTTAGCCTGCCGCTTTCTAAGCGAATGTTACTAGTAATATGCCTAATTAAGTACGTACTACGCATACGCATAGGTAGGCTCGTCGCCTTTACAGCGGACACTATTGCGGGGTGAAGCTCGCCGAATGTACCTAACCTAGGTACCTTGCTAGCGCCTAGACAGCTCTCAAAACGAATGCTTGAGAGTTAGCTCATTTCAAACGTGCGGGAATGGTTGATCATCAAAAACGAAACGCGGTATAAACAATTAAAAGAATTTGAAAGCTGAACGGCCCAAGCCTTTATGCTTTTAACCCTGAAAATGTGTTTGAACGCTGTACTTCTATCGAACTGGAGCACGGGTTTAGAGAAACCGCAAGATAACGCTAGGGACGGCCCGAGTACATACTATGGCGGTAACACACTTTAGCGCCCCCAGGCGGCGAGGTCCTCCAACCGCCGGTGTTACGTGATCGCTTAGATTTGTGGAACAGTGTAAAGTACTTGAGGTATTCGCTGTCTTCAGTAACCATCGCATTCATTTTATTCACCGCTGCGGCTCACTATTTCCTACTTTAGATAGACTACAATCTCTGACCACCATCTTATACCCTTGCACATGTATTGTCTCCGAACTTGATAATACTCTCTAAGATCATGCAAACTGTGTGATGCTTATTAGGTGCTTTAACGTGATATCACCAAGACCAGGTGCTCATGGCCCAGAAGTCCATGTGTACTCCATCTCGTGAACATGGGTGGCTGCAGGCTCCGCCAATCTGGTTATCTCAGCCGTGAAGGAAGTTGTAACAAGGATACCGTCTTGAGATGTCAGCTCATGGAACTGCGGCTTCGCAGCTTGAGGACTGGCTAACGAAGCTGTCGTGGTATCCTTTATCTTGTGGTACATCTTTGGAGTATCCCAGCTGCCAGGTTCTGTTGGCGATGGTAATGGAGAGGGCCATGATCGTGCCCCCGTTCCAGAAGTAGTTCGCCTTGTGGATAGCCCAACACAACTCATGAGATATAACATGAAATTGGCTATTGAATGCCTATTTGCATATGCTCTTGGTGCTGTAGGTGCACAAAAGGCAAGGAAAGCGAATGTCAATTCTGCCAACGTCCAGAGATACACCGCGCCGACTGTATGAGTCTTGTCCTCGGACATTAAAAACTTGAAAGTCGCATCTACACGGACTATAGAAGCCCCAAGCGACCTAGGTTTCTCTTAATAACAGTTTTCGCGACTTGGAGAAGTTTGGAAACTCACAATACCCCAACAAGAAATATAAGGGAGATACCAGTTTTGTTATCGCGAGACATTTTCAGTTTCCAGATTGCCCTCTGAGCTAGAATTAGTATTATGAGAATGCAAATTGGGCTTACCAGGGCCCCCGGGATATGGTAAGCTTTATCGTCAATACAGTAACCTCTGGGGATTGTTCGGTCCCAGATCTTCTTATGTGGAATGCAGGATAGGTTCTCAGCAACGACGAATGCCATATGAATCAAGCAGACAATAGCTAAGAGAGACTTGTACACCCAGTAAAATAGATTGCGGGTGCCATGAGGAACAAAGATTCGAGTCCATTCAAGAAGGATAGCGGCTTTGCTGAGGCCTAGAGTGACTGCGAGAAAATTGATAGCGAGGTGGTGAATCTGGCAAGTGCATTCATTAGCACTAGGCTGCAGGGACATTTCGGGATGGTTATGTGAGTTTAGCAATTTACATAAAGAGTTGAGCTCAAGTCTCTGAGTCGGATATTCCATTGGTGGGTAAATGTACCACTTGTGCTTATAATCCGGTAGGAACACCAGATGCATCCAAGATATGTTGCCTAGTTGAGCTATAGTCAATGAATATGAAAACGATGAAGGCACATGTGAGGCAACAAACCAATGCGAACAGCATAAGAACTATTATAAATACATGTACTGTCAATGGATATGATTTCCCTATCTGAAAGGGGTGCTTACCTTCCTCTAGTTGGATCTTTCTAGAGCAGAACAATTTGCTGTATACTCGGATACTGCAAGCCAGTATTGTCGCAGTTAAACAAAGCGCATTGGTTACGCGACCTACGCTGTTGAGGTTCCAAGGGTGCTCGAAATCGGGTACCACACCAGGAGGTGGTTGAAGTGCGGGACCATTCAGTTGAACTTCGGGGATTTGGAAGGTTTGAGATTCCATGGTGGAAAGAACAACCAATTCAATATGAATTCTACTAGATATCCAAGAACAGTGGCGGCAACTAAAGTTAAGAAGGGAGAAAATTGCCTGTAGGATGAGTCTAAAGAAACATGAACGCAGACTACTAATATAGCAAGATAATTATTTGTATGTGCCCAAGTCTTATTACTGATAGCAGAATAATATCTTTATTTCTTACGCCTCAGAGGTCGCTATTGCTTGGCATATTGTTTGATGTTATGCTCTTTAAGTTTTCTTCGATTTCTAATATGAGCATAAAACCTCGCTCCACACGAGTGTGCGTTTGATAAGCAGTCGGACTCGCTGAGATCAAGATACAACTTCTCCGTAGAGAGTTGAAACTTGAATACGACCGCAATGAATATCATACAAATTCTACCGGAGCGTATGTAACCGTGAGGCGAATATTGGGGGATTAAACCCCCATAGATAGCTTACTTCTACGTTGGCATTGACTATTGGGGGGTTTGACTCGTATGACCACCTGATAGGATACAAGTTATACGATCCTTCAAGTGAGATCTTATTATAGGGTATGCATACGGTGACGGAACGTATCTTCAAGTCCTTGAGTCCAATGTAACCAAGATCAGGTGTTACCACCTCGAGCGTGAAACAATAAAAATGTATCGATATAGCTGACAGGCAGAGTAGAGAGACTCTGAAACTCATCATGAGAGTACAAGAATACATACATTTTCTTATACTTGACTTACAAGACTCTGACAGTCTCGCTAATATGCACGATCCACATACAACGAAGCACAACTGGATAATGCTACAGACGGACTCTTAAGCTCTCACGCATCAGTTCTCCATTACTGCTGCCCGATTCCGCAAAGTAGACCTCCTTATCTTTTCTTCCAGCCTTGTCTAACTGCGTTCTCGCTCGTTACCCCGAGCGGAGGAAACCGTATGCGGGACAGGGGTCTCTTTGATTGCATGGACCCCAACCCCAGACTCTGCAGTGTGACCAGTTGAGAATGTTGCCCATACAGCACCACACTTCGCTTATAAACGCTACAATAGTAGTAGTTACACAGGCGTGACTTGTTTTCTTTTACATTAGATAAGTATACCTGTGTTTTCCCCATGGGACTCATACCTAAGATGGAAAGAGGACTCCGCTCTCTACTGGCATCACGAGAATCAATGCATCCACGTAACATGATACTCTAGGCAGGCTCTCGGAGGGTCGCCTCCACGAAAAGCCCCCACGGGCATCACACCATTTGGTGACCGAAAATCATCGATCGGCATTTCTAATGGTTTTAACAGTTGCACGCAAAGGCCTCAGCAGTCGTGCACTCACCCTCTGGGAGAATAGTCGCATGGTTACACAGAAGCAAAGAGCCTGCTAATCGCGTTGGATACATAAAAGTAGTTTTCTGTGGTCTCTTGCTCCTAGCCTTTGGTTCTATATAAATTGGCCTGGCAGAAGCCTTATCCCAACAAGTCGAGCTCCCCTCAAGAAACCCATCGACCTTCTCAATTTTTCCTTTCCCACAACCCAAACCACTCACGATGGCTTCTTCTGAGGATGATCAGTCTCTCCCAAAGGCGGGATCTTCTACCACGAACGACATACATCTCGGCGAATCAATAGCCGGGATGGACGAGGATGAACCTACGGTTGAATGGAAACCCTCAAAGCATGAAAAAGCAATCATCTTCACTCTTGCCTTCCTCAACCTGATTGTCTCACTTGACGCAACAATCGTCGTTACCAGTCTGACCGTACTGCGTTCCCTAAGCTACACGTATATCGAGATTACTACTGACTTTTTGACAGTCCATTGTTGAAGACATTGGGGGAACGACTACCCAAGCCTTCTGGATCGGAACTTCATACCTACTCGTCAATGCGGTCTCTATGCCAATTATATCTTCCATTAGCGAAGTTATTGGCCGCCCAGTCTGTCTCACGTTTGCTATCGTTGTATTTATTATCGGAACTATATTATGCTGCACTGCGCATAGCATTGCTGTCATGTTGGTAGGCCGCAGCATCCAAGGCGTTGGTGGAGGCGGCATTCATATCATAAGTTTAGTCACCCAAACCGACTTCGTACCATTAAGGTGGCGACCAAAGTGGTACGGTGTCACCCTAGCTGCGTGGGCTATTGGACTCTCTTTAGGACCTATTATTGGTGGCATTATTGCTGAGAGGACGACATGGCGATGGATATTCTATCTTATGTTCCCTATTCTTGGTTTCGGCCTTGTTGCTGTTCCTTACCTTCTCACTTTACGGCCAAAGAAAACTACAGTACAAGAGAAGTTCAGCAGAATCGACTGGCTTGGGATCCTTATATTTACTGGCTCGATTACCTCTTTCTTAATCGCCATCTCCTGGGGTGGCACACAGGTACGGAAATTTCTCGTCATTATTCTTCGAGTAATGCGTTGATGCTAATGAGACCTAGTACCCTTGGAAAAGTGCAGCTACTCTTGCGCCTCTGATTATAGGAGTAATAGGCATAATCGCCACAGGATTCTACGAAGCTTACGTCGCAAAATTCCCCTTTCTGCGTAAATCCCTCTTTCACGACCAGAGCTCTGTCATTGGGTATATTGCTGGAGGCATGCAGGGTATCATAGTACGTGCCGTGTGATTTGGCTCCCAACTAGTCGTCCACCTGGTTGAACTAACAACTCTGTCTATTTCCAGCTGTATGGGACCCTTTACTAGTAAGAGCCACATGCTATGCTATCTCAACCTTCAAAACAGTATTGACTAACTATATATTAGTGTTCCATTCTACTTCGAATCCGTTAAGGCGTACAGTCCCACGAACACCGGCGTGGCGTTACTTGCATTCCTCCTGGCCTCCGCAACATCCGGAATCATGACCGGACGTCTAATGACCCGATTCAACAATTTCCGGTGGGCCATTTGGATAGGCTGGCTCCTCGGATGCGTCGGTATGGCCATTTATGTCGTCTGGCGCGTGAATGATACTAAACCTGTCTGGGTCATCACTTTATTGATAGCCGGAATTAGCCAAGGCACTCTCACCACCTCGCAGAATTTCGCCACACAAGCCATGTGTAAATCGGGAGACGAGGGTGCTGCGTCAGCCATGTATACCTTTGTTCGACAACTTGGCATTGCCCTCGGTATTGGTACTGGCGCAACTACGTTCCAAAATGTTCTGAAGCTGAAACTAGGATGGGATGGCCTGCCAACTGAAATAGCCGATCGCGCAGGAATTTACACTTCGGCCTTACATGCCCTTCCCGATGGCCCGCGCAAGGATGCCATCTATGACGCATATAAGTTTGGCTTTCAAATAGTTTTTGCGACCTGGCTTGGTGTATCGGTGGTCCTCCTTTTTCTGACACTGGTGTTCATCAAACACACTGACATGAATAGGAAGCTTGTTAGTGAACATCGGCTTGATAGTAATCGTATTGATAGGCACTGGGGTAGAAAAGATACTGGAAGTGAGGCCAAGGTATAACCCGCACTTCGCCATGGGCGCACTCGCGTGACTAGGATAAGGCGGTGGGTTATCGTGAGTAGAGGGGTGCAGTCTACCAATCTTATAGAGTGAAAAAGATTTATGTTTTGGTCATCTTTATCATTATCAGGTTGATTAACATAGTAACTAGCGAGGAAATAAGAACAATAAGCAAAAGGCTCGGATCACAAATGCGAACGCGGTGCCAATGGATGAGTTAAGCTGCCGATCTGACACGGTATCCAGCTACGGATTGCTCGCCGTCCGCCGATGTGTCCTCAAGAGAAACAAAGTATAAGTGATGACGAGTCGGGTAGCAGCGAAGAAGGACAGTCTCATTATTGAGTTCCCAGTATTCAAAATAGTTCACAGGGTGGGTATCGCTCGTGCAGGGAGGAGCTTTTCAAAGGCGGCGGCGAATTGCAAAAGTAGATCTTCGCGATCAGCTTTAGCGAGGGCGCAAAGTCCGAATGGACGGCTATTATAATTGAGCTGTCCTAGCGGCACAGCGACAATTGGGTAGCCTTGGTTTTCAATGTTAGCTCTTGCGATACTGACGAAAAGAAGATAGAGATTGGGAATAATTATGAGCAGAGATTCCGGTGGTTCAAGTATTGAAAGAGGAAGATAGACTGACCGGCGGCTGCAGCGTGGACACAGAGTGGCGAGTCACCGGGGGCTACAATCAAGTTGACCTGCGCAACTTCGAAAGTTTTATCTAGGAGATCCCTAGCATGCTGACGCAGACGTCGCTTGAGATCAGCTATCTCATTTGGAGGTTGGGTGTAAGTGTTTGCTTTGATCAATTGATCCTGATTGGGGTATGCTGCCAGGTAGTCAGTAAGTATTTAGACGCAGACAAAGAGAGGTAGGTTTGTGGTAGGCTATATGATCAGGCATGGCCACGCTGCTATTCTTCTCATTGAAGTTGATGATATCATCCAAGCTGGTGACACAGCAGTCGTCGAAACATTGGATAAACTCTGGAATCGTGATATTCCTGAAATCCCAGTCTAGAGAAGACGTCAGCTGCGCTAGTGTACACGATATTCAGTTGAGCAACTGGAGATAGTACTCACAAGCTATGGGAATTACCACATCTGCGCCGTTTACGACCAGCTCTGAAACGTCGGCAACCTCAACAGGGTATTTTACGTTGCTAGTCTCGAGTCTGATTTTCGATATAGCCGCTTCATATTCCCCTGTCTTTGTCGAAAGCATTTCAGTCCACGTTTTCATGTTTCCGGCGCGCTACCAATATCAATGCTTACCATCTGCTCTACGGTTCCCTCCAATTGCTCACACATTTCTTCAGCCAACCCCCATTTTACGGGATCAACAAAACCTAACGAAAGTCCCGACCAGCCTGGCAGTGAGTGTAAGCTACGACCAAGCATTATTCCTGTCATACTCGCCAGGTCAGCAGCGCATTTTGCTAGAGGACCCGGAGCATCATAGAATTCCGACAATCTGTACGTCCCGCCTGTGTCTTGGGCGCCGGCGGTAGGCTTCAGAGCATAGAGCGCCATGCGAACCGAAGGAGTAATGATCGAGCCAATTGTCTCTGCTCCCACAGCTAGCGGTGCGAATCCGGCTGCGACAGAAACGGCTGGGCCTGTTGAGGATCCCCCGGGAGCCTAAACTCAGTTGTATTTTCATTAGTTTCTCTTACAACTCGACAAAATCTCTCGTAGATATTTGGATGCGCGAACCGAGTGACCCAAAAGTCGTTCATTCTCTTTTATCTTGCCCACATAAGGGGAAATAGTCTGGCCGCCGTACGCCGACCAGCCCGGCATCATAGTTAACGTCTTCATGCCCGCAAGCTCCTAACGGGAATTTTAGCTAGACTATCATTTTGCAACGTGTGTTATTGGAGCTTACCGTCATGTTTCCCTTAGCAATGATGATGAGCCCAGCATTTATGAGCTTCTGAACAATGGCAGCATTTTTGTTGGCTTTCGCGTCTGCAAAAACGACAGCTCCCGCGCAAGTTTTCATGCCTAGACTAGACGCGGTGATGAAACAATCCTGGGCCGGAAGACATGGTGAGCGCTTTTCCAGGTTCTTGAGCTCCTGACTGGCTAAAGAACAGAGGGGAAGGAAAAGAAAGTCTCGCCATACTTTGAGAATAACAGGTATCCCATGTAGAGGACTACGCACGCGGCCCCCGCGCCGTTCTTCGTCCAGTTCATTCGCGATACGCAGGACGACGCTGCGGGGCGCTATAGAGACAAGAGCGTTCAGGGTTGGTTCATGGCGCTCGATCTGCGCGAGACACTGCTCAACTAGGTGGACGCTAGAGAGTTTCCCGGTACCTAGAAGGTGCAGTAGGTCTGCTGCCGTTGCTCTAAGACAATCGAATTCAGTGTTTGCCATTTTGGAGGAGGGGCACAAGGGTATCGGGTGGGAAGAATCTGAAATGCAACGTGTTGATTAATGGGCGAAGACGTGTATTCACATCCGCTGAAGGGTCAACACTTATTCAAACTATTGACATGACCTAGATGATATGTTGATGGGAAGTACAAAGTATGTAATTAGGGGGTAGATAAGTCAAAAGCGTCGGCCAACGAGGATCGGTGATCGATATCGGATGAAACCCCCTCTTTTTCAAATGCCTGACTACGTCAATGTCCGGTCGCAATTTTCCCAGTGAATGCTGCTGTGGTCTGAATTACTCGGCTGGACATTTGTTTCTGGTTGATCTGACTGACTCATTCCTTGCTCACCTGTTCTGAGCATTGTGGTTACCTACCTACTCTGAGCGTTCTACTTGCGGGGAAGCACTGCGGGGAATTGTTGGTGTAGGTTGTTGGCTGTTGGTTTCTGCTCCTCGCAGGAACCTTGTCAAAATAGGGGATTCTAACCTGACCCATATCAGCGTCAGATCTCATGGTCTGTCATCTTGTTCGAAGCCAACAGAAAAAGGCCGTCCCGGCCAGAATGCGTTTGAAATCGTAAGATGACGCTGTGAGTCCAAATAAAACATTTTCGTGCAGGAGCGCCCCCTCTACGATTAAGTGTCCTCCGTGTTGATACGATGCCAGAAAGCACGACCTATGGGCGAGGGAGATATTCGCAGAGAAAGTTCAAACACAGCGTCGATGCCTGCTAATTGCTGATTTTGTTGGTCAACAGAGGTGGTGTTAATATTAGACTCTCTCTCCAGGAATCACTGTCCATACATCCACATCCTACCTAGTACACTAAATGTGCGCCACATGGCGATGTGGGTGATTGGAATCACTCGCTTGCAGTATGATACGATATCAGAGGAGTTGAACCAGTTGTTAGGTATCGGGTAGAGTCTTCCTTTCTGAACAATGGAATTGGTAAAGGGGCCTTGATTCAGTATTATTCGCTGTTAGAATTACGTGATGTCAGTATTTCAGTAACACTAATACGATCGCACATGTCTCCGAACAATGACAACTAAACAGTGAATATGGACTACTCTCTGTGCGTGCCTCTGTCGGAAGCATTGAAAAGACGGCTCATATATTCCCATCGAAGTGGCCTGCATTAGCGGCCCGAGCGAAACCGTCGTCCGCGGCTCACTAACTGACCTGGAGACCCTTTCTGCTACTCTCGCTTCCGCAGGGCACAAGACCATCCTCTTGAATGTTGCACAGGCGTATCATACAAGCCAGATGGACGATTTTCTTGGCGCGTTCGAGGAGAAGACACAGGCAATTATATGCAAAAAACCTACAATGCCTATTATTTCCCCTCGTCACGCACGGGTGCTTACAGCAGACGACACGATTGATGTCTCGTACCTCGCGTCCGCCACTCGGGAAACCGTCAACTTCGCCGGCGCTCTCAGCGCAGCGTGGGAATCGGGTGCGGTTTCTAGCTCGACTGTCTGGCTCCAGATAGGGCACCATCCAGCGTGCATCGGCTTCGTGAAGCGTACACTCCCTGGTACTCGACTCGTATTGCAAAGTATCCAGAAAGACGGCGACAATTGGGCGACCATGGCGAAAGCGCTTTCTGCGTTATATGATGCTGGGATGGACATTGACTGGAATGAGTATCATCGCCCCTTCGAACATGCGCTTCGCCTCGTTGACGCCCCGACGTACGCGTGGGATTATAAGAGTTACTGGATCCAGTATCGCGGGGATTGGAATTTGACGAAGGGGCGGGTATTGCCTGGAACCGCGCCCGCACCTGTTCACGAGTTCCATACGTCGAGCATACACCGGCTTACAAGCGAGGAGTAATCGGAGTCCAACGCACGACTTTCTGCTGAGACTAGCATTACGAGCCCATTATTAAATGGCGTGGTTGACGGACACGCCATGAACGGCCATGGTGTCGCTTCCTCAGTAGGTATAAATGTCTCTCCAAAAAACCCAAGCTGTGTTAACCCTAGGTTCATCGTAGTTCCTATATGCAGACATGGCCTACACCCTCGCTAAGCGAATCTTCTTTAAACAGCCTCTCGACTCGTCCACCCTCGGCCTCAACATAGCCGACTTCTCATATCTCGAGCCAGTGGTCAAACTCCAGAACACATCCAACGCACAGTTAAACTGGATAGCAGCAGAAGCAGACCTCGCCAACGAGCAGAAAAGCGTCCAGGTAAAATGGTACGACCTTGCAAAAGACCTCTGGTACGCGCATGCGACAGTATTCCTCGAGGACACCCTCGCCTGGCAAGCAACATGGGCGCGCACAGCACGGCTCGTAACCAGCCGCATTGAAAACCTACGGCCCCTCGCAAATGTCAGCGAAGCGAACCAACTGACCACGGACCTCGCGTACGCGTTATTCGCGAAACTAGTCACCTACTCGGACATATACAAAGCAATGCAAAGCGTGATCCTAAACGACGACGAGGCAGTCGCCGAAGTCGTGTTCCCATCCGACGCGGCCGGGTCCTAGACGATGCGGCCCCAGTTCCTCGACGGCGTCGTCTCGTTCTCGGGATTCGTGTTAAACGGGGGCACCGCATTCAATAACACGGACAACTTCTTCATCACGCCCGCTTGGGGATCGATGCGCTTCGCCAAGCCGCTGGTCCCGGGGGTCACGTACGTCGCACAAGTCAGAATGTTGCCGGATGGCGCGCATGCTTTCGCAGGCGACGTGTATATACTGCAGGACTCCGAGATCGTGGGGGTCGTCGAGGCTATCAAGTACCAGCAGTGGCCGCGGGTGATGCTCAATCGCTTATTCAGGCCGCCTGATGCTATGGCTAAGACGGCGACTGCGGCAATGCCGGACAAGGCGCATGTGCGTGGACCGTCATTGTCAACGTCGCCTGTTGCAGTTACCACTCCATCTAGGCCATCGCAGAGCTCGAATGACCAAGGTTCACCGCCAGTTATTGCTACGCCCCCTAGTCAGCGCATGCAGTCTAAGTATCAACGTCTTCTACGATTAGTGCTCCGGAAACATCCGATACGGTTTCTCGCGCTCTCGTCATCCTTGCCCGGGAATTAGCAATAGACATCGGCCGGCTCACCGACGGCTCGCGTACAGCCGATCTAGGCGTGGACTCGCTGATGTCTCCGGTCGTATCTCCAAGGCTGCGCGAAGAACTCGGCATTGAAATCAGGGACCCCTTCTTCCTGGAGATTCAAACAATCGCAGACTTGAAGAAGTTACTGCATTGATTGATGACACATACTGGAGTATGTTGAAGTAAGGGAGCCGGATACACTCCACTCTCATACCTATATGTATCTCCTTTTTCCCCTGTCTCCAACGGGTAGATTCTTCTCTTTTTAATTATCCTGAAATATACTATAAATTCTGCTACGCAAGTACTTGTTTTTACTCCTTTTAATAGGTTATAAGCCTAAAACAGCTTACTTATATTATTTTTAATTTAAACGATATTATAGCTAATAGCTTATATATTATTGCTTATTATTTTATTTTTTTTTAAGTTATTTTTTTAACATGTTTTTATAAATAGTTAAAATATAAATTAATTATTTTTTAATGTTTTATTATATATACTAACACTTACTTTATATTTATTTAATAATAAAATTTTAATTAAATTTTATAAATTTTATTATTTATTTTTTTAAAAAAAAATTTATAGCACTTTATTTATACGATTAAATAAACCTATAAAATCTTTTTTAATAAAACTTTTTTTTAATAATATAAAAATATCTCTTGAAAATTTTTTATTAATTATTTTTTGTTTTAATAAAAAATATGCTAAATTAAAACGTGTTGCACTATATTAGCTATAAAAATATTAATTTTAGCTATTTTATTTTAAAATTTTAGCTACCGCGTTAAACTATAATAAAAAAAGTTTTTTACCGGCGTTTTAAATTTTTAAAATATTTTAGCACGTTTAATCTTTTGTTTTTTTTTTATTTTTTTAAAATTAATAAACTTAAAAAACATAATAATAAACTTAAATACTTAAAAATATTTTTTTAAAGTAAAGCTTTTTTTTTATTTTTTATTTATTAAATTTTTTAATAAAAATTTTTTTTTATATTTTACTGCTAAATTAAATTATTTAATACTTAATTTTATTATTAAAAATTTTATTAAAAATAATTATTTTTTTTTAATTTAAACTTTTTTTATAATTTATTGTTTTTTTTATAAGTAGTATTATTTTTTTATTATTGTTAAATAATCTAGATTTATTTAGTTTAAAAGTTATTATATCTTGAATAATTATTTTTAAACTAATAATTATATTATTATTACCGGCAGAATTTATTTAAAAAATTATTTTAAATTTAAACTTTTTTATTTTTATTTTTAGCTTATTTGCTTAGTTTTTTTTAATTAATTAAAATTAATATAAATAGCGTAAACTTAAGTAAAAAACGTTAATTTTAGTTTTTAATTTAAATATTAAAGCTTTTTATATTAAAATATATTTAAAAATAATATAGTAAAAAAAATAAAATAAGCTTAAAAATAAAAATAATAAACTTAAAAATAGTTTTTAAAATAAAGTTTTTAGTAAACTATATTAAGTTTATTAAAAAATTAACCGATTTTTTATAAATAATAAAATATAAAAAACTTTTATTTAAAAAGTTTTAAGCTTAGTGTTTTATTTAAAAAAACAATAAAAATAAAAACGTTTATTAAAAAAAAATAAAAATCTAAAAAAAAAAATAAAAAAAAGTTTGCGCAGTAATTAAAAATTGTTTTAAGTTTAATATTTACGCGTTAATAATATTAATTTTAAAGTTTTTATTTAATATTATTACGCTTTTTTAAACAATAATAATTATTTATAAATTTAAAAATAATATAGTTTTTTAATTTTTAATTTAGTAATAAAATAATGTTATTTTAAACGTTTATAAAAATAATATAATAAAATTAGCTTTAAAGTTTTATATAATTAAAAATAAATTAATAAAATTTAATTATTTTTATTTAATTTTTAAATTAATATTTATTAATAAATTTTTTATTTTTTTTAGTTTTATATTTAATGTTTTTTTTATTATTTTTTATTAATATTATAACTTTATTTTTAATTAAAATTAAAACGAAATTATAATAAAAAATATAATAATATTTAATAAAGTTATTATAGCAGCTTAACGCGAATAATAAAATTAAAAGCTTAAAAAAATTAACGTTAATTTATTAACAGCTTTTAAAAATAAGTGTAAATATTATAAAAAAATTTTTTTTTTTTTTAAATACTTTAAAAAGTTTTTTTATTTAATATTTAAAAAAAAATTTAGCAATAAAAAAAAAAAAAAAATAAACAATAATAATAATAAAAAAAAAGTATTAAAAACTGCTGCTTTTAATTTTTTAATAATAATAATAGGCTTTTTTATTAATTTTTTTAATTTTAACTTTAATATAATTAACGTTAGTTTAATAGTTAGCGCTATATTTAAAATTATTTTTAAATAAAATTATTTTTTAAATTTATTTAAAAAAAATATAAAAAGTTCTTAACCTTTAATAAAAAAAAACGAGTTTATTTTAAAGCTTAATTTTTTTAATATTTTTTAATACGTTTTTAAAAAGTTTTATATAGTAAATATTTTATTTAAATATAGTTTAACTAATTTTAATAATTTATTAAATAAAAAATTAGCAAGTAAATTAAAGTAAATTTATATTATTGATTTAAAAATAAATTAATATTTTTTTTATAATTAAAAAAGTTTTTTTAATATAAAAAAATATACGGAAACAAGAACTATAAAAAAAAAAAAAAAAAAAATAATATTTAAAAAAATCGAGAATTATTTATTTATTTTTATAGTTAATAAATAAAAAAAACGTATAATTTTTTATAATATTATTTATTGTTTTAAAGCTAAAGTTAATTTTATTTTTATTTTTTAATTTTTAAAAAAAAGTATTAAATTTTTTTTTTAATAAAATAAAGTTTTTAGTGCTAAAAAAAAAAATTATTTTTTTATTGCTAAAGCTTTTAACGGTTTATATTTAATTAATATTTTAAATAATAATATTAATATTATAGCTTTTAATGTTAGTTTTTACGTTTATTTTATTATTAACTTTAATATATAAATATAGCACGAATAATTAAAATATTTAAATAATTAAAGCTTAAAAAATTTTATAAATTATTTAATAAAATTTTTTTTTATATAAAAGTACTGTTTTTGCGAAACTTATATTAAAAAAAAAAAAAAAAAAAACTTTATAAAAATTTATTATAAAAAAAAACCTAAAAGCTAAAATTATTTTATATTAATTTTGTTAATATATTTACTTAAGCGAACTAAATTATAAAATATAATCGGTTAATTTAATAAATTGTTATTAAAAATAATTTTATTAAAATAACTTAAGTTTTTTTTATAAAATTTATTTTAAAGTTTTTTAAAGTATTTTAAACGTTTTTTAATTAATATTATATGCAGGCTATTAATATATATATAGTTATATATTAATATATTTATCCTAAATATAATTTATAGCTGTTTTTTTTTTTTTTTTAAGCTTTAATCTTATATAATACTTATTTTTACTATATAAAACTTGCACTAAATATATTATACTTAATTAATAAACTTTTTACCGTAATAATTTTAAAGCTTTTTTTTAACGGTCACTTATAATATAAGCAGTAATAATAATATAACGCTTAAATATTTAAAGCACGGCTTACTTTAAAAAATTAAACGTAAAACTAAAACGCAGCTAAAGCAACTATAAAGCTTTACTTTATAAAAAACAAAACACTTATTATTTAAAACGCAGCTTTAACTTTATAAAAAATAATATTAAGTTTTATATTATTAAAGTTAAAACTAATAACTTTTAGTTTTTATAAACTTAAAATACTAAATTTATAAAACAAATTAAAAAACTTTAAAATCAACTAAAAAAGCAAAATTAACCTAGATTATTAACACATTAAAAACAAAGCAAAGGCGATATTAATCTAAAAAAAACAAAAAAAATAAAAAAAAACCAACTTTTTAAAAAACAAAAAACCTCGATAAACCTTAACAATAATAATAATAGCTTAAACTTAACCCCACGCAGTTATTAAAACTAAAAAAATTAATAAAAACTTTTGTTTAACGACTTAATTTTATTTTTATTACTTAATAATTTATATTATAATAGTTTCGATTATAATTTAAACTATTATTACGAACGTTATATTAATAATATTAATTTTAGCTGATTTTTTATTTTTAATTATTTTTTACTTAATATAAACTTTATTTACAACAAGTAAATTAAGTAAGTAAAAAAGCTTAAATTTATATATTATACTTTTAACCGCAAGTTTAAGTATAATATTACTAGAATTAATTATGTAGTTAATAAAATAAACTAAAATTATAAAAATTAATATAAAATTTTACTGCAAAAAAAACCCCGATTATAACACAAGCAATATAAATTTAATTAAAAAACGTTTATTTAATAAATTAAAACTATAATTAAATAATTTATTTTTTTAAATGTTAATATTAACACTTAATTTAAAAATGCTACCTAATAATTTTAATAAAAGCTTAAGAAATTTAATTAATATTTAGCTTAAATTAAAAGCTAAAATATACGGCGATTTAACCGCGATAAAGCTATAATTTTTTACCGAAAATTATTTAAACTTTTATAACGCGAGATTATAAATTTTTATAACTTTTTACTTACCACAAAAGCTAATATAGTAAATATAACATAAAAGCGTTAAAAACTTATATTACTTTATTTTAAATTTATAAGTTACCGTAAAAATAAAAGTGCATTAAAATAAAGTCGAGATAACTTCGATTAAAAATTAAAACAACTTTATAATTAAAGCCACAAAAAAAATTAACAATAAAAATAAAACTAACGTAATATTAATCGTAACCAATTTAATATTAACCGCATTAAAGGTTTTCGGCAACTTAAAAACTAAAATTAATTATTAGCCTTAAAAAATAAAAATACCTTTAACTAAAATTAAAAACCCTAGAAATCCTTAAAAAAATAACCCTAGAACTCGCCCGCATTAAAAGCAAATAATAATCTTTTTAAAAAAAAAATATATTTTAAATATAAAAAACAAGGCTACTTTATTTACGACTGCTCGCAGCTTATAAAGCCTTAAGCGAAACAAAAATAAAAGATTTAAAAAACCTTTATAATAAAAAATTAAAACCTTTTTAAATCATTAAACCTTTAGTAAAAAAAGTTTTTTAAAAGTTTTTTTTATAAGCTTTACTTTAATAAAAATTAAAAAAAAAAAAAGTAAGTTTAGCTTTAATTATAAAAACTAAGTTTAATATATAGCTTTTTATATTTATTTTAAAACGTTTTTATATTTTATGCACTATTTTTTTTATTAGCTTAAAAAAACTTTCTTTAAACACTTATATTAATTTAAATTTTTATATTAAATACGACTATGTTTTTTATATTTTTACTTTATTTTATAAGTTAAAAAAAACACTTTTTTATATTTACACCTTATAATATATTATAAGTAATAGTTTTTTTAATTATAGCGCTTATTAAATTATTTTTAAATTAATTAATAGTTATAGCGTTACTTAAAAGTTTTAGCGCGCTTATACTATTATTAATCGAAATAACCGATTAAAAAATAATTTAGTTTTTTTATTTTAAACAACTTTAAAAAACTAAAAAATTATTCTTGATTTAAATATAAATTAATAATTTTTTAAATTACGCTTTAAATACTTTAAGTTATTTACTGCTTATTAATTTACTAGAGTATATAAAAATAAAAAATATTATTAAGCTATTATTTAATTATTTAATCTAGTTTAAATCGAAAAATTAAAATTAACCCTAGATTAACCGAAACTCGAGCATATTCCGCTTAAGTTTTATAATTTAGCCGAATTTTTTAATATTAATAAAGCTAGTATACTCTTTTATTTAAAAAAAAACAACCTTATAATTAACCTTAAAAACAGCGTAATTATTTTTTATTATTTTATTTACTTTTTAGCCTAAAATAAACTATAAAAGCTACGTAATTAATTTATAAAAATGCTAAAAAATAAAAAAATTTAAAAATTTATTAGCTTTATTAGCGCTTTTATTTTTTTTATACCTAAAAAAAATAAAGAGTTAAAGTTATATATTAATTATAAAAAACTTAACTATATTACGCTAAAAAATCGTTATACTTTTTTTTTTATTTTAAAGCTATTAAATAAAATCTTTTATATAAAAGTATTTATTAAGGTCGACCTTAAAAATATTTATTATCGTATATATATTCGCGAAAAAAATAAATGAAAAACCGTTTTTTATACGCGCTATAGTTATTATAAATTTCTTGTTATATTTATAAGTTTATATAACGCTTTAGCTATTTTTTAAAACTATATATAAAAAACACTTAATAATATTTTAAATATATTTTATATCGCTTATTTAAATAATGTTTTTATTTTTTTAAGTGATAAAAAATCGTATATAAAACATATATAAAACGTTATTAAAAAACTATAAAAAGTAGAGCTATATATTAAGCTCTTTAAGTATTATTTTTATTAAAAAAAAATTAAATTTCTCGGCTATATTATTTTTAGCGAAAATATTAAAATAAACTTTTTTTAAATTAATATAATTAAACAATAACTACTTTTAGGTTTTTATTTTAAGCTGCAATAATTTTTAAGGTTTTATAATTTTTACTGCCGCTTTATTAAAAAATATTTTAAGATTACTGCTCTTTTAATTTATTATTTAAGAAAAAACGTGTTAAAAACAAAAAAAAGTCGAATTTTTCTAGATAACTTTACGAGAAAAACTTTTAATAAACTAAAAAGATTATTTAAAAAAGCTATTTTTTTTATATATTTCGACCTTAAAAAATAAATATTAATAAAAACTAATTTTTTTAAAGTAGCGCTAGCAAACAACTTGTTTTAAAAAAATAATTAAAGCAAATAAAAACTTATTTTATTTTATTTTCGGAAGTTTATTAAAGCAAAAACGAAATATAGTATTTTAAACCAAGAAATACTTGCAATTATAAAATACTTTAAATATTAGCGGCATTATTTTTAAGGCAGCAAGTTATTAATAAAAGTTTTAATAAACTATAAAAACTTTTAAATATTTATAAAAACGTTTAAGCTAAATAATAAACAAGTTAAATAATATATATATTTAGCACTTTTTAATTTTATTATTAAATATTAAAAGAGCAAGCGAAATAAAACCAATACTTTATCGAGACGCTTTAATTATATAAGTAATATCTTTAATAATAATAATTTATTATTTATACTATAAAAAAAAATCGCAGTAAGCTAAGTTAATATAAAGAATAAATACTTAAAAGTATTAGCTAAAAAAGTTTATATTGTTTATTTTTTTAAAATGCGGTTAATTTTTATATAAATAGTCACGCGTAAATAAGCGCGGCTAATAACTAAAGGTAATATAAATGCTTAAAGCCTTAAAGTATCGAAAAGTCTTTAAGTTATTATATATAACATTTAGCAAAAAAATCTTAAATATCGGTCGATTAAAAAATAAATTAAGCGTGAAAAGCTTATAAAACATTAATAAATAATTTAATTAAATTTACTATATTATAATAGCAAAATTTATATTTTTTTAAAAAAGTTTATTTATTTTTAGCTTATTAAGTTATATTATAATAATTTATTTATAAGCTATTTTAAGCAAAATTAAATATTTAAATTATTATAACGCAAGTTTTATTAAAAAAAAATAAAAACTAATATATAAAACTATATAAAAAGCTATATAATTTACTTTAAATTAAAAATAAAATACCACTAAAAATATAATAAATTAAATGCCTTGCTAATACTTAAGAACTTTATATAAAAATTATTTATAAATTTTATTATTAGCTTGCTAAAGACTTTTTATAAAAAATAAAATATTAACGTTATATTAATAATAATCGACTAATTTATTAAATTAATATATTTATTTTTTATTAACAATATTATTATAGCAATTAAATTAGCTATATTATTTTATTAAAAAATAAAATACGTATATAGCAGCTTTTTAAATATAATTTTTAATAAAAGGTTTATATTTATTAATAAATTTTAATTTAAACTATATTATTATATTAAAATTAAGCAAAAACATTTAATTATATTTTACTTTAAAACCGATAGTTAAATAAAGTAAATAAATTAAACAATTAAAAATTATTTTAAATATTTTATTAATAATAAATAAACCAATTAGCTATAATTATTTTTTTAAGTATATTTCGCTATAAACTCGGCTATTAATAACATTATAAAAAAATCACTTTTTAAAGCTTTATACGGCTATAAGCTTAAATTTCGTACGTTTATTAAAAATAATTTTATATTTAAAAATGTTTTAATAATATAAAATAAGCTTTAAAAACTAAAAACACTCAAGAACAACTTAATAATATAATAATAAATTATAACTAAAAAATATTAAAAGTAATATAATAATAAATATAAATTAATATAATATATTATTAGTTAATTAGTTGTATTTTTTATAAAAAACCTTAAGTTTAAAAATTAAAAACTTGTTTTTAAGTTTATTAGCTTATTTTATATACTTAGCCGAATAAATTTACAAGCGTATTACCTTGTTTTTTTAATATAATATATTTATTTTTATAATATATTCTTAATTTAATTACTTAAGCTTTAAATAATTAAAACTATAAATAATTTATTTATGCTTGCTTTTAAAAATAAAAAAAATAAATAAAAAATTAAAAATATAATAAAAAAATAAATATATGCTAGCAATTTATATTATAAAATTAAGTAAAAAAATTAGCTTTTTAAATATAATTAATAAATATTAGTTATTAATATTATAGCACTTTAAATAATTAAAGCTTATAAAAAGTAATAAAAACGTAAATAAAAAGCTTTATTTATAAACTAATAATATAAATATAAAACTCGATTAATTTAAAGCTAAAGCCCGCATAAAAAAATAATATAACGCTAGCTTAATTATATAATAAAAATAAAAAACCTAAATATTATATATATATAAAACTTGGTTATATATATAATTAAAATTAAATTAATTATTTTAAGTATAAAATAAAACCTACGCTTTATTAATAAACCACGTACGAAATTAAGCCGAATTTAATTATTATTAAACTTTAAAATATTTTTTTACACTAATATATTAAATTATTTTTTTTATTATTTATTATTATATTTATAATAAATAATTTTTTTTATTTTAAAAATAAAAGCTTTAATAAATAAATGTTAAATAATATAGCTAATATTTAAAGCCCGAAAATAAAAAATAATAGCGCGCGCATAAGCGACGCAAAGATTATAAACTTAAATATATTAAAAATTAATATAAAATAAATAAATATATAAATATTTACGGCAGTAGTAAAAATAAATATAATAACTTATTAAGCAAACGTTTAACGTTAAAACACTAGTTTTTTATAACTAGCTTAAGGGCTTTTAATACTGCTAATATTGCTAATAAAGTAAAAGTTAGCGCAATAAATAATAAAAAAATAATAAAAAGCTTTAAAAAAATAAAATTAAGCGCTAGTAAAACGAGCACGATATTTTTTCGAAAAGTTTTAAATTTAAAAGCTGTTTTTATTTTAAACGCTATAAATATTATTATTATTATTTTTTATAATATAAAAATTAAATAAAATACTAGCTTAGCTAATTAATTTAATAACGCGTATAGCGTTAAACTTAAATATAGCAAGTAGTTATAATAATATATTATTAATAATAAATTAAAAGCGAAATATATATAAATTAATTTATAAGCTTGTAAATATTATAGCTAAATTAACAGCTAATATAAACAAAAGATTTTATATTTTTAAAAATATAAGCGAAAATTATAAGCTAAGCGATATTAAGTTAAAAAAAGTTATAAACGCGCCCGAAACATTTATAATATATTAAAGCACCGTAAATAATTTATTTTTTTTTTTATAACTATAGTTATAATTATAAGCGCGAATAGTTTAACGGCGAGCAAGCATAGTGTTAATATTAGCGGCAGTAATAATAGCGCGAAATAAATATAAAAAAAAAATAAAAAAAAAGTAAAACAAGGCGTAATAAGCAGATAATAAATAAAAAAATAATTAAAACTAATAAAATAATAATAGCGGCGGCTAAAAAAAAAAAAAAAAAAAAAAAAAAAAAAAAAATAGAGCATTAAAAAAAATAAAAAGATGGGTGGGTGTGTGAGAAAACAAGACCGGGGGGCGCTGCGCAGCGGGTGATAGTGAA
>MU389793.1:0-199738 GCA_022578765.1 Xylaria sp. FL0933 | reverse complement strand
CTATAATTAAAATTTATTATTTAAATATATTAATATTTATTATTTATTAAAATATTTATAAAGTTTATAAATTTATATTTTAATTTTATATTTTTAATAATATAATTTATTTAATTAACTTAATTTATAAATTTAAGTTATATTTTTTAAAATAATTATTTGCGAATAAATTTATATTTTATTATTTTATTAAATATTTTCGTAATATTTTTATTAACGAACTTATTTTATAAACTTTTTATTATATAATTTTTATATATTAATATTTATATTATATTAAATTTTATTAATTAAAAAATTATTAAAATATTATAAATTTTATATATATTTATAAAATATATATAATATATATAAAAGTTTTTAATTTATAAATAATAATAAAACTAATAATTATTAATTTATAAAAAAAATTTTCAAGATATTTTTATTATTATATTAAATGCGCGTTAAATATAATAGTTGCTTTTAAGTGTTTTAAAATATAAAATAAAATAAAAGTTAAAAATTAATAACTAAAAAATAAAACTAAAAAAATAATTAAATATAAAAAATTATAATTATTATATAAATATAAAAAATAAGCTATTTTTAGCGCAATAATTTAAAATTAATAAAGTTATTATTAATAATATTAATTTTAAAATTAATAAAATCGATGTCGACAATATTAATCTAGATTAAATTAATAAAATTAATATTAACTAAAACAATAAAATTATATTAAGCTTTTATATATAATAAATAAAGCGTGCAACCAGCGATAATAAAATAAATAAATATAAAAAGTATAGCGCGCACTTAGTTTTTTTTTAAGCTATTTTTTTTTATAATAATTATATAAATATATTAAATTATATTAAATAAGTTTTTTATTATTATTATATTTTAATTTATATAAATTATTTAGTTTATAAAAATATTATTTTTATAATAAATTATTTTAAAGATTATTTAACTTTTAATAATATTAACGCTAATAAAATTTTTAAAAATAAATTATTAATAAAAAATATAATTTTATTTTTTAATTAATAATTTAATTATAAAAAACCGATTAGCGTTATTTATAAATAAAATAAAATTTTACGTAAAATTATACTCGGAAAATTAAAAAATACTAATTTATTAAAATTTGCGGTGGCAACTAATGTAGTTAAAAAGCTATAAAAACTTAATGCTTTAAATTATTTTATTTTTTATATATTTAAACTAAACGTAAACCTTATAAATCTTTAAAATTATTAATATATTATACTCGAAATATATTTTTTATAAAAATGTTTTTAATTTAATTAAGTTTTATATTAAGTAATAATTACGTAGGTATATAATAAGCTTAATAATAATAAGCTATAAAAAACTGCTAAAAATTAATTAAACGAAGTATTTTAATAAAAAACTAAATTATAATAATAAGATAAATTATTATTTAATTTAATATCGTACGATAAAAAACTTTAAAAAATAATATATATTATTAAAAATATTAATAATAAATTTAATATATTTTTTAAATTTTTTTTTAATAAAATATAGCGCACAAGCACTATTTAATTATTTATTAATTTAAGCAAATATATTTTGCTATAATATTAAAATAAATAAACGTAGATAATTTATTAACCGTTTAATTTTATAAGTTTATTTTATTTTAAACGATCGTAAAAACTTATTATTATAATAACGCTACAGCATATTATTATTAAGTATTATTAATTTAATTATCGTTAAAAATAACGATTTATTTAATTTTGTTTTTATAATAATTTATTTATAATTTAATTAATAAAATTTTATCGCTTAAAATAATATAACTACTATTATATTTAAAGTATTTTATAAAATAAAAATTTTAAACGTTAAGCTAGTTATACTTAATTTTAATTTTTATTAATTTAAAAATAATTAAAACGTTAAAAACGTTTAAATAATAATTAATAATAATATATACGCACTAAAAAATATTATTTTTAATATATAATAAAATATTTTTTATTAAATAAAAAATTAAACACGCGATATAATAAAATAAAC
This sequence comes from Xylaria sp. FL0933, assembly GCA_022578765.1. Taxonomy (NCBI): domain Eukaryota; kingdom Fungi; phylum Ascomycota; class Sordariomycetes; order Xylariales; family Xylariaceae; genus Xylaria; species Xylaria sp. FL0933. Next base: position 197,704 of record MU389793.1, on the reverse strand, counting down.
TATGTTTAATAAATTTATTAAAGGCTAAATTTATAATATTTTATAAAAAATATTTAATATAGCTAAAATATTAAATAAAATAAAATAAATAAAAATAATTACAAGGGTTTATTAAAAAATTTTTTAATTATATAATAAAATTATTAAGATTATTTGCCGTAAAATTATTAGTAAAAAAATATATAAAAAAATAAAAATAAATTAAACATTAATAGCTATTATTAAAACATGCGTTAAATTATTAAACTAAAATAAGCTTTTAATTAAATGAATTAAATAATTTAAAAATAAAATCGAGAAATTTACTATTAATTATATTATTAATGCAATAAATAATAATTAAAATTAAGCTTTTAATATTTAATAAACTTAAACTTTTATTAATAAATAAATATAAACTTTAAATAATAAATAAACTTAAATTTAATCGCAGCTAAAAGTTAGCAAGCAAGAATTAAACCTTTAAAACAACGCAAAAACTATTAATAAAAAATTAAAAAAAACTTATTAATAAAACATTTATTTTTTTTTTCTTGTTTAATATTACGTTAATTTTAATAATTATTATTACGTGCTAATTATATTATTTATTTATTATTATAATTAATTAAAAATATTTTGCTGCTATAATAAATTAAGCCTACGTTATTTTTTTTTATAATTTAATTAAAGCTAAATAAAAACGTTCGATAATTTTTTAAAAAAAAGCAAACTATTATATTAATATATTATTATTACGTTATTATTATATAATATAACAATTATATAATATACCGTAATATATAACTATATATATAAATAATTTTATAATTAATAAAGTATTAATTTTTTATTAAATATTAACTTTTTAAAATATTAATAACACAACACTTTATAGTTTATTAACTTTATTATAAATATAAAAATTTTAAAATAATTTATATTTTTTATTTATTTAAAACTTTTAATTATTTACTTAATTTTATAACGTATAACTTTATTATTTAGTTTACGCTTAAACTTATAAATTTAATTTTTTTAATATATATATATATATTTTTTTTTATTAAATTTTAAATATTATTTTTTAAAAATAACTTATATTTTATTAATATTGTTTTTATTTATTTATTTTTATTATAATCTTTAAGTGTTTTTTTTATTATTAAAAGCTTTATTTTTTTTAACGTGTTTTTTTAGCGCTGTTATTATAACTAATATTATATATAATATTTAAATATTAAATATTAATAAAATTTATTTATTTTTAAATAAATATTTTAGTTTAAAATAATTAAATATAAAGTGGTTAAATATAAAATAATTAAATATTAATTAGTTTATAATAAAATAACTAAATATAAAATAATTAAATATAAAATAATTAAATATTAAATTATTTATATTAAAATAATTAATTATAAAATAATTAAATATTAAATAATTTATTTTTAAGTTAAATAACTTTTTTATTAAAAATATAAATATTTTTATAAATATTAAATTAAAATTTATTATAATATTTTAACTAAAAAAAATAATGTTTTAGTGTTTTTATTTAATTTATAAAAAAATAAGTTTTTTAATTTTTAATAATATTTCGAGATTATCGGTTTATATATTTATAAATATTATTTTAAAAAAAAATATTTTTATAGCTAGTTTTTTATTAAAATATATATTTTATTTTATTATTTTAATTACTTTATTATTAATAGTTAATATTTAATATATTAAATTATTATTATATTTTATTAAAATATTAAGTATTAATTTTAAGTTAAGCTTTTTTTTTTTAGTGTTAAAAAATAAATATTATATTTTAATATTTAATTATTTAATATAATTAATTTAAAGCTTTTATTTATAAGCTTGCTTAAAAAAAATAATATTTAATATAATATAAAAGTTTTTATTTTATAAATAATTAATAGCTATTATAACCTTTAGCTAAAATCGCGTTAAAATAATATTTTTTATTATAATAAAAAATAATTTATTTTAAATAATTATATTAAAACTTTTTGCTATTTTATTGCTTTTATATTATTTTATAAATATAAACTATACTTTAATTTTTTTTTAAAAAGTTTATTATATTATGTTTTTTAAAATAAATTTACTTGCTTTATTTATATAAATTAAGCGGCATTTTTTTCTTTATTATTTTATTTTATATAGTTTATTAATAAATTTTTTAATAATTAATTATATTTTTTTCCGGTTAATTATTATTTTAAGTTTATTAAGTTTATTATAAAAATTAATTATAATAAACTAATATTTTTTTTTATAGTTTATTATATAATAAAGCCCGTAAATATTTATAAAAATAATTTTTTCGATATATTTTTTTTTTAAAAAACTTTTTTTATAAAAACTTTTTTTTATTTATTTTATTATATATACCTCGTAAATATAATATAACTTTACGTTATTTATTTTTTTTATTATTTTTTTTAATTTAAATAAAAAACTTTTATTAAAATATTTTATTTTTTTATATTAAAGTTTTATTTTAAGGTTTATTAAATAAGTTATTAATGTTAAAAATATAACTTTATTAATAAAAAATATAAATAAATTATTAAAATAAAATATTAAAATAATTATATTTAATAATTTTAAAAAATAAATTATATTATGTTTTTTAATAAGCGTTATTTTTATTTTTTTATTAAAAAGCTAAGTAATAAAAATTAAGTTAACTTTTAATTTTAAAGCGTATAATATATTTTTAAAAATAATTATTATAAATTTTTTTGCTATTATATATTTTTTAAGTAAATTTTTTTTTTATAAAAATTTTAATTTTTTTTATATTTTTAATTATTATTTTTTTTAAATTAAGCTTTTTATAATTAAAAAGCTTATATTTATTTTAAGTTATATATTATTTATATTTTAAGTTTAAAACTTATAAACGTTATAAAAAATATTTTATATTATATATATATATTTATTTATAATATTAAATATAATTATAATTAAAAATATATATTTAGATTTTTTATAAAGTATTTAATATTATTAATTAAAAATAATAAAAAGTTTAATTATTATTATATATTAAAAAAAAAATATAAAAATAATTTATAAATTATTAAATAAAATTAATTTTTAAATAATTATATAATAGCTGCTATATTATAAATATTATTTTTTTTAAATTTTAAATATAATGTTAATATTATTTTTATTGTTTTTTTTTATTATTAATTTTTTTTTTTTTTATTAAACTTTATTTTATAATTTAAAATATAATTCTTAATATTTTTTTATAATATAATTAATTTTTTTATAGTGTTTATATTATTTTTATTTAATTATTATTAATTTTTTTTTAAATAAAATAAACGTTGCTGCTTATTTTTTTTTTTTTTATTGTTTAATTTAATAATTATTGCTAAAATATTATTACTTAATAATTAACCAAGGTTTTTTATTTAGGTTTTTTTTATTTTTATTATTAAAATTACGTTAATTATTAATAAAATTTTATTATTTATTAAAGTTTAAAAAACTTAAGCTTACGTTTTAAAATTATTATTAAAACCGCAAATAAAATATATTATAAAATAGCTTTTAAATAACTTATATTTAATTTTTATTTTAGCATACTTTTTTTATATTTTTTTAATTTTATTAATTAATTTTTTAACAAATAAAAACGCTTTAATATTTATATTATTTTATTATATAATTAACTATAAAAATAATATAATTTTTTTTTAATTATATTTTTTATTATTTAATTTTAAAATATTATAAAATTATTTTAAATTAATAAAACGTTTTTTTTTTAAAACGTTTTTTATTTTATTATAAAGTTTTAAAATATTTATTTTGCGGTTTTTAGCGACTTTTTAACCGTAAATTTATAGCCGTTATATATTTTTATTATTATTTTTATATTAAGTTTTTATTAATAATAATTGCTTTATTTATTTAGTTTTATAAACGTTTTTAGTTTAACGTTTTATATTTTTATTTTTAAAATATTAAAAATATTACTAAAAATAATAATAATATTTTTTGCTGCGCTTTATTAAAATAATATATTTACTATATATAAACTAAAAAATTATATTTAACTAAAATATAAAAATTATAATAAAATTAAAAATTTTTTTTAAAATAAATTTAATAAATTAAATTATTATTTAATTAATAAATTTAAGCCGGTTATTAAACTTAAAAAAATTATAAATAAATACGATTTTTTAAAGCTAGTTTTTATTTAGTTTTTTTATAAGTTTATATTAATAAATAATATTTATATTTTATAACTAAATATATTTTTATTATTAAATATTAATAATATATTAATATTGTTTTAATTTAAAATATAGTTATTTTTTAATACTGGTAAATTAATATATAAATAATTTTTATTATTTTTTTTTTAAAAATTAATATAATTTTATTACCGAGTAATATTTTTTATTAAATATAAAAAATTTATTATATTTAATAATCGTTAAATAATAACTAGTTTAATAATTTATTTTTTTTTTATTATATTATATTAAATATTTTAAGATTTATAATATTTAATTTAAAATAAAATATTATTTAGTTTTTATTAAATAAAATTAAAAAAAAAATTAAATTAAGAAAAATATAGTTTAATTAATTTATTTAATTTATAAATAATTTTTTTATATATTTTAAAGATTTTATTAGTCCGTAAAAAATCTAACCTTTATAGTTTATTAATTTTTTTTATTAGCTTATAATTATTTAATATTAAATATTTAGCTAGCTATTATAGCTTAATAAAAAAAGCTCCGGGCTTATAACCTAATAAAATAATAAGTATATAAGCGTTATATTCAGCTTAACTATTTTTTTAGTAAAAGAAAAAACCTTATTTATATATATATAAATAGTATCTTATGCCCTTATTTTCGGTACAGTACATAAAGTGACTCCTTGACATAGTTCACTTTCAACACCAATCAAGGCAGGCTTAACCACAACTCCAACATCTTGGGGTAATTAGGTGTCCCAAGTCCGGTCACGGGGTCCCAGCCTGCGACAGCGTGGAAGCCCTCGGTACCGCAACCAGGGTTCGTGCCGTTGGTAATATCGTTTAGCACATGTGGGTTCTCATACAGCGTTGGGTTCACGAAGCCGAGGGGCCCCTTGCCCACCTTGATACGCTCCTCGACAATGCGGTTCAGCAAAGACGCGAAGATTGGCGCTGACATGCTCGTGCCGCCGCTGATGCCGAAACTTCCGTTGTACCAGCCGGGATAGTTCCATCCATTGGCAGCTACGTCGGGAATGCCGTGGCCATTGCGGTTGTCTACGCCAAAACCACGTCAGCATTATCCATATTTCTCAGTGATGCTTCCCTCTACGAGGACGGAAAGTGAGAAAAAGATAAGAATCAAACAACGAGAATTTAAGCTTACATATACCTCCATTAGTGGCATTTTGCCAGTCACCGTTGTAGTAATAGGGGTACGGCGGGTTAGCCGTGTCGAAAAAGTGCTTCACTGCTTTCGACTGGTACGCGGGGATGGGGAAGATGTTGGAGAAACCGCCGCTGGAGCTGTAATTGCCGTTGAGCCGGTCCTCTTGCACGAGCACGGCGCTCTCGGGCTCAAAGACCGTGTGGCCCGGAAAGACCTCGGTGGCGCCGACGTTGGTGACCCATGGGCAGCTGCAGGCTTCCGAAGGAGTGAAGACGGCGTCGTCATCGCCCAGACACCCGTAGTAACTCCCGTCTCCGTACGTGCCATAGTTGTAGCCGCCTACACCCGTGTCGCCGGACGCGATCACGATGGTCACGCCCTGCAGCGCCAGCTTCAAGTATTCGTTGCACTGTCGCTCCTGGTAGAAGTACGGTAAGTCCTGCTCGTACACGCCATATGAGATGCTGATGATATTGGTCGGCTCGTAAGTGCCGCATTGGAGTTGCCCGAGATAGGGGTCCTCGTCTGCTGGGCTGGCGGTATCAGGGTACACGGGGTCTTGGCACGCCTCGATGGTGCAATCACCTGTCTCACCAAAGGCCGTGTAGTTGCAGTATGAGCCGTCGATTGCGTCGAGGAAGGTGTTGAAGATGCCCCTGCTACCTTCGTAATAGGCATAGTACTCGTCATCTGTCTGGTACAGAGTGATGGTCTGGGGGAAAATAATAGGATACGCAATCGTGAAATCCAAGCCGCTCTCTCCGCCATAGAAACCAGCCAGAGGGGCGACGCCGCCATCAATCGAGTCAAGTTTTGGGTGCGTCCCATTAGGGATAGACGGTGTGTAGGCATTGAAAAACAAGTCAAGATCAGGCTGGTCATAGTAGTCACCCTCCTCGAAGATACCTAACGAGTTCTTGGGGCTGACTTTGGCATGGGGAGAAGGTGGTGAGTAGTCGTAGAGGGCTTGGAGGCAAGCCGGTGTCATGTATGTATCACAGTTGGAAAGATCATTAGGATCTCGAGAGAGGACTTCCTCGACGTTCTTTACGGGCCGCGGCTCGATATTCTTAGACCGTCTGTGAGAGGGGCTTCTTGCGGTGTTCCTCTTTGCGGCTCCTCTGCGGCGAAGGCGCTTCAGATCCATAGTGGTGGATTTAACACCAGGAGTCACGTAATCAACGTGCTGCTGGATATGCGCCGGCAAGTGGTAGGCATTGCTGCCGACCGTGACCTTGTCGTTCTCGTAGTCATCATCCTTACCATTGTGGTAATACTCCGTCTTTAGGAGTTCCTCGGCTTCTTTGACGGTAGCGTCGAAGGCCAGCCAAAGTTTGTTGTCGCTATGGGTGATACGCGTCTTTGCGATGCCGGCATCGACGAGCCACCCGGTAACGGTTTCGACAGAGGCATCCGAAGGACGGAAAGCGTTGATGACCTGTTGCTGGCTCCAGTGTTTTCCGAAGTTGGGTGACGACGGATGCGAAACATCCATGAGCCACTCCTCGGCCTTGGCTATGGCGTCGGCATTATGCTTGAGACCAATACGCATAGGCAGGATAGAATCCGCAGGAACCCGCTTAGTGAGGCCGGGATGGCGACGTTCACGCTTCTCGTGCAAGACATTGGCCGATGGCACGACGGCAGCTATGGCGGGGCCCACAAGGGCCAACACGGCTTCAAGGAGAATGATTAAATGCATGGCGGCGGGAGTAACGACTAAGGGGGATGTCGTCCCTCATTGTCTTGGCGTCGGGGGCTTATATGCCCAGCGCCAGAACGCATCGCGTCTTCCGATGCTATCGCGGCACATATTACCACAACGCAGGTGGCATCTCACGCCTGCGGAACTAGCCTCTTTCAAGAAGGAGGTCGAACTGATAACGGCAATGCCCCGGTCTTAATCCTACGTTGTCAGCAAGGGGTCCTAGCGTTCTCGGGTCGCCGAGGTACGCCGCCCAAGGAGCATATATGTATCGATAATTGTTCTACCATGGTTGATGGATGTAGTATGTTGATAGAGGTAAGAGTAAGTCGATACAAGAGTACGGAAGACCTATGATCGAGAGCGGTGGAAGTTAGCAATGCACCATAGTGTGTAGTAACAAGCAGATTCTCTCCTAAATAGGCTGCTTATATGCCCTTGTTGAATTGGGCTCATTTGATTGGCGGAATAGTCCTTATCAAAAGCAGGTCTACCGCGCGTCCGTCCGAAAAGGTGTCGCCCTGTAATATTCAATGATGTTATAGGACAAGTAACAGTATTAGGGAAACCACTCGTCGTAGGCTGACAGAGCGTGACATGCTCGAGATCTAAGTGGCTGTTCAGTCGCCAAATCAAGTCTCTTAATTACATCACTTGCCCCATGGGCTTGCCGTATCCAATATCAATATGGCAGCCAGTGTGGCTGTTGTACCTGTCTTCGCACCTGTTAATGGACAGAACAACGTATCTTGATTATAGAGTCATTATAGGAATATACTGGTGATGGATTATACCACTTGCGGTTAGATGTCTCGGCCATTTATATACGAGTCTTCAAGTTCTTCCAAGAATCCTGCAAGGTGAACACTAGGGGAACAATTGCTGCTTTATATCAGCTAAGCACAACTGATTCATTACGGGCAGTGTCGCGCTCAGGCGAACCATGAAGCTAACTCAGAGTGTATTGGCTTCAAGTTCAGACTTAGGCACTATTACTACTGGGATCAACCAAGGACAGGAGCATGTACAACGACGCGATCCGTTGTATGTAGACCTACCCTAAACACCAAATCCTGGAAACCTTCCATGCAACAATGATAGTTACTCCGCGAACTGCTGATAGCAGTCTTGAAAACCGCATCCTGATTCGGATGGGGCGCACCCGTGCTTTGGCACGCCCAACTAAAGTAGTCTAGGAAGTATTATCGGCGAGATATAACGGGCTCAACGGTTCCGCGATATCAACTAGAAAGGGAGTCCCCGTCACTGGACAGCGACGGGCTAGCTAGTCTAAGAGCTTCAAATGCCGTAGAAGAACAAAGCTCCGTCTCTACTAGCCCAGCTCCAGTAAATACGACCTTTGGCCGTTGTTTGGCGGCACCAAAATTTTTCTTCTTGATCTCAGTAGTTTCGACTCCATCATTAGACTTCGCCGTCACAGTATATGCTCGTACAGGGGGCAGTCTGACTCGACACCGACGCAATGGCACCTTCACGGCACTGACATCGTCTGCGGCTGAGGCATCCGACGTAATGCTGCGTTCTTCAAAGATATCTAAGGCAATGATGTTTTCTTTGTCTAAGAACCATGTAGCATTACGAGGCTCGGAGTTCAAGACGCTTGCTATCAGTCGTTTTGCAAGCTCCGTCTCCCTGTCTTCTGCTTGGGGAAGGCTCTCGGACATGATCCACTCAAACAAAGCATGGGGCAAATCAAAGAGAAAGCAGAGGTCTTGACGGCGCGTGTCTTTCGGAATGTAGACATTAAGTTTGTCGTGCGTGCAGTCGAGGTAAACCTCCGACTCCTGCTGATCTACGATGACAGTACAGCCACCTTCAAGAAGACATAACTCCGTTATAATCGGTGATGATTCGAAGACCTTGGATAGTCTAAGAATCCGATGTAATAACTTGATGTCTCGCGCCCTCGGACTTTTAAAATGCTTCGCAATTCTGGTCTTCGGTTAGCCTTTGCTACGCGTCATGGTTTCGGAGTGGATTGCTAACCGGCATAGTGAATGTGCTCTGTGTTGGATACTACGCCTTGGATCAGAAAGAAGCACAATTGTTTCCAAAGGCTTGGTTATTTCAAGTACTCTAGCTGAAAGAAACCGGTTCTTTAAGCCAGCCCACTTGAGCAAGGGCTGAAGAGTACGGACTTCATCGGGCGCGAAGTCCAGCATTTCGACAGAGTCGCGCAATCTCTGTTCGGATATCTGCTGGTCTGATATTGCAAAATCAACCAGATCTGCGCGTGAGAGCTCCACGGAGCCGTTGGGGTATCTAACCGGGAAGACAGAACTTCTCAAGATCTGTATTGGGTCCGGTTGGGTCTTCGCATTAGAAAGAACTGAGTTGAATCGTCGAAGCGTTTCCTTTGCCTGCTGAATAGTCGCAGTGGGAGACACGCCAACTGCAAGAACCAGATCATATGCCATATCAAGGTCTAATGTTATCCCTAGCGCATCAACGAACGTGCTTTCCATACCACTGTAATATTGACTTAACTGGACTTTTCCCGACACTGAGTTTTCACGTGACCACACGCATGTGTCCGTTGTATGCCATTCGTCTTGAGCAAAAATTAGGGCAGTGGTTCGAAATTTCTCCCTACTTTCAATTTAGCACGGCTGGCTTTTCTAAACAACAATGATGGCGTAACGGGAATTGCATTAGAACCAAGTGACTTTGGACGTGGCGTTCTTCGAGAATGGGATACTGAGGTAGCATTCCTATCATTCCCGACTCAACGTGTCAACGTTCACAAAGCTCTAGGAGAACTTACCTGAGAGCGAATTTATCCCAGCTGGAAGCAGCCGACAATAATTCAGGTAGCCGATTATACAACTCGCGTATAAGTTCACTATGAGGACTGGGGTCGACCTTTTGCAAGAGTAACTCTTGAACTACGTCGTCGGCAGATAAATCTGACACTCCAACGACTTCTCGCATGAAAGGTCGGATGACAGTCATCAAGGTGTCGGGATCATACACTGCCATGTAATGAGATTGGAGCCCAGATAGCGACTTCATGTTCCCAGGGCAGTCCCAACGGCAACCATCAACATCCTTCCACCGCTGCTGTGCGGTCCCAGAGACAGGGAGTAGAATAAGCGGCCACTCCGAGCTCGCAAACACGGTTCTGCGGCGTTTCAAGTCAGCCTTTGCGTTATTTCCGGGATGACGAGCACTAACCGAAGATATTCTGAACTCTCCTTATTCACGGCAGGGACACCGACCTCTCGATAAAGTAACTTGTATAAGCCAAAAGTTCGAGTCGGTACAGCTTCGCTGTACCCTATGTCGTAATCATCTCTTGCTATTGTTTGGAGTATATCCAAGTAAAAGATCCCATCATTATAATCGCCTACGCCGAAATTGTCACATAGAAATTCCCAGGCAGACAGGTCTGTTGGCGCCAAAGTGTTTGAAAGATCAAGAAATGGGAAAGAGTTTGCAGGCTGCAGAAAGGCGGAACTACTAATAACGAGCCTAGGGAGGGGCAGATATGTACTCGACAGCTCGACGAGCCTCCCTCCGCACGGCACAAAAGCCTCGGCAATCTCATTTTTAAGGGTTGGGTATTTCTCTATTGCACTGTCAATCTCCAGCCAATGACTGTGAAGGATACCGAGAAGTTTGTCACCCTTATGAGATATCAGTTCTCGTAGGATTGAGGTAGGACCTTTGTTGCCGATGAGTTTCAAGCGTGTGCGGACGCCAATGGCACTTCGGAGCCAATTAATCCAAGCAACCTCTCGCTGCCATTTAGCTGTGTAGTAGCATGGTGACAAGCGTTCTACGTCAAAAGAAGCAACCAATATTGAATACCTTCTTGTGCGGTATTTGTTGGAGTGGTTAAACATGTAGACATCTTCCAAAGCTGGACGCTTCAGAGCCGACCCCTCTGTGAAGACCGCAAGCTGCCGGAAATTCTTCGTATCAATCTTTTCTTGATCGTGAGTGAGATAGAGAAACTTCAAATGTTTGATTGAGATGTCTTCTGTTAGACCGATCTCGCCAAGGTTTGGGTTCGGAATCTCACTTGGAGGATACCTGTCGAAAATCTGTTGTCGTATATCTGAAATTGAAAGTTCTTTCGCTCCAAGCTCTCTGAAAAGGGTGGTCCTTGCAGTATTTTGGGTGGCCAGCGGGCTGATAAGAGTAAGAGGGAGGTCCTCCGGAATCGCAATCCCATCCATGTTCGTAAAGCACAACGATGCCACTACGTCACAGGCTTTTGCCCATGTACCATTTACCAGGGGTATCAGCTCCAGCTCTTTGATACTTCTGGTTATATCTGACCCTGCACTCTGTAGTAGAAATATCAAAAGATTTGCCGCTGCTGTATGCCATTGTTCGCTGGCTGCAGAAGATTTCATCCGTGAGTCCTGCTTTCCGAGATCGCTCGAGACTCCAGTAAAGATTTCAGCTGGCGATAAGAAATCCAAACCATATTCAATCAACAAGTCTAGGTCTGGTTCACGGTAAGCTGCTGATGGTAGAGTTACGGGAAACGGGAGTTCGAAAATTGGATTGTTCTCATCATCCATCGCTTGATGCGGGAACCTTTTGAAACATCCGAGCTCGGAGACCGTTACTTCGTTCAAGTGGCGAATTGTCAAAAGGAGTGGAGACGAGTACTTGCGTAGCAGAATTCGTGGTGTATTTTAGGATAATTAAAAGGAAAAAATCTACTTGTTAAAAACAGAGGAAAAAGAAAATATATATAAGTATAAAAGTAAAATATATCCGGCTTTTTTATTTTAATACTTTTACTTACTCTAAGTTTATATATTTAATATATTAACAGTAATATATAAAATTTATTTTATTTATAAAGTAAATTAAAAAAAAATAAGTTATATAAGTAACGTTTTAATAAAATAATAATTAAAAAAATTTTATATATATTTTAATTTTTTTTTTTAATTTTTATATATAAGTTTTTTTATAAAAACTTATATTTTTTTATTAAATTTTATATTTATAAGTGCTATTATTATTAACACTTTTTTTTTTAGTTTTATTTAAAGTTTTTTAATACCGGCTAAAAACTTATAAAAAATTTTAATAAAAAAAAAAAAAAAAAAAAATAAATATAAGCTAAAAAAAAACAGCAAATAATTATTTATTTAAAAAAATATAATTTTTTATTTTAAAGTTATTAAAGCTTTAAAAAAATATATCGCTTATAATAATTTATTAATAAACTTAAAATATATTATATAATAAATATAAATTTTAACTGCTTATTAAAAAATTAATATTATATTATATTAATAAATTATAGATTTTTTTAGTAAAAAAATTATAAAAAATTTATTGCTTGCTTTAAAATATATTTTTTGCTTATAACTTTATTATTATAAATATAAAATTATAGTTTTAAAATATTATAATTTTACTCTCGGCCGAGTTAATTATTATAATTATTATATATATATATTATTTAACGTTTTACTATAAATTTTTTATTAATATATTAGTTAATATATAAAATAAATTTATTTAAATTTTTTTTTTATTTTTTTTAAAGTTATAAAAAATATTAAAAATATTTTAAGTTTTTATATTAAATATTATATTATAAACTTTTTAGTTTTTTTTTTTTTTAAAACAGCTAAAAAATATAAGCCTTAAATAAATATAAAAAATATTTAATAATAAATTTAAATTATAAAATTAAGCTAAATAAACGGCTAATTTAATATTATTTAATTTTAAATTTAATAAAAACTTATTAAAAAAGCTAAATAAATTTAAAAATATTATTATATTATAAAAAATTTTATTATTAATAGTTAAAACTTTTACTAATTTAAAAATAAAATAATTAAATAATATAAAATTAATATAATTAGCTTATAAAAACCTAGTTATATTTTTTATAGCGTTATTATTAATAATTAATTAAAGCTGCAGCAACAACGCGCGAAAAATTTTTATATAGTTTTATTATATAATTTTATTAACGTTAACTATAAATAGCTAAAACTTTAATAAAATTATTATTAAATAATTTTTTATAAAATATTTTTTTAAAAAATAAGCTAAATTTACTAAAGCTTTTATTTATTATAATATTTTGTTTTAAAAAACTATAAACTAATTATTTTTTTTAAAAAAACTCTTATTTATTTTATGCTTAAAACACTTTTAAAAATAAAAAATTTATTTTAAAATAAAGCTTTAATTAAACTATTAGCTATTTATTTATTAATAAAAATATATTTTAATTTAATTTTTTTAAAAGTTTATTATTTACGTATAAACTTTAATTAAATTATTATATATTTAATATTAATATAATATAATAAATTTTTAGCAAGCGCTATAACTTTTTAATTATTTTTATATATAATAATAATCTTTATACTTTTTATAGCGTTAAGTTTTTTTAATAAAAGTTTTAATTATATAGCTTTTTTTATAACCTATGTTTAATTAATATATTTAGCTTTATAAAAAAATAATAATATAATAATTTATTATTTTAAGCTTTAATTAAAAACGTTGCTATTAATATTAAAAATATATTTTAAAATTAATTTTTTAATATTATAATTTTTAATATAGTTAGCATTAATATATTTTATTAGTTTTTATAATTTTTTGCAATATATTAATTTTATATTAATAGTTTTTTTAAAATATTTAAAAATATACTTAATAATTAATTTATAAGCTTTATTTAACTTTATTATAAAACAGCTGCAAAAAAAAACAGCGTAAATAATATTAAGTCGAGTTTTTAATATAATATATATTAGCGATTTTATTATATTTATATATTAAGCTTTATTTTTTATTATAATAATATAGTCTACTAATAAAAATTTAAAAGCTTTAGTTTTTATAAAAATATTCTTAAGTTTATATTTTTAAAAATTAAAATTATAAAGCATTTTTTTAATATAAGCGCTTTATTTAAAATAAATAATATAATTAAACTTGTTTTTTTTAATAGTTATACTTAAATAATAAAAATATAGCTTTAAATTTATTATATTAAACTTTTTATATAAAATAGTTTTTATTTTATTTATTTTTTTTATAAAAAATATAATAATTAAAAAATCGTTTATATATATTGTTATATAAGTATAGTTTTTAACGAATATATTTATATTAGCGTTTAAAAAAATAAAGCTTAATGTTTTAAAAAAAATAAAAAACGTTTTATATTAAATTTAAAATACCTGTTTTAAATTATATAAAGCTTTATTTAGTTTATATACTTGTTCGGTATTATTATTAAATTTTAGCGGTTATTTAATATAAATTTTTTTATTTATTTTTTTATATAAAAACGTTATTTTAATATTTATTTATTTAAGTTTTAAGTTTAAAGTAGCTGCTATAGCAAATATTATTTTATAGCTTATAAGTTTAACTATTAAAGCAAAAATCTCGTTATAATTAAAGCTTTTTATTTGTTTAAAGTTTTTAACCACTTATTTAGCTTTATATTAAATAATAAATTTATTTAATTTCCGCTTTAATTTAAACACTTATTTTTTAAATAAAGCTTTTTGCTTTATTAAAAACTTGCAGATAATCCAGGTTTTATTGTTTATTAAAAATTAGTGCTTGTTTTTTATAGCTTTATATTAACTAAGCTAATAAATATTTTTATAAGCTTGCTTAAACGTTTTAAGCTTTATAATTTTAACTATAAAAAAAGCATAAATAACACCGATTAATAAAACTATTACTTAAAAAAAGTTTATTTTATTAAAAGCTGTTAAAGCTTATTATGCCGAGTTAATAGCTAATAATTAAAAATATTTTTATTTATTTATTTTAGGCTTTAAGTTTAAATAGTTTTTTTAAACTTTTAAAAGCAGAGCGACTATAATATAGTTTTATATTTTAAATGCTTTATTATTAGCTTTAAAGCCCTTTAAAGTATAAATAATAAAACTAGCGTTATTATTAAACTTATTAATATTTTTTAAAATAATATTTTTTAAAGTATTTATTTTAAAATTATTTATTAATGCCGGCAACAAAAATAAAATTGTGTTATTAAAATACGCAAAAAAAATCGAGCTGCTTAACTATAAAAAAATATAAACTAAAGCTTATTTAATTATTTTATTAAAGCGCTTATTATTTTTTAAAACAAATAATTTAAGGTTATTATTTTTTTTTAAAACAAAAATATTTTAAAACTTAACTCGCTTTAATATATTGTGTTTATTTTAAATGCTAGCTTTTTTAATACTTATAATAGTAAAAAAGCTATAGTTTAGTTTAAAAAAAAAAACAGTAATATTATAAATAAATAATTATTTTTTTAAAAAAATATATATATACTGTTTTTTAAAAATAATATTATTTGCGTAAATTATTTAACTATTACTTAAAAAAATAATATAATTTATAGTATTATTTTTTTAATAGCTTAATATAATATAAAGCTTGGTTTTTTTATAAAAAATAAAAGCTTTTTTTTTAAAAAAATAAAAGCTTAAAAATTTAATAATATAAAAATATACTAGGTTTAAAACTACTTTATATTATATTTTATATAATATTTTATTATTTAGTTTATTTATTAAATATAGGTTTTTTAAATAAATAATTATATATATTAGCACTAGCTAATAATAAATATTAATTTCGGCTGCAGTAGCTATAATAAATAATTATTAAATAATATTTTTTAAAACTTTTATAGTTTTTTTAGCTATATTATTTTATTAATATTAATTAATAAAAAAAAAAAATAATATAATATTTTTATTTTAATATAATATTTCGAAAGTATTATTAGTAAATATAAAACCTTGGTTTAAAGTAATAGCGTAGCAACGCTGCTTAAGTTGTTTTTTTTAATTAAAAAACGTTTAAAATATTTTAAAAAACTTTAAAATAAACTTTATAAAAAAAGTCTAGATTATTTTAATAAAATTATTTTTAATAATAACTTATTAAATTAATTAATTATATTTTATAATTTAGTTTATTTAAGTAAATATATTAATAAAGTTAATATAAAATAATTTTAACTTTTAAGTTTTTTTTTGCAGTAAACTTTTATAAAGTTTTTTTTTTATTTTTTTTTTAATATAAGTTTTATAAAAGCAGTATTTTTATATAAAAAAAATTTTTATTAAATAGTTTATAAAGTTTTTTAAGCTTTAATTATTTAAATGTTTTAATTATTTATATTATATTTATATACTAAAGTTAATAATAAAATAAGCGTAAAAGTTAATATTAAAAACTATAATATTAATATTATTATTTAAAGTATTAATTAAATATAGGCTACTAAAAGCTTTAGCAGTAAAAAAATAGTTTTTTTTTTTAGCATTAAAAGCTTTATTTTATTAAAAAAAAAATTTAGCACTTTTTTTTAAAAGTTAAAAAATAAAAATAAAATTAATTTCGGCTTTAAAATAATAAATAATATCGTAGAAAACTATGCGTTTTTTTTATTTATTAACTATAAAAATAAATAAATAGTCTTTAATTTTTTTAAATATTATTATTTTTTTTTTTATTTTTATAGTTTTTATTTTTATATATTTTTTTATATTAAAAAAACTTTCTCGATTATAAAAAAAATATTAACTTGTTTTTAAGTCGATAATATAAACTTGCTTTAATTTACTTGCTAATTTTTTATTTAATAAATTATTAAAATTAATTAAGTTATATTTAAATAAAATATTTATTATATAAAATTTCTTAAAAATATATTAAAAAATATCGAAAAAATTAAACCTTAAAATAAACTTGTTTTTTTTTATTAAAAATTAAAAATTTTTTATATTTTTTTTAAATAAGTTTAAAAAATAACTTTATTTAAAAATAACCTTAAATATAATATTAATTATTAAGCTAATATTAACTATATTAAAATTAAAATTAAAAAAATTAATAAAAAAACTTATTATTATTATTAAAAAATTAAAAGCAGCAGTTTTTAATATTTTTTTTTTATTATTATTATTATTTATTTTTTTTTTTTTTTTATTATTAAATTTTTTTTTAAGTGCTAAATAAAAAAACTTTTTAAAATATTTAAAAAAAAAATAATTACTTTCGTAATATTTATATTTATTTTTAAAAGCTATTAATAAATTAATATTAATTTTTTTAAACTTTTAATTTTATTATTTATATTAAACTATTATAATAGTTTTATTAAATATTATTATATTTTTTATTATATTTTTATTTTAGTTTTAATTAAAAATAAAATTATAATATTAATAAAAAACAGTAAAAAAAATATTAAATATAAAGTTAAAAAAAATAAAAAATTTATTAATAAATATTAGTTTAAAAATTAAATAAAAGCGGTTAAGTTTTATTAATTTATTTTTAATTATATAAAGTTTTAAAATTAATTTTATTATATTATTTTTATAAACGTTTAAAATAGCGCTATTTTATTATTAAATTAAAAATTAAAAAATTATATTACTTTTAAGTTTATAAATAATTATTACTACTTAAAAAAGTATAATAATATTAAATAAAAACTTTAAAATTAACGTTATTAATACGTAAATATTAAGCTTAAAATAATTTTTAATTGCTGCGTAAGCTTTTTTTTATTTTTTTTTTTAGATTTTTATTTTATTTTAATAAACGTTTTTATTTTCGCTGTTTTTTTAAATAAAACGTTAAGTTTAAAACTTTTTAAATAAAAGTTTTTTATATTTTATTATTTATAAAAAATTAATTATTTTTTTAATAAACTTAATATAATTTATTAAAAATTTTATTTTAAAAATTATTTTTAAGTTTATTATTTTTATTTTTAAGCTTATTTTATTTTTTTTATTATATTATTTTTAAATATATTTTAATATAAAAAGCTTTAATATTTAAATTAAAAATTAAAATTAACGTTTTTTATTTAAATTTATATTATTTATATTAATTTTAATTAATTAAAAAAAGCTAAACAAATAAACTAAAAAAAAAAACAAAAAAATTTAAGTTCGAAATAATTTTTTAAATAAGTTTTACCGGTAATAATAATATAATTATTAATTTAAAAATAATTACTTAAAATATAATAATTTTTAAATTAAATAAATTTAAATTATTTAATAATAATAAAAAAAATAATATTACTTATAAAAAAAACAATAAATTATAAAAAAAGTTTAAATTAAAAAAAAATAATTATTTTTAATAAAGTTTTTAATAATAAAATTAAATATTAAAAAATTTAACTCGGCAGTAAAATATAAAAAATTTTTTTTATTAAAAAATTTAATAAATAAAAAATAAAAAAAAAACTTTGCTTTAAAAAAATATTTTTAAATATTTAAGTTTATTATTATATTTTTTAAGCTTGCTAATTTTATAAAAATAAAAAAAAATAAAAAATTAAATATATTAAAATATTTTAAAAAATTTAAAGCGCTAATAAAAATTTTTTTTTATTATAATTTAGCGCGGTAGCTAAAACTTTAAAATAAAATAGCTAAAATTAATATTTTTATAGCTAACATAATATAATATATTTTAGTTTAACGCGTTTTTTGCTAAAATAAAATATAATTAATAAAAATTTTTAAAAAACGTTTTTATATTATTAAAAAAAAATTTTATTAAATAAAATTTTATAAGTTTATTTAATTATATAAATAAAATATTATAAGTTTTTTTTTAAAAAAATAAATAGTAAAATTTATAAAATTTAATTAAAATTTTATTATTAAATAAATATAAAATAAATTTTCGGCGTATATTAATATAATAAAATATTAAAAAATAATTAATTTATATTTTAATTATTTATAAAAATATATTAAAAAAATAGCTTATAAAAAAAATATAATAATAAGTAATAATATATAAGTTATTAGCTATAATATTATTTAAATTAAAAATAATATAAGTAAGCTATTTTAAGCTTATAACTTGTTAAAAAAAATAAAAATAAATATTTGCGTAGTAAAATTCGTGGTATATTTTAGGATAATTAAAAAGGAAAAATCTACCCGTTAAAGACGGGAGAAAAGGGAGATATATATAGGTATAAGAGTAGAGTGTATCCGGCTCCCTTACTTCAACACGAATCAATCGTGCCGTTTTCATTGTGTTTTTAATGCGATGACATAAATCTGTCCAATAGCCTTTTCAAATCGGGGGCTCATCGTATGTCTGTGGTAAGTATCTCATCCATTCATGACGCAGGTCGATGTTTTCATCAAGCTGCTGCATTGCCTTAACAAATGCTATTGAGATTTGCTCAAGGAACTCCTGATTTCTCTTTGATACGACATCAATATCATTGTAACTGTCATTCATCGTAAAGTCTGCCTGAATAAGGAACTAAGAAGGCAGGTAAGCCAGGCTACTAGCAAAAGATTAGATTCCACGAATTACCTTGAAGCCCATATTCCCTATCGCTGAGAATGCGAAGACCTGTTGGATACTGGCCACATATTTCCCAACTTCATCCAGTGGGAATGCAAGCACAACCTCGGATGGCGCCCGTTTTTGTTCTATATGAATTTTAGGGCTTGTACAATTCTCGTGAGGCGATATCTGGTCGACGCGGTATTTAGTGAGATGATAGTTATGTTTTTCTTTCTCGACGCCGTTCTCTTCTTTAAGGCACTTTGCATTTTCCGCATCTTGACTGATTGAGAATTTTATGGATGAGATGATATCGTCCGTATCATTTACGCGGATAATGTTAATGCGCCGTATGTTCCTGAGGAACAGTAGATGGACTGTCTGTATTTCCCCCAATTGTTGTAGGACGGTAGAACAGGCTGTGTCAGAATGAACAAACAACTTCATTCTAGTTATTCCTGTTGGTGGCCTGTCTTGGTGTTCCTCCCATGTTGGTGAGATCATACCCATTCCCGACTGCCCGGTTTTATGATTGAAAGAGAAGGAGTAGTTCTCAGATTGTATGTGGACCTTATATGCAATCATGAATACTGACTTAAATCCAATCCCTTCGTTGCTGAAGTATGGCCCGCTGCCAATCCTGGAGCTCTTACCAACATCACAGAGGGCTGTAACATCCTTTGGTGTGAATCCGTCTTCGTTGCAATCGACAGTGATACACGAGGGTGTGACCTTGAAAGTCACAAATGGGATCTCGAAACGAGATCGCGCTTTTGTGAAATCGTTGTCATCGGCATTTCGAAGTAGATCCAAAACAAAGTTACTGAAGCGACTATTGCCAATTTCAAGATTCTTTGCCAATCTAGGGACTCGCTATCAGCTTCGTGGAGAATACAAGGGAGGAAGGTACAATACGCGTCTACTCTCTCGCTGAGATCATCGTTTTTGATCAATGAGCGCTCCACCATTTGCCTCACATCAGGATCGATTCTCCCCACTAGAAATCGATGATTAGTCACTCGTATGGTAGTAACATAACATGGAAATGGAAACGTTATGTCAATAGAGCAATACATTTCCCAATTTTGGAGGAGTTATCAGTCGCTAAAGAGGCACATTTAGAAAGCCTCGGCGTCGGGCTACTTACAAACATATTCGTCGAGATAGCCGTGGTCATGAGTGATACGCTTCACTTGAGCTTTAGCCACTTCTTCCGGTGTCGCACCGGGTGACATTTTCATCACAGTAGAAAGTTGGGTCATACAAGAAACCCGTCTGGTTTGGTATCGTGTGCTCGAAGCTCGGACTAGGATGCTTATACTGAGCTGGCATTACGCAAGCGTTTGAACGGTCAATTGGCAAGTTAAGGTTGCTAGACAATATCACTGAGAAGCGGACAGGAGGCGGCTGAGATCAAGGTACAAGTACAGAGTACGGCGCTACACTCTACTTAGTATGGCTGCTTTTGCTTTTGCAACGCGCCCCTGTACTTTTGAATTCCGTAGCCACCCCCAGCCTAAGGAAAGGGGTCAATGGCAGGTCCGCTCTTGAGCCGGCCAGCTGGAGATTATGGATTTTGATCAGATGTGGGACCGTCTCGCGAACCGAAGGACAGGGATTATGATATGAAACCAACGGCTATGCGACTCCCGACACCGGTGAAGGTTTCTGGAGGTAGTAACCACTAGACTTAAAGGACGGGATATTTTTAGTCCCCTACGTAGTAAAGCTAGGTAGCGTTATGCTTACCCCCGTCAGAAAATAATAAACGCGCCCATCGGCGGCTTTCTACACAAATCGGTTAGAGATGCACTTAGCTACAATAGCTATTCCTTGCTAGGAGCCGTGAAGGATCTTCTGTCCCTAAGCGATGGTGCTTACCCCGGTATACTGCCCGGTACTCCGTACTGGCGTACTATCAGCTAAGCCCTAAGAGGATCGTCGAGGTGAACTTCCGGATCAGGCCTCGAGTAGATGGTTGGTCGTCGCGACGGAAGAGATACGCTGGAAGACGGCGCCGCGCGGCTCAAGCCTATGAACGTCGGCCTTGGGGAGGAAATCATGTCCTGCTGGAAGTTGTCCCAGATGTATCTCTCTCGGCGATGGCAGGCGACGTGAGAAAAGACTTCTCGTATGGGGCGGCTTGACAAGACTCCCGACAGTCGTGCAGCACGACGGGCGGTGTCATTGGCGAGGAGTAAACTGTGTCGTGCTCCAGCTCCGTCGCTGACGCCCAAACCGGGCGGTCCTTGATTCGAACATGGAGGATGCGCGGGCTTTCGGCTGCCAGTGCTCAGATTCGTGGCCGTAGCTCGGTAGGGAGATTGGGAAAGAAATGAAAAGTACTAACCACGACCATGATCAAGAAGACGTTTTGCTCTCGTCCGCTTCACGTTGGTTGCGAAGTACAGCGAAGTAAGAGAGACGAACGAAGAAAATTATCGATTATCGTCTCAGCGTGGTAGGGTGCAGGAAGAACCAACAACTCATTTACGACCCCAGCCACCCCTGAAAGGTTCGTCTAAGCTGGCACCTGTCGCTGAAAGTCCCAGCTATACTCCTTTTTTAAACAATTCTGCTATGAGAAGTCGTTGAGATTCTCAAGAATGTCACTATTGTAGAAAAGGGCATTCGAAGTTCCCCACACTCCTGATATAATGGCTTCCATGGATAGGTCCGTGGAGAACCCAATACTGGAGTCACCGTCAAGCGTTGTGTCACGGGTCTGAATTTCTCCATCAAAGGAGACACCGTCACTGTTTTGACACATTTCGGCTTCTTGAGGCTCGCCTAAAGTGTCTTGGCCCTGCATGAGAGGTTCCAGATTCAGTCCCCCTCGAGAGTTTGAATGAGGGGTCAAGGTAATATCTCTCTGCTTGTGCGACATCAGTATATGTGCATCATGTGGGATGGAAAGTATTTGTCTTACGCCATAAGGGGCTCTCTCTTCATCTGGCGACGGTGAATACGTGCAAGGCTGACTCCGAGTAGCACCAAGTGAGATCACACGGGAGTGAACCTTCTCCATCGCATCCTCCAGATTGTCCAGATTCTGCACCAAAACGGACGAGGTATTCCAAAAGTCCCTATGCCGGATCAGGGTCAGACGTAGCAGGTCAAGGTTGGACTGCGCCACCAGCCTCTCTGAGTTCGTCTCTGCGAATGTCGCCTGGATGATCTGGATAGCAGCGACCATCCAAAAAGCATTTGCTAGAAGAGGATGACCCTCGCTGATATGATTTGGAGTGGCATCGCGCAAAGTGCTGACCACTTGCTCTGCAGCGTGGAGGTATCTAGGCGAAAGGCCATTGAGATGAGTTGTGGCTTCGTCAACAGGACGAGGTGCTCCACGCATCGAGCTCGAGGAGATACGGTCTGCCTCTTTGGTCTGAGAGCCGGCAGCCGAACATTCGTGTCGGAAGCAGTCGTTGTGCAGAATCATGAGTTTTGCAAGCTGAGTCATGACATATATCGTTTGTATGTCGGAGTCTCTCTTTCGCGTCGTCGAATCACGGGAGGTCGTTCCGTTTGATGATAAATCTGGCCGGTACTGCAGTTGCTCAGGCAGTGCCATGGAGAAACATGAGACGCAGTTCTCGAGGACCACGAGTCGGGGACCAATGTCTGCGGAGCGGGAGTGCCGCTGGGCACCTGTAGGCTGGCCGCGACCGAAGGTAACACTCCGGGGCACGGAAGGGTTGGTTAGGGAGTGCGCATCGCACATGAATGAGTTAACGAGGATAAACCACGCCTTGCTATTTTGATTGCCGCTCTTCTGCAGGTTCTTCCACCGAAGCGTTGGGTCAGCGTCAAGAAAACAGCTTGGCGCTTTCTTCCCCTCAAACCAGAAAGTGTCCTCGACTGGCAGAAGTGTGGCATGCTGACTCTGGTCCATGCTAACTGGACATCTTCGTATGGTGGTAGCGAATACTTCGAGCTCCCATATGGTCCACCACACCCTGCGGCGTTCCTCTTTGGCAATCCACACCTCGACAGACTCCGAACCACCCTTTCTCGGTGATCCGGATGGCAAGTCCACCAGGTGAAGTCCCATTTCGTATGCTATACGGATAACGAGCCCCAGTGATCTCCAGGCCAATCCTCGAACGCCAATCACAAGCTCATGATAAGTCGTTAATACGAGAGCCTGTAGGAGAAACAGCGGTGGAAGCTTATCTCCGCAACTCCGGAGTTGCTTGTGGGTGGCGTCCGACGCGATCTCGTAGAAGCGTTCAGGAAGAAGCACCCTAGTGCCTTCGTATCGGCTGAGACTGCTGCTGCCGCCTGACCGAGCATACCTTACGGCCAGGCAAAACATGGAAGCCAGCAGTGTGCTCGCTTGCTCGGGCATAAGCTCTACATAAACGCGTCTCTCGAAGGTAGGGCGGTGAAACAGTGAGATGGATGTGATGTGAAGGAAATACAGATCAGTCCTGTCATCGAGACGAAATCAGCCTATGCTGCTTCTCATCCACATGTAGAAGGGATTCGGGACGCTTACAGTCGGGATAACTGACTTTGCTCCAAGCCCAAAATATGACATATGCAGGCAGTATTATTCTGCTGAACTATTTCCGGTAGAGTTGGTAAGAAGCGAGACTCAGGGGAAGGAGAGACTATCCGACTGCTCTCATCATCATCTCGATAGGCCTGCCTCTCGTGGAAGTGATGAAGTATCCAATTGGATATGCTACTAGCCTTGGTCTCCAGTGCCTGCTGCTGGTGTTCTGACCTGCTCGTTCCAGTGCTGGCGCAGTCTGATCTCTGGTCTTCACCTTCGATCTCGCGTAGACACCTAGCGCGGCATTCCCTATCTAGAGTGGGGAGTTGGGAATTCGAGACTTTTCGCTTTCGATAGCTCCCTGGCGGCATTTAAAGTTAGCCGGCGAACATAGGCGCGGCGGTTTACGCGCGGGCATATTCTGGACAGCAGAGGTGAGAGGAGGGTCGTACCTAGCTTTGGGCCTGGTTTCTGTGAGGTAGATGGGTAATGGCAGTCTTCCGTATGGCGAATGCATTTCCGGCATGAAGGCGTCGTCTTGTCGCTAGAAGCAACCGAGAAGCCTACTTGTCAGTGAATTGTTCGGTAGTTGCGCAGAGGGATACGCATACCATTTGACTTTTCTCCTGGACTCGAAGTTAGTGTATCGGGAGAAAGGAGAGAATCGGCGTAGTGAATAAAGGGGCGACCTGTTTGACTTACCTTCTGCACTGATAGCACGCCCACGGCGACGACATGTCGAGCGTTGGATTCAGAGAACCTGATGAATATGCCCAGTAGTGAAGAGAAAACATGCAATCTGACCGAACCAGACGCTCGGGTTGGGGATGTTTCCGCCCCGCGGTTGTGGTGTAAGGGCGAATCGTCGCGTTGCCAACATTACCAATCATCACGATTCTAGGATCTAGGATCTCAGAGCCATTCCCGCTGCCCTTAGCAGAAATGCGAACAAATGCCGAGCATCTCATTGGTCCCCGAACTCTTCTCCAGCCTCTTCCAGGAGGGTGGGCATGTGGGCCCGCCGGGCCAACTCTCTCCTAAATCGAGCGAAAATAGGCCGACGTTGTCGCTCGGCACAGCCAACTCGCGCTTCAGGCTGCGCGATGCTCCGGTCTCGAGCCGGTCTCATTTTGCTGGCTTCAAGAGGCCATCTCCACTACAACCTTTCGGGCCAAACGACTAGTTGCGAGAATGGCCATCCTAAATGGCACGATTACACCTAATGTGACGTCGGATTCCATCCGGGTTACTTAAGAGGCCATCTCAGTCCATTGCCGCGGAAGAATCTATCTCGATGTTTGGCTCCAGCCTTTCGACGCCAATTCATTAATCATGGCCAAAGTCAACCTCAGCCGAATCTCCCACGTATACTACATGTACAAGGATCTCGACACAGCGCACCTGTTTTTGCTCGACTTCGGCCTTCTTGAAGTTGAGCGAAGAGCTGGTAGAATCTTCTATAGAGGATACGGTACTGAACATTTTGTTTTTTGCGCCCAAAAGGGTGACAATGACGTATTTGGCGGTGCCGCCTTCGCAGTAAAGACTCTCCAGGACTTGGGGCGCGCCTCTGGTCTTCCCGGCGCCACTCCGATCAGGGATCTCGAGGTCCCGGAGGTGGCAAGGTTGTGACTCTACGAGAACCTGTCAATAATTTCCCCTTTCATTTCGTGTATATCGAAAGCCAGGGCTCGTGGGAGCCGGGAAGGCGCATCGTGGAACTCAGCCATTTAACTACGTAATCCTCCTCTTCGATAATACCCTTCCCGTTTAATGATCCTCGATGCTGAATAATACCGAACCCTTAGCCGATTGACAAAAATCGAGAGCCTGGTTAATTCCAAAGGCTCGAAAAGGGTATTTTGATGTGTGGAAATCTCTTCGCCCTTCTCTGTTTCTGACTAGATACAGGCCCTGCAACCGTTCATAAGCTTGGTCATTTTGGAATCTCCACGTTGGATTTCGCACGCACGTTCAAGTTCTTCACGGAGAACTTCATCTTCGCGCCTAGCGATGTACGTCTCCATGTCCGTTCTTCCGCCGGGGATCTCGCTGTTGCTAAATGTCACGATTATCAGCTGATCCATGACGAGTCAGGAAGGGACGTAGCAACCTTCCTTCATTTGGACCGCGGAAAGGAAAAGGTGGGCCACCACTGCTTCTTCTTCTACGAGGGTAGCAAGCCCCACGTCCACCATTCTTCCTACGAAGTGTATGATTTCGACACCCAGGCCCTCGGCCACTACTGGCTAAAGCAGAAGGGCTACCAAACCTGTTGGGGCGTCGGTAGACATGTCCTCGGTAGCCAAATATTTGATTACTGGCAGGTTGTCTCCCTTTCATGTCCTGTTCAGTCCCTAATGTCATCTTTTACGTTTGACCCAGCCAAGTTCATCATGGAGCACTATGTGGACGGGGATATGGTCAATAGCGACACACCTATGGCAAAGAGTAAGCTCGGTAAAGAGGGCCTTTTTGTATGGGGCCCTGATGTTCCATCGGACTTCTTGGAGTAGGTAGCCTTCATCTGTAAGAATATTAGCGTGAAGGGCAGGTAGAATGTCAAACAATAATTTAAAACAGTAAACGACAATCGTGTAACTGAATCTTTTCTCATCTGTTGGGTATCTTAATACTCACCAGCGCTGTCTGAATATAACCCCCAGTGACTCGTGACAATAATGTTCCCGGTTGTGCGCTGGGAGTCTCCCTCGCCGTGGACGTTATCCTACTATTTCTTTATGCAAATTTAAAATTTATATCGTTAGACCATTAATTTCTCTTCACGATGATGACATCCTCGGTTGAACGCGTAGTTTGGGAACTTAGGCAGCTATATACTAAAGAGGGGAAGCCCGAGGCACGCCTATCGTCACGGACAGGTCGACGCACAAGAGAGATATGGCAGGCAAGACAAGACCACCAACAGCAATGCTGCTAGCAATCAGAATAGATCAGCTTAACGTGATAGAGAGGAGTAGTAGGACTCCCAGAAAAACATAATTCTCTTTATAAATCAAACAGGCAATAGACAGTAGAGTAGGTGGTTCGCGTTAGGTAATGACTGAACTACTCTGAATATTCCATAAAAGGGTGAGATATTTAGCTGAGATGAATTCCTTCAAGCCAAAGTGTAAACTGAATGAGGAACTTAAAACAACCAAGTCAAGTCTTGCCGGATCCCCGACTACAACGCATATCAAACTAGATGTGGGGATTGAGCTCCAGGAACATTTCCAAGGAGGTCGCGTTGACAGCTAGGTAGCGGTCGTTATCCAGCTTTTTCATATGGAAGGTTCCATTCAGCTGGTAGAGTTGATAGAAGTATCCCATCCACTCCCAATATCTCTGCAGTCCCAACTTCTCCACCGCATTTGCCGCGACGACCTTCAAGTCCTCCAAGTTTCCAGCGGTGTCGATTGTCACCTTAACGCCGCGAGCGTTTTCGTAGGCTTCCGCTATCTCCCTTGTGCTTTTCTCGAAGCTGCAGAATCTGTAGGTTCCGGTTTGGTTGGAGAGGTCCTGGATAAGCTCGGCCGTAAACTCAGCTGCGTCCCACTCCGTCGTGATTTGCCACTTTTCATGTCCAGACCCCCATACCATGGCTCTCTTTTGGACAGGATCCCACACGCCGTGGTTCGCAGGTGCAAATCCTCCGTGGCCTGGGACGGAGAAGAACACCTCGCACAAGATTCCAACAAAGATGTAAAGTGGCTTCACAGTAGATGAGAGCTCCAGCTGGCGCTTAAGGGCAAGAAAGACGTCATAATAGGGCACCTGGCCCCATTCAAGCTGAGACCAATCCAGATTCCAGGCGGATGGGACGAATCGCTGTGAAACAGAGTTAGTAGTCTATCCTACGGTATTCACGATAGAAACCTACCGTGACGCCCTCTTCTTCCATAATCCGGACGAGAAGTAGCTCCGCCTCTAAGGCTAGACTCGGCATCGGGGTGTATGCGCAAACGACCGTGTCCACGCCTCGAACGGCTTGTCTGAGGCTGTCCGTATCATACCAAGTCCTGGTCTGATAAAAACTCTCCAATCTCCCCAGATCCGTTTCGGGAATGGACGACTTGGACCTTGACGCACCGCGGACCTGGTGGCCTCGTCGAATAAGTGCATCGGCCAACTTCAGGCCCAAGTTGCCAGATATTCCAACAATAAGGAATAGCATGATGATTTGATGAGGTTAGTCGCAGATTTTTGGCTCGATCGTTTCTTCACGACAGACTACACTGCATCTTTTAAACTACAACTATCTGAGAAATCGGACCTGAGACCGAACTCGGGGCAATATCATTAGCCCGTAATGCCGAGAAACCCGGGGAGTTCTCGCGGAGCCAGACGATGGTGCCGGCGTGATAAGAGTACTCGGTCCAATTTCCATAATCCGACGGGCCTATTTCGCCCCCGTTATAGACCCACTAGATACACATCAATGCGTAGCACATTCGAGGCGGCCTAATAGCTTAATCCAGTATATCCTTTCGGTTTCGGGTCACAGCTATGGAGCTTTCATTCTATTAATCCGTCTCAAGGTGTTGTTCTATGAGGACAGAGTTGAGATATTGGTAAAATATTAAGGTATAATATGATAAACTACCTGAAAGTACAAGTATAAGTATAATATACCAAGGTAATAACTTTAAATACATAATACCGGTCCTTTTCAGGCGTCGTTCAAGACCCTAATCCATTTTTTTGCAGATGCGTGTAATGATGTCCCTCCAGATGTTGCTAGGGGCGTCGAGTTTATGCCTCATGGCTTCTTTATGCTACAGCCAATTACTGCTGCCGTCTACCTTTTTCGCTGGGTTTCCCATAATTGGTCCGATACGTACTGTATGAAAATACTACGATGCCTCGTCCTGGCCCTTAAACCAGGATATTAAAGGTCATTATCAGCGATGCAGTTATGCCACTAGCAGCCCAGATACCGAGTGGGATGAATCTTCGGCTAAGAGGTTTTGACTTGGTAAGCTAGCCGCAGGGGTCCCGGGCCGGGAGGTCGCGGGCCACCCTGAAATTTATAGGGTTTATTTTTTAAAACCCCTACTATAAAATGGATATATTACCTAAATAGGCCTAGTTTTTTAATATAGCTTAAAGATTAGCTATATTTAACTATAAAAATAAAAGTAAACTTATAGATGTTTTTAATAATTAATTATATAATTTTAAGTACGGAATTAAAGAATTAAAAATTAAAAGATTTGGAAATTAATATAAAAGTGGAGAAAATGGCTAAAAATAGCTAGCCTTATTATTAGCGTATGTTTTACATATCGGCATAAGAAAAAAAATAAAAAAAAATTCTAAATACTTTTTTTGATTTATTATAATTATTTATCTTTTTTTTAACGTCGAATTTTTAATACTTTAACATTTTTCTATATTAATTCTTTAATAATTTGTTAACTGTGTAAAATTCTTTTTTTAACTACATACTTTAGCAGCTATTTTAAAAAGGAAAAAAGCGGAGTATATAAATTCAAATATTAAATATAAATTCTTTATATATTAAAGTATTTAATTTTAATTTTATTTGATTTATTATTATTTTATTTAATTTATTATAACGTTTTAAAGCTAGAATTTAATTTTTTTTTAAAAGATTTTTCCTTAGTAAATTTGCACAGTTTTTTCACTATATAAACTCGCATATAAATTTTATTAAAAAAAAAGTTAAAAATTAAACTTTATATTTAAATAAATAAATAAATAAAATATATATAAAGGTTTTAAATTTAAATTTAAATTTATTTTAATAAAAATATTAAAATAAAAATATAAAATATTATAGTCCCCACTTATTCCCTTTATATAATTAGCCTTAAAGTTATTGATTTTTTCTTAGATTTATACCGTGTTAACAAATTTCTTTATAAAATATATATAAAGTTGTTAATAATTTAATATTTAAATATTTTTAATAAATATATTTAATTATAATAAATCAAAAATACAACTAGTTAATTTTTTTTATTTTTTTCTACAAATATTTATATATAGTATACGCTAATAATAAAGCTAGCTATTTTTAGTTATTTTCTCCACTTTTATATTAATTTTTAAACTTAAAGATTTTTAATTTTTAATTTTCGCACTTAAAAATATATAATTAATTATAAAAAATACATATAACTTTACTTTTTTATATATAGTTTAATATAGTTAATTATTAAGCTATATTAAAAAACTAGGCTAATTTAGGCTATTTATCCACTTTATAACAAGGGTTTTAAAAATTAAACTCCAGAATTTTAGGGTGGCCCGCGACCTCCCGGCCCGGGACCCCTGCGGTTAGCTTAATGACTTTCTATCCACAATGCCGAGGAAAGAGAATTAGAAGACTGGGTAAACTCATTTCGGCTTGCGATGAGCGTTTTGAGTTTGAAGGAGTTATCCACCCTCTAAATCATTCAACGCTCTGTTGGTCGCTGTTTGGAAAGGCTCTTGATATTGAGGTAGAGTAGAGGAAGGGATAGCTGAGTCATCGAGTCTGAGATTATTGTTATATGTTATAGAGCCTGTAAATTTAGTAGGCCTATTGCACCTGCCACAGTCCACAAAGACAATTGAGATAACAATGTGCAATTAGAGCCGGGCAACGAAGCCTGTCATATTGGCTGCTCCTGCTGCCACAATGCGGCTTCTTTTTCTTCGTCGGTCCTATCGCGCAGCTGCAGATCAACCATGTATAAGGTGTCGCGCGTTACGTCCTGTGGGCATAAGTCAATTCTATGTAGCTGCCAGCCTGCTTCTGATGTTTGACTGTGCAATGTTACAAGACTAGACAATCATTGTTGCAGGTTTGGAAACGCGGTGTAACCGCAGCGTACTCAGTAGGTATTCGTAGCCGAAGAGTGCCAGAAGGGTGTTGTAGAGGAGTAGGTTGTGGTGGGGCCACCTGCAGGTCCATAGAACCACTTATTGTTGCCCCACTCATTTTTCCCGCTATGGTAGTTACCCCAGATGCCAGCTCCTATCCGTACCTAGTATCCTCCACATCAACATCCTTGTGCCTCAAACCTACCCGCGCTCATGACAGAACCCGCGATAATAACACCACACGTCCCCGTTAATCTCACGCGCCATTCGCTTAATTCTGTGGTCGCTCGCGATAAGGCTCTCTGGAAACCGCCGCTAAAGTGGACAAACGCCCACCTGTCGGCGTTGGGCATACAGCGTCGTCGTCGTCGTCGTCGTCGCCGCCGCTGCTGGCCATGCGACTATCAGCCAAGCATAATAAGCAGCGCGGGAATCAACGAGGAAGACGACGACAGCAGCGATACCGATGACGAGCGTGACCGTGACCATGAGGGAGGAGGCAGAGGAGGAAGAGGAGGAGGAGGAGGAGAAAAAGGCGACGAGAACTATCACGTTGTTATCCCCCCCCTGACACCCGCGCAGCTAGGCCAGTGCTTTCGCCCCCTTTCGGGAGGCGGACTATACGAAACGCGTGCGTCTCGCCTCACCCGATTGCTGGCGCGAATGCCGCGACAGTCTCCTTCGATTGCTGCGGGGCATAGAGATACGAATGGGGACCACGAGCGACGTGAAGACGTCGCGCTAGGCCGTCGGTTTTCCTTCCGCTGGATGACGCCGCGGTTGGTCGTCGGCCCGCGCACGTACAAGCTGCGTTTCCTCTTTCACCTCTTCCTCAACGACGCGCTGGTTCTTCCCTACGTCGACTCGAGCTGTGTGCTGCGACCGCGCTTTCGCGTCCTTCGCCGCCGCGACTTGACACGCCCTTTTGAGCCCTTCATCGCCGCTGTCCTCATCGGTCTTGCGCAGTCGTCCGTCTCGTCGCAGAAAGCGGACGCCAAGAAGGGTCAGTCAAACACTAACATCGCCGTCAATCGTATCTCTCGTCATAAAACTGCCGAGTCTGCCACGGATAGCCTTATTACAGTAAGTATAGTTCCTCCCGCTCTCTTGCAATAGGTCTCACCTTTGAACTATACAAGAGCATACCTCTTCTGCACCGTTGCGCGCCTTAGCCAGACTGCTGATAATCTCTGTTACAGACTCAGCTCCTCTTCACGCACCGCGACGATAGCCAGGACATGCATGTCTACACAGCGCACATATCCCATGCCTTGCTCGATCGCTTTCAGTACCCCAACCAGCCCCCAACAGCCACTACAGAGCCCCTTATGCGATTAGATCATCACCGCGTGCCGTATGAACCCCAGGCTACGTTCAGGCATCGCCTTTTAGCGGCCGTATCCGTCACCGGAATCGTTGAGCCTAGCCCGGAGGAGGACGATCCCCGTTGTAGAAAACGAGCGGCATCGCCACATGGCGAGATTGTCAGCCCTAAACGACATCGATCATCAGACTATCAACGTGAGCCCCTGGCCAGCTTAGACGTAAATTTCGAACGTTATTCGCAACCCCCTTAATTATATTGACCGACAGTACTGTCTCTATTACACGAATGTGCACACCCTCACCACCTGCCCCCATCTCTTAGGCATCTGCTATGCAGGATGCGTGTGTGCGTGCGTGTGTAAGTTGCTCAGGCAGTCAACCATGGCGCTGTAACAAAAAAAGGCGGGACTCTCACTATCACCCCTACCACCCTATCGAGTGCGCGTTTTTTGTTACATCACCTTGTCAACTAGGCTGCCATCAACATCGTCTCCAGGAGGGGTCGCTCCAATGCTTGTTACATCATTCTTGCCACGGTCTAATCTGGGGGATTCGCTGGATGACCGGATCCGTGTCTACTGTCGGTCCATTGTTGGATCAATTACCTCCACGGCTCTAAGCCGGCAGGAACATCGACGATAAACCGGAAGATGCGGTAGATTCAAGTCGACGCCTACTTGCCACTTCCGACATGCTCAGCCACCCTTGACTGGGTTTATGGTTTCCGCTTGCTAAATGCCTTCGCCACATGGCTTTCCCACTGACCTTATTTGTTGCTCTCCTAAGATCAAGCAGAGCCGACCTGGAGACAGTACTAGCTACATCGCGTCCTATGCAGATATTACCTCTTATCTGGGTACGTAATAGCCATGTAGCCCCTCAAGTTATGATGAGCCAGCTCAATGGTGGCTATTGTCCGGTATTCCCGAGAACTTGATCCAAATCAAAATTACCATACGCTTGACGATTCTACGAAACGATATCTCACGTCCCTTGCCCTGTTTTCTTTTGGTTCCAGTAAGTAGACTAGGAAGAAATCTACTGAACAGAATATGGTATACTACTATAGTCCTGATATGAGCACTTCCTCTACTGGTCTTTAGGCCGCTGGACCAGACCGCTGTCCATTGCAGAACGGGCGACCAAAGCCTTATAGCAAAGATAGCCGTATCTTACCGAGAAGAGGTTTCTGGCTAATTAGTCAATTATATCATAATGGATATATATAAGTCATATGAATATCACGTACAATACCTTATGCTCCGTTACTCATTATTGATTATATTGTATCATCTATATAGTGCGGTACACAAGAAAATATCTTCACATCCAGTCAAGACGCTTTGGTCTTTTGTTGTCGCCGCGTCTTCCAAGCCTTAAGCTCTGTAATTAGCCCCATCAGTAAAGGAACGCCCACGGGGCCGAGCAGGGGTAGGTAAACCGCCACTTTGTGTTCGTCGGGGAAATAAAGCTGTCCGACCATGCTCTTCTCGAAGAACGCTCGCTCAGCTTCTGTCTCCGCAATGCGCGCGTGCTCGAGGCTTTCCGTGCTCCCCAGCTTGGAGCATGCTAGTTCGAGGTGATGTATCGATTTAGCTACACCTTCTGCCACGCTCGAAGGGATCGAGATGCTTGGTAGAGCCAATGATAAACGAGCAAGAGACCCCAGGGATGACGATGCGCGTAGAAGCATATCTACGGATCTGACACGAGTAAGTGTAGATAGACGCATAGGTAACGACCCCGACTGAGGAGTTCCGAGCAGAGAGAGTAGATGTGATGCGAATGTCAAGATCGGCTGTTTCAGGAATTCCGAGGGCACGTGGGTTGCCGCAGGAGGGGATAGTAGGTACACAGAGCCCCACTGAGGAACGAGCCACGACTGGGACGTCTCTTCCCCAGAATGTAAGCCGATGGTCTGGTTCCCCATGAAAATAACGAAGTTGATGGTTGGCGCTCCTCCTATCGACGGAGACAAGGGCCATTCCGCGGCATTAATGAAAGAGGACAGGTCCTCTTTCGAAAGAACCTGCGACTGCACGCCGGGTATCGCGTAGAGCTGAACTTGGGTATCAATGGTGAAGTTATGGATAGGCTTGAGCATATCCAACACAGGGCTCATGTACTGATCAATAGCAGACTCGATGTCCCAACTACTGGGAGTCGAGCCACTCGTGAACAGCGAGAAGGTCAAGTGATATGTGCCTGAGTATTTCATGGATCGCGTCATTCGTTTTGACAGTGACTGGTCGATACCGTGAGAGCCGCTCGGGCGCTGGTCTGGAGATATAGTTGATGTTTCAAGAAGATAAGACATGATGGCCTGCTCCTCAGCAAAGGTTTCGCGAAGTTGAGCGGCGATATAGGTCGCAAGACCGGAAGACTTCGCCTCTGGAGCGGGTTTCGAACTTGCAGGGTATGTAATCTCGAGGATAGGCAGCTGTGCGTGGAGAGAGAATGCAGGCTTGGACGCCGCATCGTCGCCCTGTGTTAGTCGCACAATGAGTGCGCTATTCGCATCGCTATGCGGTATTGTGGTGTCTTCTAGCGAAGTTGGAGAAGCAGCCTTAAGCCGTAGCCGGTGACCGGGAAAATCGGGCATGGTGTCGAGGGCATGTTGGGTAATGGAGATCAGACTCTGTGCTTCCTCATTATTCAAATTGGGAGACTCGATGGCGATCCGGATAGGGAATACTGGACTGCATGACTATAGCTCTACAGGTTAGCGGTGCTAAGAGTACTATGTGCTTATGGTGGGCTCACCTTTCCATCAGCCCAGTCCATCATCTGGCTCAAGGGCAGCTTCGCGCGGTAGATGGCGGTCGTCTTCCACCATATCGGAATGCCCAAGCAGAGGACGACGAGCCAGAAAGATGCGATGATGAGCGAGCGTCTAAGGATGTGGAATTGTTGTTCGGGAGGCGGAGGCTTGAACTTCGTCGTCGTCGTCGTCGTTGAACTGGCACTGGCGCTGGGCGCTTCGGACTCTGCTTTTGCAGCCGTGGTTGTATCTATCACGTCGTGGCCGCTGCTATTATGTCCGGGGTTTGCTTGGCTTGCCGGCGCCTCTCCTTCGGACGTAGTCGATGCATCTTTGCGGTTCCTAACAGTTGAAGAAGACATGGCGCCTATTTCAAGTTGTGTAGCTAAAGCCTGGCTGTCCCGGTATTATGCTCCATGTACACGTAATGAGTGGATCGGGTCGCTTCGAGTGGCCGCGTGGGAAGAAAGAAAAAGAGAAAAAAAAAGGGAAGAGCTGCGGTCACTGGGAGTTCGGCATGGGCGCAGTGACGGTGTTGTCCCAGATCTGCGGCTCTAAATGTGTCTTGCGCCCCTCGATGTTGAAACCTTGCTGGGAGAGGTGATGATGCCCAGTCATCAAGCTGTCCTGGTGGATACCTGCAGCCAGGTTTCACAGGGGTCCAACGGCTACGTGCATGAAGGGATGCCATGAATGCAATTAAACCAAATGCTTGCTGTTCTAGCACTTAAGCATTCTAATCGTACCCAAGTAGCTGCTCCCTTTTGTCCCATTATTCTATCCTTTCAAAGGCCAGTAGGATCTACTATTGAACTCAATTTGTTATTTAACATCTCGAGGTAACAAAAACTCGCTGTATATGCTGTCAGAGGTTGGACACCTTGTGCTTTGGCACCGTCATGAATTTAGGGAAGCATCAACGGTCTACGGAATGGGTTACATACCTCATACATTGTACATACAAATAGCTCTCTGTCATTGGCCTGGTACTTAAAGATCGTTTCGGTACACCAACCACCAAGGGATAGAGTAAACTCGTACAACGTCTGACGTTACTCATTACCGGATTTTTAACAAATCGTATAAGATTGTTACAAACACATGGCAAACAGATCAAGCTACCGAGTGCGCAGTGGTCCGGCTTCTTCTTTATCCCCGGCCAGCCGGTCGATGTCAAGGCATACCCGCCTTGCCCGCTAGCTAATCTAGGGGAGTACCTAAGGTACTGTCTGGGGTAGCCCTATCGCCTTCAGACCAACCCCTGTTGGGCGCTCTTCAACGCCACGTTAGTGCATGCTGGAAGGAGAAGATGCCGAGGCACGCAACGGTCCCCGGGCGGCCCTCCTCTCTCGCCTCGACCCCCGAATCCGCCGATTTGAACATAATCAACTTATCAGATCAATGCCAGGTGGTTTCAACTACACATCATCGTATATTTAAGTATTTTCACTTGTATAATGCATCTTCATATGCCTGTGCAGGGTTTATAATTGTCTCTTAGTCGCTGACTTCCGCCCTATACTTTTCGTTTTGTATCACGGATCGGAGCTTTTATAAAGAGCATCCGGTGGTATACAGCTTTCCCGCGTCCTTTAAGCAAACTTTGAGGACCTTCTTCTTTAACCAGCCCAACTTTCGAGAACATAGTCCCGGCGAATACAGAGAGGACCATACGGAATATATATGATTTTATGCCTGATTTTGTGCAATGCCTGGTAAGTAAACCTCGCATACCATTAGGCAACTACCGAGCTTCAAGATTGTGAGACTGATATCCGCCTTTCAAAATATGAAGTGCCCTTAGCTTTAACGGTACCGGCCGCTGCTGCGGGACTGGCGTACCTTAACGCAAAGACATCGTTTTGGTACGACACGACCCTGCTGAGGGGCATGATACCAGCCGTATACAGGAGCAGCAGGCGCGAGTCCGCAGATCGTGCCAACATCTTCTATCGTCTGGAAGAGATTGCTACCGGCAAGTCAGCCAATCGCGTAGGCATCCTATTCGAGGACCGATCATGGACGTATACGCAGATGTACGAGGCCGCTCTCAAGTACGGAAACTATTTCAAGTCCAAATTCGATCTCAAACCTAAGGACATCGTCGCACTGGACCTCATAAATTCCGACCATTTTCTGCTCGTCTGCTTTGGTCTGTGGTCTATCGGTGTTAAGCCGGCTCTTATCAACTACAACTTGACAGGCGACGCGCTATGCCATTGCGTGAAGATAGCGAACTCGGTGCTCTTGTTGGTCGATGCAGATGTTGAGTCCCACGTAGATGAGGATGTGCGCCTGAAGCTCGGGGATTTGAGAATCGAGCTCTTCACGAAGGAATTTATCACATCCGCCCTCGCCGTAGAGCCGGTACGGCCACCCAATGAAGTGCGCTCCGGCGATTTGGGCCGTGACATGGCGGGTCTCATCTATACCTCCGGCACGACCGGACTGCCCAAAGCTGCTATTGTATCTTGGAACAAGATCACGTCGGGCTCGAACTACGTAAGAGGGTGGCTCAAAACGCAGTCCTCTGACATATTATATACGGTACGCCAAGCCCACTCCCAACGATGCTTCTCCGGCCGGGCAACTTGCTGACTGGCATAACTCCCTAGCCTATGCCTCTGTACCATTCATCCGCCTTAATAATAGGGTTCTTCCAATGCTTTGAGGCCGAGGCTACATTCGCTGTAGGGCGCAAGTTCTCCACAAAGACATTCTGGAAAGATGTACGCAAACACAACGCCACCATCATTCAGTACGTCGGAGAAACCTTCCGGTATCTCCTCGCAGCAGAACCCGAAATCGACCCGGAAACGGGGGAGAATCTCGACAAGAAGCACAACGTCCGTCTAGCATTAGGGAATGGGCTGCGTCCAGACGTGTGGGCCAGATTCCAGGAACGCTTCGGAATCGAGAGTGTCGCCGAGTTCTATTCTGCGACCGAGGGCTTTGGGGCCACATGGAACTACTCCCGGAACGACTTCTCCCGGGGCGCCATAGGACGCAACGGGTGGCTCTTCGGCCTGTACATGAAGAGGCGACTCGCCATCGTGGAGCGGGACCACGAGACGGATGCGCCCTACCGGGATCCGAAGACGGGGTTCTGCCGCGCCGTACCCCGCGGGGCCGTCGGAGAACTGCTGTACGTATTGCCGGAGGACACGGAACAGTCGTTCCAGGGGTACTACAACAACGACAAGGCGACCAGCAGCAAGATCATCCGGGACGTGTTCAAGAAGGGCGATAAGTACTTCCGCACGGGAGACCTCGTCAGCTGGGACGCCGAAGGACGCATGTACTTCCACGACCGCATCGGCGACACCTTCCGGTGGAAGAGCGAGAACGTCGCGACGACCGAGGTCAGCGCCACCATCGGTCTGCACCCGGCCGTCGACGAGGCCAACGTCTACGGCGTGCAGCTGCCTCACCACGACGGCCGGGCCGGGTGCGCCGCTATAGCGCTCAAGACGGCGCCCGATGCGGCGCTGCTTCAGTCCTTGGCGGAACACGCCAGGGCCAAGCTGCCTAAATATGCCGTGCCGATCTTCTTGCGACTTGGGAAGGGGTTGTCTGCGGCCGTGACGGGCACCAACAAGCAGCAGAAACACAGTCTTCGGGTGGAAGGCGTCGACCCTTCTAAAGTCGGCGATGATGAGTTGTATTGGCTTAAGGGCGATACTTATGTGAGGTTTGGCAAGGAAGACTGGGATCGGTTGAATGCAGGCCAAGTCAAGTTGTAGATAAGTTTAAATGTCTCTTTGCTGGCATGTAGAGCTTTGAGCGAGTCTTAGGCCAGCTACGGCTGTGTTATATAAGACGTGTAGATTACACAGATGCTGAAGTGGTGATGAAAACTCATGGAGATATGAAAGAGCCCCTTATGGATAGTCGCTCAGGTGACTGGCTAATAGGGGTAGTTACCTGTATATCGCAACGTCATTCCTCTTCACGATACCAGCCAGGAGCTACCTAGTATCTACTTAGGTAGAGGTAGTATTCAGGTAGGTATTAACTACTTACACAGACTTATATAACTTGCAGTGACTGATACGATTTTAGGCGTTTGAATAATTTTACTACATGTATAGATCTACTCAGGAAACTTTAGTTACTTGGGAGATGCCTTAGGCAGGAACCTACATACCTAGCCTTAGAGAAGTACCTGAGCACAAGTTGCCCCGCCCCCACCATCATTTCTGCCCCTCCAAAATTTATTGTTTAAGTTCGATCTTGCCAGGCACAAGAACAAATTATTTTCTGCCTCCAATCGGCAGACATTTTCAGCATTTTCGCCATGTCGGCGGATCTTCATGCACCGCCTGTTCTGTCAACGCCGGCCGAACACATCTTCGAAGACCCGACTCCTTCCGCCCCTGGCAGAGAAAGGCGCCCAGACAGATCCGACGATGAGCTATTCGCAGTCTACGAGATCGCCCGAACGGCGGCTGAGATTCAGAAACAGAACTGGACACGAGTCGCCCTCCAATTCCCAGATGCCATGTTAGCCGATGCACCCTGGGTGGTAGGCGCATTAAGCAAGGAACTAGAGAAGCTCGACGAATCGGACGGTAACTCGACCATCGAGAACACAGAGCAAGGCGCGAGCGCGTCAGGCGGCGCGCAACAGGAACAGGAGCCAAAGAGGCGGCGACGGCGGCTCTACATACTTGCGGATACATCGTATAGTGCGTGTTGCGTCGACGAAATCGCGGCAGAGCATGCCGATGCCGATGCGGTTGTACACTACGGCCGAGCCTGTCTGAGCCCGACGGCGAGATTACCGGTGTTGCATATTTTCACCAAGCAGGAACTAGACCACGATGCCGTCGCCCAAAGCTTTGCGCAAGAGTTCAGCGATTTGCAGACTAAGGTCATCATCATGGCGGACGTCATGTTCCAGGAACATGTAGCGCCAGTCTGCGCCTTACTGAAGTCCCAGGGGTATAGCCATATTTACGCAACTGAAATCATACGTGATCCCTCGAGCACGATACCGAACCGCAGGGTGCCGTCCCTGGACCCATTGTCGGCCGAGAAACACGACTACGACCTTCGTGAATACCACCTCTTCCACATCTCGACACCACCGACTTCACTACTTCTGACTCTCTCTTCTCGTCTCGCCTCTCTGCGCATTTATCCCACGCCTTCCTCTCCCTACACGACAACTACCTCACTTCCCGACCCAAGCGCCGCTGCGTCGATGCTCGGTCGACGGTACGCCCTCGTACTCCGCCTCGCGACGGCCTCCATTATTGGAATATTAGTAAACACACTGTCGGTCAAGAACTACATGTCTACGATCAGCACGTTAAGGGAGCAGATTGCCGCTGCCGGCAAGAAAAGTTATACCATCGTTGTCGGAAAGCTGAACGCGGCCAAACTAGCCAACTTTGCCGAAATAGATGGCTGGGTGGT
Source organism: Xylaria sp. FL0933 (assembly GCA_022578765.1). NCBI lineage: Eukaryota > Fungi > Ascomycota > Sordariomycetes > Xylariales > Xylariaceae > Xylaria > Xylaria sp. FL0933. The sequence continues at coordinate 157,415 of MU389793.1, read as the reverse complement.
TGTGGGTTGCTGGGAGAGCGGGCTCGTAGATCAGGACGGACTGTTCAAGCCCGTCATCACGCCCTTCGAGTTGGGGCTGGCATTGCAAAGCGACGATACTAGGATCTGGACTGGGGAATGGTGGGGTGGTATTGAAGGTGTTAAAGGCGAGGATGCATCCAATATAAAGTCTACAGAGTCAGAAGAAAAACTCCAGGAAGAAACATACGAGGATATCGAGGGCGGTGTCGATGAAGAAGAGTCAGAACCTCCTGTTTTCGACCTACGGACTGGCAAACTCGTCAGCAACTCACGCCCAATGCGCGTCGCCATTCGAAGCGCCCCTTCTACCACAAACGGCGCCCAAGCCAATGGCAACGCTACTACGGCCCAGCCAACTAGCTCAGCCCTAGCGAAGAGGAGTACTGGAGAAATAGCCCTCGTTAACGGTGTCGCGAGTCCCGGCGCCGAGTTCTTGCGGTCGAAACGAACGTGGCAAGGCCTGGGAAGCGATTTCAACCCTGGCGAGGACGAAGTAAGCACTGTAATCGAGGAAGGTCGAAGCGGTGTTGCGAGAGGGTATACAGTGGGGGAAGAACAGGCGAGGAGTTGAGACTCGTGAACTGCAGCTGTGAAATCGCGGTTGTAAAGTCATAGGGGTGACATTGCCTGCTCTGCTAGGAAGATCTATGCCATCTCGACCCTAGACACAAATGTCCACCTCCCAGTGGTGCTTACATATCTACCACAAATGCGGCTCCACGCCATAATCCAGCGACGCGGGAAACGAGTGGACGAGCAGAAAGCAAGGAACCTCAGCCGATGCCCCTGACCCGTTAGGGGATACTATGACCAAAGTCCGCCCGAGTATGTCCTTAGCTTCACCCCTATGGTCCAGCGACTCTCCCGCATGGCCGCTTATAGCCACTGCATGGGATCTAGCAACCAGGGGGTTCAAGAGGAAATATCAGGCTCATGCCGCAAGGAGACTCATCTTCCATGCCATGTCAATGAGCATGATTAGCCCTCGTAGGGAGGACTGCCTTGAAACGGCCGAATTAGTAGTCCCGCGGGTCTTGACTCCGGATAAAAAAGGAAAAATGAAAGAAAGAATATCTACTATTCATTCAGGTGAATCTATGATAGCATGCCGACAGGATGTGTTTGATGATCTAGATAATCACAATATAAGCTCATCCCCCAGCTCATATCCTGCTTATTAGATAGTTGTTCTTTTCCTCCAATTCCTTAATGGTACTCCAAGCAATGTTGAGTGCTCTGGCCGAGTTTTTCTATTGTCCTGATAGTCTACGGCTTGGTCCATGGCAGGTATCCTGCTTTAGATAGCGACGTCCGCTGCGGTATCTGATAACCGCAGACGTGACCTGTGTCCTTCATATGTAGAGCAGAACTTGATGCGATGCCCATATAGCCTATGATATGACGACCTGACCTGCTGAACTCCTTTCCTCATCATAAAGTAAATGGACAAGCACAAGGCGTATGTCGGGTATTGACACAGAAGCAATGGGTTGCTGATATTTACTGTATAATGGTAGGAACTGCAAACCTAATAGTTGTAGTTGCAGTTGTTGTAGTAGTCATAGAGCATTACATCATAATCGTACCCAGCGAGAAGTTTAATTTCCTCCAGTCCGTTTAAATCCCACCGTCCCTCCGTCCGTTCCCATAGAACATCAGGTTCGTCCAATTCCGGCCCCAACTACCTAGGTAAGTAACAACGATGGAATATGTATGTTGATGATTTGTTGGTCTTTGTTTGTTTCGCTCCTCTGAGTCTTACTCTATAACATACGCCGTTTCACCCGATCCGAAGTACACCTCATATACACATTTGAAATAAGTTATGGAAGAAGGGGGGAGAGCTGGTGCTGGTGAGTGTCAATTCGCGTATTCGCCTTTTCGCTCAGTCGAGGAACGCGAGTTGGTTCGGGGAACCGACTTGTCTTGACTCTAGGTCATGGACCGCTCATTCATTCAATCCCATCCTGCCCCTACCAGAGAAAAAAGAAAAGAAATGCCTCACTCAAACATACACGCGCCGATGCGAGTGATGCGAGCTATGCCTCGAGCCGGGCGCCTGACTGCCGCGATGACTATGGCGATGCCCATGCGTCTCACGCACATACGTCCCCTTATCGCGCGAACTCATGCGATCACCATGCAAACACGCCAGCACCGCCGTGAAAAAGAAGAAAATCGCATTCAAGATCCCGAACGCGAAGGACGCCTTGAGCATAGCGCACGACTTATCGATGCTCACGTCGACGCCGTTGACGGCCGCGCTCCCGAAGATGCCGAGGGAGACGTCGACGCTGGATCCGCGCGCGACGTGCGCGCAGTCGGCGGAGGACACCCAGCGCAAAGCGTAGACGGCGCCGATGAAGGCGCCCACGAAGAGGATGTCGACGATGGCGACGAAGGTCGCGTTTGTGGAAGAGCGGTGGTACGAGAAGAGCGTGGCGATGGCCCAGGCGCCCGCGAGGACCGAGACGATGAAGAGGACCAGGATGTAGGTTGGGGTTAGCGCGTTGAGGCTGTTGTAGCCGTCGACGAAGTACGCTAGGAGGCCTATCGTTGGGATCTGTTGGTGGTTGGGGCGCGAATTGTTAGTTCGTTTGTGTCTATCGCGCTGTTTTGTGGTGGTAATTGGATATGGAGTGGGCGTTTTGAGGGGGGGAGCTTACTAGGGTGATGATTTGCAGGAAGCGCCAAAAGGCGAAGAATATGGCGAATACCATCATGACTTTTGTGATCGTTATGCGATACGGTCTGGTTTGTTGCGAGGTGCTCGTCTGCGGAGTTGAGGGCGTTGCTATCGGTGGAAAAGGCGGAGAGGGGTTGTAATGCGGTGTGGTGAGATAAGCAGGCCTTCCACGAAGCTGGAGATAGTGCAGTTGGCTGGCTGGCTGGCGTCAATGATGTAGCGGCGCAACGGTGGGCCAAGCAAGACACCCGTCACGGCCGTAAGACTTGTCTCGCTGACGACTCGGTAAGATGGTAATATATTGGCCAATATATGTTGTAGGTAGTATTAATGTGATGGACCAAGGAAGCGAGACAGAGGTAAGATGGGGGGAGAAACAAGATCGCAGAGCTCCATTCACGTCACTGTGGACCAGATATAATTCGATAATTGGAAAATAAGAAGGCTGGGGGATCTCGAACTACCATGCGCTACTCAGACAGGGCTGCAGCAGCGTTGGTGCAATAGCCGGGATAGTGGGTAGGAGAGGAACAGGGGGCTTTGCCCTGTTTTTATCATGATTGATCAGAGGATCCCGGCGCGCTAGGTGCATAGGTAGGACTTATCCTGTTACCTTACTCAGATATGTTGTGCAGATGCTGCTAGATAAAAATTCCGTCTTGTTTGCATGAACCTATTATTAATTACATACTGCTACTGCTTATGACGTCGGTTGAGACAGATCGACAGCTCAGGACACCAATATGAATTAAGTGTGGGAGAGGTCCCTTGGTGCAGCGCTAAGTGCGATCGGAAGGGTAAGGCGAAGCTGAACTGCACTGAGACAGCTAAATGTCCCCACAGATTCAAGTACATGCATAAATCAAAGTAGGCTTAGTGAACAAAGAAAGCAAAAGACAAAACACATATTCTCTGTACGATGTAAATAGTGTAGATGGTAGGTACGGAGTAATTGACCTATTGAAGGCCATACACACGTGTAATTCAGAAACGGAGCTGTGCTGCGCTCACCAACAACAGGTCCTTAAAAATTAGCGGGGCTGGGAGAGTTTCGAGTGCGCTTACCAGAATAGGAAGAGCTCAGCTGAATCCATGTAATGTGAGTGGTTGGACACGAAAAGACGGCGCAGGAGCGACGTACTTATTTAGTAGGTACCTAGGTACCGGCCAGGTCCGTGCGACAGCGTGACCATATTTTCGGGACGTTAACACCTACGTCTGCATGAGTGCTGCCGTCGGTATTATCCGCCAGGTATGCCTTCCACCTCTACTCTTGGCTGCATATAGTGTGCATACATCAAAGAGAAAAAAGGAGTGCCTTTTCTATTACCTTGGGTGCCATCAGCTAGCGTTGCTAGCTTGATGCCGTTACCACCACTTCTTGCGGTTCATTCTCTGTTCACTTCAAGCACTGTTCCACTGTGACAGAAATAATAATTATATATCGCGTTGTGCTGTATCTCAATATCATCGTATTGTTTTAAGATAATTATACGTTACAAATCTCTCATACTGAAGAATAAACTTGAAAGGTATTCCGGCCTCGCGAGCCATGGGAAGAATATCCGGCTGGCAGCATAGGAAGGAGATCGTGCACATACAACAGCATTGTAACCTAACAGAGCGGATACCAAGCGTGAAATATCACCTACATAGTGGCGAAACTGCTGCCTTAGGGTCCTTATGTGGTTTTTGCAGCTACACGGACAGTTCCACGTTGCTAAACTGTCATCTCGAATCGACGGGCTTCAGCGCGACTTCTACTAACCTCATCTCAAAATATATTTGATCCAAGTCCAACCTCACTCACGAAGATGTGAAATTCTAGGATGTCTTTATTCAATAGGTTTTCAGACCCCCATCGAAAGAGGAGTTGATTTGTCGAGCTGTCTCGATTCACTACCCTGAGGGCCTTATAAGAGAGATATATATAGAACTATCGACCCTCCCATAGACGCCAGAACCGCAATAGAAAAAACACTAGTCGCGCTTAATACAGCGCTTCACACTGCAAAAGACTTCTGGGAGAAGCAGTTGCGGGAAGATAATATCTGCACACCTTACAGTTGGGGTGTCAGGTTGGATGCCAGCTTTATAATGCAGAAAGCAGAAACTCGGATTCTAGAAGCGCTTGAATACCCCTAGGGTATTGACGGCTTTGACAAGCGGTACTGGAAATGCTTCCGCCAGACTTTACTTTCCTGCTAGCGCTATGATCACTATATCAAGTGAGCACCATTCGCTGAGAAAGATTACCATTCCTTGGCCCCATTGCAGGAAGACGATGGTTTACAGCGATGTAGTCGATAACTTGGTTCAAGTGAATATACCACAGTTCTTTTTTGTAAAATTCCCTTGTTCTTGCCGCCTGCGGCACAGGTTGTAGGAAATATAAGTAAAGATATGAAACTACATAAGTGATGAAGCCTTGCAGTAAAAAGATCAGTAAGTTGTAATTACCATATAAATAAACCCCTAATTATCCATGAAACTAACGATCTTTGAATGAGTATAAAGACTCAGTGTCACTATTTGCCAACGGTGAACCGTGCATGAATATTTCAGCACTGGCTAATTCATAGTGCTAGAACAACAGCAGCATCATTCTTTGGTCGACAGCTGCAACTAGGCAACAGAACAACACCACACAACAAGCAAACAAACAAATAGAAGTAATAACGCAGGAAGGTAAGGAACTACCAAAGCTACCAAGTCGCGCCAATCACCTCCCTGGTAACGTCGCCCCGCACCATATCAAATAAAAATTCACACACCATTCCGCGACTTCTACACAGGGTTTGTTGCCCCTACTCATTCCTCTACCTGCCCGGCTGCGACTTCACTCTCCTCACAAACTCAGCATTTCTTTTGAGCACACGGTAGCGGATAGATAGAAGACCAAGGACATCATGGTCACTCGACCCGAGCAACCAGGCGCCCCATGCAGCAATGCAAACGAGGGTCACGCTGCTCAAGATTTCGACCCAGCAGATGGTCTGAGAGATGAAGGCGCCCTCAACACCTGCACACTCTGTAATGGCTCCGATGCCAACATGCGATGCTCCGTTTGTGGAACCGTAAGTGAATTTACCTTCCGCTCTTCGTCCGCTTATCTTGACCTTGATGGCAGCGGTACTGTAATCGAGAATGCTACGTGAAAGATTGGCCTCATCATAAAGCACTTTGCAAGACCGCGGTGAATGATTTCAACACCAACAAAGCCCCGACTAATCATGTGCGAGCCATCGTCTTCCCCGTCGACTCTGACAATCCAACTTGGACCTGGATCAACCTCAAGGCTCTCGACATTTCCATCATCAGAGCTCTCGGTATCACGGAGAAGAAACCAATAAAAAAGCCTGCTAATAAACTTCTTGTGGAGGACATCAACAAGAGTCTCATGCATCGCAAGATTGGTCATGGCCTCCGAAAGTTCACGGCTCCAAAAGCGCGCATTGTCGCCGGACCGAACGTGAATAGATCCATCTTTGCGCTTGCCGACCCTGGAAGTCTCAGAGTGTACTTTGCCTCTTCTCTCTTCATTGGCTTTCACACCCACGAGGTCGACGGTGCCACCAAAGTGAGCTACGAACATGCCTCTCCTCGCGATCTACGCATGATCATTGAGTGGTACTACACGCATCCCGAAAACCCCTGCGTCTCCAAGCTCCACCGTCTACCTATCAAGTCTTACGGCTTGCCGGGTGAAGAAGTCTCACTCTGGCCGGCGGTCAGAATCAACTGCGACGGCGACCAGATTCGTCTATGTGCGCTCTCGGGTCAGCCACACAACAACCTCCAAGCCGTCCAGGTGCTGTCTAAAGATTTCTTCGAAAAATCGGGCCCCGTGCGAGCTTGCCAAGCTGGCGGGACTCCCCTGGGTAGTTCAGCCATGTCGCATGACCTTAGATCCCATCAACGATGTGGGCAAACCTCACCTCTTACACAACTGGCTGGGAAGAGTCTTCGCCCAGGGTAAGGAGGAGGCGTTCACGGCCTGGAACGTCCACTACGCCGACGGCTGGGAGCTCCCACAACACCTCTTCTCGACATACTGCGGTTCCATCCTCGTGATGCACAAAGATGGCTGCACAATCGATCAATTCCATGTCGCCTGCTTCATCAGATACGTCGAGCAAGCCTTCGAGAAGGCCTGTCCCTTGTTCACCGCACAACAAGAGGAAGAGGGACATACCCGCGTCTTGACGTCTAAAGATGAGCTGGAAAACTTCATCACTAAAGAAGGATTCGAAGCTTTCTGGCAGGATTTCATCGACGCCAGGATGGAACACCTTGCGGTAGTTTTCCCGTCGCCTTATAACAGTACTTATGCTGGCGAGACTGATCCCAAGCCGATGACTGAAGAGGAGATAGAGGAGGAGCGCGAGAAAGTAGAGAAGCTCCTTTTGGAGGGAGCCTAGACACGCTACAACATTCCGAGCTCATGGTGTTTAGGAATGATAGCGTCGTAGGATTAGCTGTTCTCGTCTCTAACTCGATTGCCTGTATAATCGAGGTAGAACCATGGTGACTAGAAGTCGACGTCGACGTGATTGCATGTATGAATAGAAGCCAAGAAGCTTAAAAGCAGCGAGATCGGGAGCTGAAAATGGGGCATGGCTCGCCACGTTTCGCACACGTAGCACTGAATAGGGAATGGTAATTATCTTCTGTAATTCTCAGGACTGATTAAACAAATTAAAATCTCTCGATTCGCTCTTATGACGTCCAGTATCTTGTCCTCATTAATCATGTATACAGCTGAATTCAAGTCCTACCTCCACAACCGCAACGTATACCCAGGCTTGGGTCGTTCACATTCGGCTCAGGACTTACTCATGAAGGCACTTCCGGCCAAGCCCGATTCTGTATTGATATCGATACTAAGGACGAAACAGAGAGGCTGAATCGTGCCCAGTTTCCCCGGGTTTGCTCAAAGATCGGCCACCCTAATGTTATGCATCCTATATTTCGTTCGGTGCTCTGCCTAGCTGTGGCAGGTATAATCATCAAGCGCAGACGCTCACAGCGAGTCTCGTCCTTGCCAACGAGCCGAAAGCGACGCTTGCGGAGCCCATCACTCACCACGACAACGAGGCTCGCCCGCGCTACAACGCTACAGTAACCGATCCCACGAGCCGCCGCTGCGTCGTCCCGGACGCACCGACGCGCAGAGAGCGGGGAGTCTCTCGAGGATTTCGGCACGGCGCTGGGCGACGCTCATGCGCTTTTTTAAACGGGATGGGGTAATATGACAGATGAAGAGGGGAGAGCTCGGGGCGGGGAGAATGAAGCTGGGGTGAGGAGCTGGTTTGGGATCTTTATCGTTGATAAGGAGGTGTGAAGGGGAAGCGATGATGAGGGCTGGCTGAGCCAAGGAGTAAGAAGATGAGAAAGAACTATTAGTTAGACTACTAATAATTAATGAACGCCGATAATATCTTGATAACTAAGATATCGAGTGTCTGTTCGCGATACCCCTCGCATTCTGCGGCGTTGAATGACGCGGACCTCCTGTGCTCGTCTGCTAACCCTTCTGACTCATTTGGACATTCAAAATTATAACAGGTTCTTGTGCTCTATAGCTTTTAGATCAGTGTTTTCTCCTGAATGGGTATGTGAAGCTTGACCGGATTTTGAAGCAGAGTGAGTAGAAAAAGGAGGCTATCTTAGTCATCGGGTAGCTATGTCAGCATGGATAGAGATCAGGTCCGAGAATAGATATCTGAATGTCAATAACAGTGGTAAAGATTTTAGTGCCTGAGTCGAGTTGTATCTCCGTTCGGCCACGGCGACCAGTCTGACTGCCTCCCAGAGGTCAGGAGACTCTTCCGGCCGCGTTTCTACTGGGCTCACCTCAGCCTTCTTAATCTCCGAACAGAGTCGGACAAAAAAGGCGGCCCCAACACTCGAGAAATGTAAGAAATTTTAGATACTTGCCTGACGAGAGATCATCCTGACAGTCACCTGAGATCACACGTCATAATGCAAAACTGGACCCGCCGATGAAGCGATGACAACTCAGAGTTGGCTGATAGACGTTGAAGTCCTGGGGCAACGAACGAAAGATGCCAAGCCTCTTCCAGGATATGCATCCCAGCTGCAGCCATACCTGTACAAAGCCCGTTCTGGCTGCTTGAGCTTAGTGAGATCATGTTATCACGCGACGATGATCCTAAGAAAGAAGATGCCTTACAACGTACGTCAAACTACAGTTCATGTCTGAACACTATAGCTTATCAATGCGCACCATCAAGCATTGTCTAGTGTAGATGTGTGCACACCCTACTCCTACGCTACTGCACTAGAAATTGCATGATTGGCTTACAAGCCCAGCTAATGCGCCAACCGTTCAAGCAAGTCTTGGCAACCTTAACGTTGGTAACCCCGGTGAACGTCACCGTGCCAAGAGGAAAGACTCGGCTAACTAATACTATGTACAGGCCTTCAGGATGATAATGCTGTAGCGCGGCGCTAGAAACTACCTACTATTTATCACAAAACTAACGTAGAAATTTAGATAGAATTTTAAATGTTAATCAGTCTCGAAATGTTTTGCTCTTGCTACTAGACGGCCGTTTGTTCAGCGAGTAGATTTAGAAGATTCTCTACTACAAAGCCCTTGTTGGTACCAGCCTTAGCGCCTCGTTACAGGATCATCATCCAGGACACCTATACATGCGTGGGGACTCCCGAAGGACAAGGGTGGAGATCCCCCATATGCAGATTAGATCCTGTCTGATTCTGGTCACGACTTCACCTACACATTCCTTCTACATAAATACCAGTAGGGGAGTTGGGTGAACAAATAAATGGGAAGCCTCATTCCCCGACAACTTCTGAAGGAATGCTTGTCTAGACCATCGCAGAAGAACACGATGAATATCACAGACTCAGGTACAGCCTCGGACCTATTGGCCACCATTACCGCGACTTGCACGTCTACGCTGCGCGCCTCTTTGTCGTCATGGAAGGACTACATCGTCCCCGTTGCCCTCGGGTATATTCTGCTGTGCCGCATGCTTCGCTACCGCGGGGAGAAGAAGTTGCGTCGTCGCATGGGCTTTCCTGAGGGCTGTGGGCGCGAGGCACTGTCGCGCATGACGAATGATCAAGCCCAGCAGATTATCAAGTATCTGGCAACATACGAATTCCCTGAGTTTCACGTCTTAGCGTTACAGTTTGGGTTGTTCAAGGTGAGCAGGCTCTGTGCTCCATCTTACCAGCGTTTTCTTATTTCATCACTCCCATGATGGGTATCAAAGCTCAAAGACACGAAGGGCGAGAAGCGTGAATGAACCTCGTTAGAAACACCAGAATACTCATAAAATCCTGCAGACGTATGGCGTTGAGACCATTAGTCGACTACTACTAGCGACAAGGAACCTGACCGACCCTATTAAAAGTCGGAAGAGGTGAGATTACTATCACTTATTGACGCGACAGGAATCCGTGAACCGCGTTCGAAACTGAATGGCGTCGTGGACCGACCGCCTGCCTATAATGATCGAGCTGACCTTGAATAGATACGAAGACACTGCAACCTTGATAGGCGAGTTCATATTTTACCCGCCCGAGTCGGAGCGTGCCATCAACGCACTGGCTCGCATGAACTTTCTGCATAGCAAGTACGTCCAAGAAGGCACCATCTCGAACGAGGACCTCCTCTACACGCTCTCGGTCTTTGTGGTGGGACCGCCCCGATTCGCGCTGCTGTACGAGTGGCGCGCCATGAACGAGATGGAGTACTGTGCGTACGGCGTCTTCTGGAAGGCTGTCGGCGAGGCCATGGGTATCTCCTACAAGGGTCTTCTCGAACATGACACCTGGCGCGACGGCCTTGAATGGGCCGACGACATCGCCGCCTGGGCAAAACGTTACGAGGCGGACGTCATGAAACCTAGCGCTGTCGCGAACAAGCCTGCGAAGGCTCTCATTCCTATGATCACCTACTGGCTACCGTGGTTCGCGAAACCGTTTGCTGAGGAGGCTGTGTGTGTCCTGATGGGCGATCGTTTGCGAGAGGCGTTCATGTGAGTTTCTCGTCCTGGCTTGTCTTTCTCATTTGCAACCGTATACCACGTATCTATCTGTTGGGTTATCGCATTATCTAACCCCTCCAGGCTCCCCGAACCGGGTATCGTAGCGGGCGCCACGGTATACTCCCTGCTAGTGATTCGTCGCTTCTATCTCCGCTACCTAGCCCTGCCGCGCTTTTTCGAGATGAGACGTCATGGTGATGTGGATGCGAAGACGGGACGCATCAATATGCGCATTCCGTACGGGAACTACCCGTTCTATGTCAAGCCCACGCTATGGAATCGCTGGGGACCGAAGGCTTGGGCGATCTGGCTATACGGCGGCACGGTGCCCGGTGATGATCCGAAGGAGTATCTGCCGCAGGGTTTCCTTTGGACGGATACGGGGCCGAAGAATCGGATGGGACTCGGCGTCAAGGAGCAAGAGGCTGAGGTCCAGAGAATGAGAGCGAGTGGGAGGGGAGGCTGCCCTTTCTAAGTAACTAATCAATTATATCGTGCGGTTCTAATTGTAACTATAGCGGCTTTCTAACTAGGTAATGATGAAATCACGATAATTTAAAGCGTGCTCCTGCCGGGACCGTCGCTGACCAGGTTTCCTTTGCAGCAGCACTAGCATTATGTCGCCGCCCAAACCTGTGCAAACCCCGGTGCAACATTAATGCAGACAAAGTCTTCGTTTTGGTGTAATTCTATCATTTACAGTGACATCCCCATCTGTGGACTCGGAGCTCAGCTAAAAGTACGCCAACTCTCAAGGTACAGGCGTCACTGTTATCAAGATCTCTTAGGCAACCCTTTATAGCGGAAGCCCATGTGTCTTCCAAGGCATTCGTCAGTGATCATAGAGACCTGCAGGTTCCCTACCGCACAACCTCATAGACTCTCCTCGCGAAATAGATGGGAGATCCCTGCATTGAAAGTGACATGGCGATCATGTTGCCTAGGCCGTCTACCCCGAAGGATGACAACCGTATATCCTCGCCTGTGTTGTAAATCTACACTTGAACATTCTGAGATGTAGCAAACTTAAGAACAAACGAAAACTAGCTTGAACCTCTTCCGAGTGGTTTAGCCAGCAATCGCTCTCTACCCAGTATCACTTCCTTGATCGCGTCCACAACGCCATCAGTAGCAGTCAAATTTGGGCAGTGACCGCTTTCCAACTCAAATGTCTGTACCTCGCGGCCCTCCCTCACAATAGTCTCAACAAAGCTTTTCTGGTATGTCAGGGGTACCGTCATGTCATTGGTGGTGTGGATGTAAGACACAGGAATTTCACGCCATGCTGCATGCTGAATTGGTTGATGCATGCACTTCGCATTCCAGCGTTTCAAAGTGCTTATATACGCGTCGAGGGCTTCTGTATCATCTTCTGGGCCAGGACTGACCAGAAGCGTCGGGGGGTCCCGGCACACGCAGCTGCTGTCTTCGGAAATGTCAAAAGCAAGCGGCATGAGATCCATGTGACCGAACTCCTTCACTTTGTCCATCATTGATGTGCCTTCAGTGACAGCATAGCCCGCCATATAGACGAGATGAGAGACACCGCCCGCGAGCCCTCGAGAAGATCGAGCTTCGACCCCTAACCCGTGTAGGGCATTCGAACCAACTTGGCCACCGTAAGAATGTAGCAGAGCAACGATTGTGCGTCCATCCTTTATGAGCTTTTCGGCGAATTTGCGAACCATATCTGTGTCTTCATACAAGTCGGCCTTGGGTGGACAGACGTCTGTGGAAGAAGGGAGAGGAGGGACGTGAACTTCGAAGCCCGAGGACTCAAGAGCGGCGGTAAGTTTAGCGTAGCTTCTAGGAACGTGCCATGCTCCGTGTATTATGAGAATAGCTGGTTTATCTGCGGAAGCCATTTCGATTGCGACTTGGTGACGAAGGGAAACTTGAATGTGGAGAATGAACCTGGAATAGTGTCTGATATGCTAAGTGGTTTAGTTTTCCTTGCACTTTTATATTGATTGCTGCTGGCACAAAACCAAACGCAACATGAAATGGATGGAGAAGGACGGTGATTGTTGGTGGCAAAGGGTCTCTTGAAGAAAAGTGTACACCAACAAGCATTCAAATTCTTTCTACATGTACCTGTGGATCTTACTGAGCAATCAAATGGGCTTCCACGGTCAAGGATGCTCCTCTGGCGCTACCTATGTTGCATTCATCTGGTGCCTTGCAGCTAACGGCGTATGGTACGCCTGTATGCCAGTGCATTGCAGTTCGCGCTCACCAACAGATCATTATGTACATAACGTGATCTTACTTCCTCTAGGATTTCGTGACAATTGTCATAATTGCGATTTACCTTCTTCCTCATTGGGACTTTACACGTCTCTCCCAAGGAACCAAAAGTTTTCTCGCCCTTGTGCATTTTCCGAGGCATAGTAAAGGCGTACTAATTCTTTAATCATATTATTTTGTCTATCAGAGAAGCTCACTGCGGCTTTTTTTTATGTCGCTCTTATTACTGGGGGTTTGCAGCTGTATTTCTCCTGCTGGGACTCCTATTATAAAGACACCATGCCAACTCTACACCCGAACCGCGTCAATATTGCGTATCTGAACTATGATATTATCTCAGGGGTGCTGGCTCTTATAAGCACAATTTGTGTTAGTCTCCGATTTGTGCAGCGTCTCCGAACTGACACTCTCTGGTGGGATGACTGGACCATATTGAGCGCATTAGCATTGGCAATTGGTGTGTTTATTACAAATGTACTGGCAACAGTACCCTCCATTGGCGCAGCGGGCTATCATATCAATTCCTACAGTCTTGAGCAGCTCTCCGTATGGGCTAATGTAGGTGCTCATTTCAAAAGAGTTCACGAATCTGTCTCACCTGCTGATGACCCTGATTCATAGTTTGTACTTGCAGCAGAGGTTTTAGACAATCTCAGTGTCTCACAGTCGAAACTATCTGTTCTTTTATTCTTCTGTCGGATCTTTTCTGTTGATATGCATTCTCTTATTTTCACGAGAGTGATGTTCTTTCTCATCGTGGGGATTACGGTATCTTCAGTCTTCGGCCTTATTTTCGCCTATGACCCTGTACAAGCTCAATGGGACTTCACTATCCCTCATACTACCATTAATAGCAAAGCGTTTTACATCATTTCTGCTGTGGTCAACATACTACTGGACGTCGCCATAATTACATTTGCTCAATTCAAAGTCTGGAATTTACACCTGGACCTTAGCCGCAAGTTACTCCTATCATTGGTTTTCCTGGTTGGCGGGCTGTAGGTGCAGAAATCCCCGGGCATGTTTTAGGATGAACTAAGCTTTCTTAGTACCATCATCTCGAGTATCTTGCGCGTCGTTTATCTTGAAACGGTTGACTTGGATGACCCAACCTGTGAGTTATCGACAAGCCGTAGCCCTTGTTACCCACAAATCTAACGCTGGCATAGACACATTGACAACCGCTGGCATCTGGACCAATGTTGAGATGTACCTATCTATCATATGCGCCTGTCTACCAACTCTATACAGCCTTTTCCGTTCCTTATCCCGCGACAAAGGACGAACTGGGTACAATCAGTCAACGACATCTTATAAGAGTCCAAGTTCACTTTTAACCATAGGACGGATTTCTACGAAGTTCAACCGGACTTATTTAAGCGGAGGAAACAACGATCTCCTGGGATCTTCCGGATATGAAGGACTGCGTCTGTCAGTACAAGGCCGGGACATCAATAGTATGTCAACTTCAGATACCGCCAGAGTTCAGACCAGGTATTCAGCCTCACATTGAAGACAATGGGGCACTGTACCATCGTACATGTCACTAGGGGAGATCTTTTTGTTTAATTACATGGCGTGAGAGAGGTTGGAAGCTGGCTCATATAGTTCAGGTGTACTTTATACCAAAACATGTCGCCGTTCCCTCCGTGCCCCGTTACAGTGTCTTAAGAACGAGAACCGACTAGAAATATCATAACACCAAAAGACTCTTGTCGCTTTAATACGCCTAGGAAGTAATTATAATATAGCATACACTTATTTAGCAGCTCGGGCAGCTCTGTTTTGAGGGCATTAGTGACATATCGACCTAAGGTTCGGCCAATGTACCAGGTGCATAAGTACATACTTGACATACTACGTAGGTACGCGAGGGTACGTTTAGTATTATTCAAAGTTTTTTTCCAAGAGCTAATTCCCGTATTCCGTACCGCAATCTATTTAGTCAGCTCCGCTGCACGCCCGCACCGTCTCAATCAGGAAATATATATTCTATATGAGCCATCTATCAAGTAGTCTGCACCCACTACCGAGGACGCCTTTGCAACTACATAAATTCTCCTTGGGATGCCAAACCTGTAGCAACAAGACACCCACCTTAGCACGCACTACGTAGGCCGGCCAAGCTTAAGTCACTACACTTATGATGAAGGTCAAGCTCGTCAATGTCGACATCTTCGAGGTTTTGGCTGACGTCGAACAACGTAATGCGTATCGGGCGCTCACAGACGACTCGGTAACACCTCGGTTCAATTCTTCATTTCACACTAAGCATGAGGCACCCGATCTGCCTGCTAGACCGTCCGAGCAGCCATATTTGTTCAAGCGATGGCTGCCTCTCATTCTACGCTCGCGTGGGCTTGCCTCTTCGGATGCCCAGGTTGTCAAGTTTTCACGTGCGCAGGCCCAACTGCTTCTCTCCACAGCCGACGCGTCTATACAGTCGCGCCACATAAATCGCATCTATCACGAGGACCTCGACGAAGAAATAGTGCCGGCCTTCAAGTCATTGAGCTTTCCTCTAGAAGGGTTATTCATGAGACTCGAAGCCTGCTCTGCCAAAGACGGTGTGCGTAAGATACGGGGTGACTCAGCGCTGCGCTCCGTCGACGAGATCCTGCTGCTCCTATTGACGTCGGTGCGAGCGCGCAACGCCCTCTTCAATGCTCTTGAGGCAGGCGCCGAGATATTCGAGCTCTTTTTCACTCCCTGGGACGGCCGCATGCGGCCCGAGAGAGAATATCGCGTCTTCTGTCCGCCGTTCTGCCCGCAGGAGTCGCCGCGCATTTCAGCAATCAGTCAATACGCATGGCATAAGGAATGGATTTTTAATCTTCCATGCCACAGGGAGCTGCGTGAGCAACTCGCCGAGAAGATTGCAGAGGGGAGCGAGGAAATAAGGAAGCAGATCGTGGCAGAGCTTGATTCTGACGATGAAATAGATCACCTCTTGATGCGACAAGGGTTCACATTCGACGTGTTCTTCGACGAGGAACGTGATCGCCTTCAGCTGGTTGAGCTGAATGTCTTCGGTGCCAGATCAGCGTGTGGAAGCTGCCTTTTCCAATGGATCCGGGACAGGGAGACGCTTTATGGTCATGGTGAACCTAACTATGTAGAGTTCAGGGTGACCTACCAGGAGGTTATCGATTCCAGGAGCTCCTCTTATTCGTCAGAGTATGACGGCGGAGAGGACGAGGGGGAATGAGGTCGTTTGAAGTAGCACGAAGGATATATCCAGCATTGCTCAAAAAGCCGGCTTCATAATAAGCGCTGGAGAAAGTTTGGAGGAATACTCAGAAGGGCAACAATAGTTGATTAACTCAAGTGGCAACTAGACAACAAGAAGACAGCAATGCACACACTATAGTGTAGAGTCAGGAGTTAGAAGAAAGTTATTCACAATTTAATGGGCTGGGGGTCACTGAGGGCGCTGGGACTCCTTTTCGTATCGAGCGTGCTCCTACTTACGAAAAAGGGTTCGGAAGTTATGATGTCTAATATCTCCTCAATATATATTATGACGGCTGTTATGCCAGGGAAGAGCTGTGCTCTACCTGTAAGTCTAACTTTTAGCGCTAATTGTCGCCTATTCAGAGTCGAGAGTCAACCTTCAGCGCCACTACACTTACGCATAGGTTATGATTAGCTCGTGTGTAGCGGGCGGAGCAGGGGCTGAGCTTGGTACAGCCACCCAAACCACCAACCAGATTCACTGAGATTGAAGCTGTCGCGTCCTCACCTGGGTGCGCAATCCATAAGGCAGACAGGTGAGGGGCCACTATGCAACATCACATGTATACTTAATAGAAATCAGATTTCCAGCGCATCTTAGAGGTTTATCTCAACGTGCTGAACCTCGCCAAGTCCGATTTTGAAGTAAACTTTGTTATTTTGACCCCTTCAACCACGTGTCACAAGTAAAACAGGCAAGATGCGTTTAATAAACGTGAATACACTCTCAATAAGCGAGTTTCTCAGCGACTGCGACGTACCAGATTATGCCATTTTATCACACACCTGGTCCTCAGAGGAGGCGACCTTTCAAGATATGCAGCGACCCCGAGCGCTGCGCGACAAATCACACGGTCTCGACAAAATTAAGGCCGTCTGTAAGGTGGCAAGACGAGACGGACTAGAATGGATATGGGTCGATACGTGCTGCATTGATAAGGCTTCTAGCGCTGAGCTGAGTGAAGCGATCAATTCTATGTTCAGGTATTACCGACAATCCAGAGTTTGTTATGCATACTTGGACGATGTCTCTCTTGACAGGCGTCCGGGCCTGGAAGACCCGCTGGAAGATCTTAGAAAGGCGCGATGGTTCAAGAGAGGATGGACATTACAGGAACTGGTTGGTAGGTAACGAAAAATTTGTCCTCCTGCCCTTCATTCGCACAACCTTTCATAATCTATGGTACTTCACGAACTGGAACTAATATTGTGAAGCGCCTCGCGAGCTTCAATTCTTTGATCACAGCTGGAACCTCATCGGGACCAGGAGCTCACTCAGCCACACATTATCTCAGGTCACAAGGATACCCAAGGAAGTCCTAGACGGCTCGAGATCGATATTCGAGTTCAGTGTTTACGAACGTCTTCGATGGGCTGCTGGGCGTGTCACTACCCGCGTCGAGGATATGGCTTATTGCCTGATCGGTCTCTTCGACGTGACCATGCCTCTGCTCTACGGGGAAGGACGCAAGGCATTTGCTCGGCTGCAAATAGAAATATTACAGAGAAACTATGACTCCAGCGTCTTCATGCACATATTACACGACTGTCATGCTCCACCGTACTCGCCGCCGTCGGTGGTCGAGGACCTACGAGCTTCAACCGAATCGTCAAGTTTAGAATCCACAGGAATACCAAACGGGCGACCTAGGTGGGTTAAGAGGACGACATCTAAGCTCTGGTTTACCCGGAGAGCGAAAGTTCAATATGTTTGAGTATAGTGTTGCCACTTCTGTGGAATGAGTGTAAAACTGCAGTCTATCGTTTCAAATAATGATCAATCCGAGCACCGACGTAGCTCTTATATGTGCATCATTTGAGAACTTTGTTACGTGAATGAAAGTCAAAATGAGGAGAAAAAGAGGAAGAATCGACATTAAACAATCTCTTTTTTGCAATATGGTAATTGGTAGGTAAGTCTCTTATTAACTCTTCGATTTTCCTGTCTACCTTCTCTCTCCCCTGGCTTGGCATGTTGAGCGATGGACTAATCGGTCAAGTATATAGGCGGATGAGCGAGAGAAAAACCAGAGAAGCTTCACTCACTTGAATGTACTTGGCAAGTACGGAGCGGTTAATATCAATTTATTCTCAGCTTTCTCCCAAAACTCACCTTCTTGTGAAGAGCCCGGAATTCTGAGAATGCGCCGAACTAAACGTGTGAAATGCAGCTCCTGGTGTCAGGATCTTAGATCAAATCGACCTGTACGGGTAACCGGATAATGCACGTTAGTACCGGGCATGAGGCGATAATACGCATACGAAATGAGAGAGAGAGGCGCCCGTGGCTGCATGCTGGTCACAAGTAGCCAAGGTGAGGAGCTGCTCCGATCCCACCTTCCCTGGCAAAAGGGTCGTACCATCTTACAAAATAATTCACGTCTCTCATTAACTCAAGAGAGATATGTTCGCTGAGATTTCGCGGGCTTGTTTATTGTGCCCTTAATTGTCTGAAGAAGCGGTCTAGAGTGGTATTGTTTAGGCTAGTTAGGGGAACTTAGCCACTAAAGTTGTTAAGCTGATTTGGGTACAAGGGGATACTGAAAAAACTTGGGCGAAGAATATAACAACTAGACAGTACGAAAATCTCTGTTGGGTTCGATTGGATTGCATTCTTCTTAATTCAGGCGTGCGCTGTTAGGTTAAATAGATTAAATATTAGAAAGGCTTAGGGAATATACGGTAGGCATATCTCGTGGAGACTTGAGAGTCAAGCTCTGAGTCTTTAGCGGGCGCGCGCCCAAAGCTCACCTTACTACCTACATTTGGTGAGTGAGCAAAGTAGCTAGAGGAGCAAGTAAACTTGCTTACGACCGGTTGCTGTACGGTGGGCAACAATTTTTACTCTTTAAACTTTGCAAATACTCTTCGGGTCCATCCAAAGTCTGAGGTAAGCTCGACTTTGTGAAATTTTCTGAGAGTGATGAAGCGTGCTGGGCGGCGTGATGTCCGCAGATCGAGGGAACTGGCGGTGTACGAGTTTGGTTCGATGGCTAGATGTATTGTTATAGTACAGCTAACATCAACCTATACTTACTCTAATGGTTCTCTTGTTCAAACAGTTGCCGAAAACATGGCGAGCATTTCGGCTAGATCAGACGAAGATGTAATCCGCATGGAGTGCCACCAACGCCACCATGGTCTTTCAAAACAATACCCCGCATGAGTCGAGCAGGCTTGTCTGGCAACAGATAGCTGTCGAGGTGATGTAACAAAAAACACGCAGTCCCACTTAACATCCCTTCCACCACGGGACTGCTCGTTTTTTATTACACTACCTCGGCTGTGACGACAGCAGGGCCTCACTTCGTACGCCGTGCTACCGTCCTGATGGCGGGGAAATGTTTGTGGTTGAGGTATTAGCTGATCTTGGTTGGCCGTGGTGGAGGAATAACAGGTCACGATCGCCCGACTTATCGCACCATGTGATGCGTAATACCAGGTATTCTGCGTTGTACGCTGGTCGACTATATAGTTGTCGCTTTGGCTCTTGGTACAGGGCGCAACATTGTGGCAGAAGGATGGCCATCTTGAGGGCCTTCTGTATTATCTTGCTGCGTTGCGCTGTGTTTTAGCCACATGCGCCTACATCTCTTGATACTTTCTTCTCCCGCTGCTGTCTCCATTCCCGGCCCACGGTGGACATGCAGGGGAAAGGCCCGGACCGAAGCCGATAAGACTACGAACATTCACCTAGCTCTCACCATTCAAATAGTAGTCTCTCTAGTCTGTACCTAGTTATTTGAACCGCAAGTATAAAGACCAGTGCTATCAAGTGATGAGCTAGTCGAGTGTTAGGAAGACGGGGCAGAAGACGGGGAAGCGGGAGGCGTTTGCCCTAGGACAACCAGATACGTTAGACAAATCCGATTTATCAGACCGACTATATTTCTAGTCAGCCCCAACGGGGTTAGCAGCTCGTTGTTAAACGATGGTTGACATCTTCAAAAGCTTGGCTGGCGCTGCTGACAAGGATGATGCCGTCGCGGCAACGTGGGCATTAAAGGCGAACTATTGGTTCGGCCCACCCTATCGTAACCGTCAATCGCGTTTTCGCGGTCGGCATTATGAAGTGGATTTTATGTATTGCATCGCAACTACCGACATACTTATGCATACATACTAGATACCACAAAGACTTTCAGTAACGAACGTATAGACACCATATTGTATTAGTCATTAGGTGCATTTCAAATATAACTGTCTAGGTGATACCCAGACGAATCACACCTCTTCGTTAACACCAAGTACACGTGTACTACATTATCAGTCGTGATAAAGATCGGGTTGGAGGGCTTACTTAGTCTAGCCTATATAGGGCCTAGATTGGCCGATGAATTCTTCTAACAACGGTGAATGGCCCCCCATCCAATCGAGGGAGAGAAAAGAAGTTGGCATGGTACAGCAGTGTGTACGATAAAATAGCAGAAGTAGCATAGTTCCAGCGTATCCTACAGATTGAAAGACTCTACAAATGAAATAGCTAATGTTGACGAGAGTCAGGTTGAATTAAGCGCTCGATTCTCTCAGCCCACGCTCTCCGTTATGGATGGTTTGAGAGGATTGCGTCTTATACACATGCAGAAGCAGCCCAAATCGCCAACGCGCAGTGTCGTAGGTATGAGAAGGGGTACATAGGTCCGTCCGTATGACAACGCACGGCAGACCCGTGCGGCTCCACAGACGCAAACAGAAGCGATGAGGTGGTAATAGGGTAGTGAACGTGAGCTAGAGTTGTCTAGGTTAGTGTGAGTGTACACTAGATTAGTGTAGATAAATACATTGCGAGATCAATTGTGGCGCCCCCAAAATCTCCAGCCCGAGTCTCTCCTCATACACCTTTGGATTGATTTCTGCTCTCGCAGACAAACATAGGTAGATATTGGTGGAAGGCCATAAGACTCGTACTTTACTCGACATTTTGGATAGCTAAGAAGATTCAGCGACATGGCGACAACGTCCGGCCAGTCATCTGCTGATACTCCCCAGCAGAGCACAGCTGCAGAGGACACTACGAAGACTACTACTGATGATAATGGCACCGCCGCTGCGCAGTCGGTAACCGGTGGGGCGACGACGGCGACAACGACAGCAACGACAACAGCAGCTCCCGAAGTCACAAACACAACAGTGACGCCGTCAGCTGAGGCGGCGGCGGCCCCGACTCCAGCGGCTGCTGAGGCGCCTGAAGCACATGGGACAGAAGTATTCCCCGCGTCGCATTGGGCTCAGGTACCGGTAAGACTGGACAAACTGGTCCTCTTTCCGGGGCCGTTGGAAAAATTGACCTAATTGAGCTTTGATTCCCAGCAGGTAGAAGAGGAAGAGGAATTTGATGACGTCGATTCGGCGTACGGTGATGATAATGCGAGTTCGACGGCATCCCTCTCTGCTAGTATACTCGAGTACCGAACCGTGCATGGCCGCACTTATCATAGCGAAAGGGGCAATGCCCAGTCATGGTGCGATTCACCCTTCTACTAACAGTGCTAACACTTCGTTCATCAAATTAATTCGGCTTCTTCCTAGGAACCCTAACGACGCTCAGCATGATGAGTCTATGGATATTCTGTTTGTCTCACCCACTTACAATCCAGGACGATTTTACCTGTATAGCTTAGCCATGCTAACCTACTCCTAGCCACCACGTCTCCACGTTGATGCAAGACGGCAAGCTTACCATGGCTCACATCGACGATAGTATACAGGTAATGACTCTCAGCAATTGTGCACTATGAGAATTGGGTGCTAACTATAATCTGTAGAGAGTGTTGGATGTAGGGTGTGGTACTGGTATGTCAGGACCTGTTCCACGCAGGCTACTGATAGCAATGTTCCCTAATTAGCTAACACAAGTTCAATAGGTATATGGGCAATGTGAATAACCCGGGAAATGCCCTAGTACATGTGAACTGAGAGCTAATGTATATGCCCTAGTGATTTCGCTGATCAGTACCCCCATACCGAAGTAATAGGAGTCGATATCTCACCGTCACAGCCGCAATGGATCCCACCGAACTTGAAGTTCGAAATTGATGATATTACCCAGCCCTGGACATATGCGCGCAATAGCTTCGATTACATTCACATGAGGTGGCTCATTGGTGCGATCCCTGATTGGTACACTGTGTTCAGGGAAGTGTTCCAGACGCTAAGACCAGGGGGCATCTTCGAATCAAAGGAGTCTTCATGCGTGATCCAAAGTGATGATGGGACTGTGCCATACGGCTCTGCTTTGGACCAATGGGGTCGAGTATTCTCGGAAGCTGGGAGGAAGTTTGGGCGTACGTTTCGACCCCTAGAGGAGGACCTGCAAGTCAAGGCTATGCAGGCTGCGGGGTTTGTCGACATAAAAGTATACAACATGAAGGTAGGTTCCTAACTCGCAGCATACCACACAAGGCCTCTTCTGACATTCACCGTGTTGTAGACGACTCTCGGACCTTGGGCAGCAGATCCCAAACATAAGGAGATTGGGCAATACGCTCGACTGGCGCTTGAGCAAGATATAGAGGGTATGGTGATAGATGACACTTCATGAGGAGAAGAAGCTAACAAGACACTAAGGGTTCATCATGTATATGTGGACGACGGTTTTGGGTTGGACAAGAGAAGAGATTGCCGTCTACGCTGCCCATTTGAGGCGCGAGCTTCGCTCTCCGCAGTATCATGCATACTACCCTCAACGGGTTGTTGTCGGACGTAAGCCATAGGCGGTACCCTGGGCAACTCATCGCATGCAGAGATCTACAACGGAATGTTGCTTAGTGACAACATTAATTGCAAAGCATAGGCCGGGAAAGATCGTTACTAAAGCACAACAACCGGGAATATATACGGAGAGCTAAGTCGTCTATCTTCTAGGACTGGCCTCTTGGTCGATATCCGTCTCGTCTTTCTATAATGCTAATGAAACCATTGCGTGGAATTTTATGTCGTTTGACACTTCACAAATTGGCTAGTATTTCGTGCGTCTAGACTGACCCAGTGATATGAAGTTCGGGTTACGATGACTACAATTCGATCGGAGACTATTGGCAACCCCTCGACGTAATCCGATGGATGTTGTTCAGAAGTCTTCGCGATGATAATCGCCCCCGTATCCTATGAAAGTTGCAGGTGCAGTCATTGCAGATCTAGCTCAGCTCCATCCACCTTTTGATACAACCTACACTCAATGCTAGCATACACTCATCTACTGACCGAAATTCTCCAAACGAGCGTTTAGACTTAGAGTCCGCTATACATTCGCAGTTGAACCGCCGTAGGAATGTATCTACTCAGAGTCAGCCCACACTCACGCCCAATAGCACGTCTATCAAGCGAAGACTTACAGTCTCATCAGCGCAGCCTGCGGGAGTATCATACGCGTAAGCGCCGGTGTTGATATACAGCTGACCAGCATCGCCGCAAACCAGCCATGCCGCGGTATTAGGCCGCGATATATCCGCCACCGTCCAAGTGACTGTATCGCCCTGGAACGCGAACGCGCCATACGGGTTCTCGGTCGTGTCAAACCAGGTCTCCAGCGTGCGTTGCGTCTTGTTCGTCGGATTCTCCACCCACATGTACAACGTCTCACCGCTGCTTGAGCCAGGGTTGTAGACCAGCTGGCTATCGATGATGTTGAATTGCCCTGCCTTGGTATTGCTCTGCAAGAATGCGTCGCCAGGTCCAGGAAAAGGCGTTGCTGTTGGTGCTGCTTGGAGGTACGAGTGGAAATTCGGCGACTCTACTGCTCGTATCCAGTAGTAGCCGGATTGTAATGTTGTCGGATATGTCCCTGAGCCGGCTCCTGTAGTCGTCGTGGCGGTCGATAGAGTCGTGGATGCGCCTGTTGTCGTACTCGCTGATTTTGTTGTGGACGTTACACTGGTCGCTATTGCTCACTTGCTTAGCACTTGCTTCCACCTTAGAGTATTTCGTGTGAATTATAGGGTTGCTTCAGTTCAGCATGACCTGGCATGTTGAATAGGAGCTCAATGGTCTTGACGAATTCGAAATCTAGGCCATATGTGAAAGACTTACTCGTCGCGGTTCCGGGAATGCACTGGCTATAGTAGTCACTGTTGATGTTAATTAGCGATTAGGCTAGGTCATTGACATCTTCAACATACTTGAGGACTGTACAAACGTAGCCTGATACACAAGTAGTCGCTCCCGTCCAACTGATTCCGCCGCCTATAGACATGCGTAAGTAAAAGCCATGTATAATTGAATGAAGCAGCGTAGCTTACATTGACCCCAAGCTTGTTGCTGGGCGAAAGCAACGCCCCCGAAGAGGCAGGTCACCACGATGGTACGGGAAAGCATCGTGAAGCTCAACATATGCGGTCGCGATAGGGAATGAAACCAGATCAGAATAAGTCAGTATGGGGGAAAGCTATGTGAAGCTTTTATTCAGCATCATGTCCGAAACGTGTTACTCAAAACTAGGCCTCCGTGCTACAGGCCCGAAAAAGCCGACAAGGTGTTTACTAGTGTTGCTTCATTAATAGACGCGCGTCTGTTAAAAGAGCGCCGCTCCACGTGCTCCGTGTCCCAGAATCCGGGCTCTTCGTCTTGCGGAGCGAGAAGCTATATGGATAACGTGTATCAAAGAGAGCGAGTAGACACCCAGAGCATCGGAGCCGGCCGAGCCGCATTTCCACCAATCCGGGATCGTCAACCCGAACGGTTATTCGGAGCTCACCCTCCGTCTACGATTGCCGTTCGGAATTTCGGCCTTGGTGCTATGTTCTGCGCCAGGGCACTCTGAAGTAAGCTAACAATTAGTATTTGATGCTTTTTTCTCCTCATACAGTGCTACGCACTATTATACCCTTTGAGCACCAACACCACGTCATTTTGTAAGTCCGCCTTTCGCCATAAGCGGTACCATCATGATCCACAAGAATCTGTGAGGAAATCTCTCAAAACCGACGCGAATGTTTCATAATCAAAGTAGAAATATGACATGCATCTACAACTTCAACTCTAATAGTGAGCTTATCGTTTCGGATCCGGTCGCCACACCATGCCCCACGTCTTCACGCCCTCGCCCCCTTTCCTCGGCAGCCCATCGGGCCCAGCCAATCCTACGCCGAGAGTTATCTCTTCCACCTCTTCAAAGCCGTGTTTCGCGTATAACTTTCTAGCATTTTGATTCGAGGCCTCGAGCCAAAGAGGCCGTCGGCCATGACTTAGAGCATGCGCCTTCATGTGCTCGAGGAGAATCCCGCCCAGGCCTTGGCGCTGCCTGTTAGTGTCGGTCCCGATGATGAACAAGTACCAGTACTCGGACATCTCTTTCGGTGTGAACGTCTTTTTCTTCGCTCGCTTCACCGCCATGGCGTGATCGATTAAAACGCGCTTGAGCGCGTTTGTTAGTGACCGTGACGCGGGGAAGTGTAAAAGACAATGCGGGTACCCGCGTACCTTGATACCGATCGGCTTCAATCGCATCACTGCGGCTGGGAGCCCGGCGCGGAACAGCGTCCGGGGATTATCCAGTTTCTTCCCTGGCGGCAACATTCCCGCGCAGCAACCCCAGGATGAAAGTTCGAGTATGAACCCGTCATTCAAGATAGTGGCTCTCAGGAGGGTTGTAAGGAACTCGGAGAGGTATCCGTTTCGCTCTTCTTCTGAGAGGGCCACCATGAAGTAGTTGAATATCGGGTCATTTCGGAAGGCCCTGGTAAGAACGGGAACGGCATGCTGAATAAACTCTGCAAACAACATACTCAGTTTCAACCGTCACTGGAAGGATAGGGATACTGTTTACGCACCTTTGCCGCCTTGGGTTATATTGGAAGCTTCAGATACCGGTGCTGCTTCTTCCAAGGGAATGGCCATGACTCCGTAGAAAGTATAGAGCTTAAGCGGAGCGTGCAAGTTAAGCTTCGATGGCCGATAATGCGATTGTGAGGATGATCAAAATGCCGGCCTCAATGTCAAGGTATGTTGTTGTTAGTGCACCTTATTTCCAAGCAGCCAGTAACATCGAAGAAATACTTGAGAATGCACGTGACCGCGTGGTCCTTTGTTATAGGTAAAGCTAAATGAGATACTCTGATAGTTTTCACTGCTATTAATCATAGACTAAATATGGTTTATGAGCATGCGAACACACAATCGTATAACGATATACCATTGTTGGTGCTGGGCGGGTTCCGCGGACTGGAGCCCGCGGGCCCGAATACGAATTCCTGAGGGGCAGTGAAGGATCCTTGGCCATTCCACACACATCTAATTCGACCCCCCTATATATGCGTCTTGGATTCTTAATTTTTTCTTCAAAGGCGCGACGAAGCATGTAAACACCAGGCAAATTATGACACATCCAAGAAGACACCTCGCTTGTTACGACGAATAATATCTGCAACTCCTCGGCCTAATGCTTGGCTACAAACTCTCCGATCCTAGCTGCAACGTCCCCCGCACTCTTCTCAAAGCCCAATAACTCAGCGCTTAGAAAAGTATCATGGGGCGCAGCCATTTCATGATTTACCTCTACTACGTTTCCATCGACTCTGCGCATTTCATCCGCCCACTCTAGGATGCGCTCATAGAACATCTCGGCCGACCCTGCATTGGCGAAGATGGGCACGGGCGTTGGGAACGGGTTTGCCAGCAGGGTGATGTATGGATCGGACCTGGCGTTAGGCCAGCTGCCAGCATAGCTGTTCGCGCCCCAAGACGGGTAGCTCGCTGGGATGAAGTCGGTGCCGCGGTGCGGATTATCGTCCATGTTGTAGTCGAACGGCGCCACCCATGGGGACAGCAGTACGGCGCATTTGGGTGCCCGAACCCCGGTCGCGGCGCCAAAGTTGTGGAGGTACAACAGCAAAGCCATAGTGAGATTAGCGCCAGCGCTGTCGCCAGCGACAATGATCTGGTTTTCTGGGATATGTAAGCTGTTCAGAAGGAAAAGGTAACTAGACAATGCATCTTGCAGTGCAGCTGGGAAGGGGTTCAGGCCCCCATATCCGGATAAGCGGTACTGCACAGAGAAGACAGCGTCTGCGCCGCCCTTGTCGAGCAATCTCTTCGCGATAGGTCCGCAATTGGCATCGCGACCGTCGCCTTGGATAAAGGCGCCGCCATGAAAGTAGAGGAAGACAATTTTAGATGTTATATCCTCCTTTGGAGCTTGCGGGTACCAGGTCCCTCCAATTGTCGCGGGTTCGCTTGATGCAAGCAGTCCTTTATAGAAATCCAAGCGAGAGGGCTTCACTACTTGAAACCTCTGCCCTTCTTGCCCTGGCTCTAAGGTAAGGTAGTCTGTGATGCCGATGCGAGAAGTGAGGTCGAGAATCCGGTAGGCGAGCAGACTCATAAAAGTCTGTTTTGCGTTCCATGCCGCATGCGGCCTGAGAGAAGGGATTAAGGCCCTTAAAGCAAAGTAAGGCAGTTGTAAGGCAATTGTACCAAGATACGATAGCCGAAATATGAGTCTAAAGGGTTGATACGAAACGAGCGGGAATCTCATGCTTGCCATGGTCCTCAAATAGCAATGTACAATGTTGCCTGGGTGGCCGGGAACGAGTAAATGAGACGTTCAAGAAGATCTTGGGATGAGCGGAAGACGAAGGGGAGAAAGAAACAGACAAATTCACTTACAAGAAAATTCCTCCGCACAAGATTGTCGTGCGTTTACTCCCAAGTTCAGCATGACGGCCGAGGAGTCTGGTATATCAATAGTGTTGGTCTCGCGCGCATATTAGTTGTATGCAAGCGACCAACAACACCAAAGGCACAAATGCGCCCGGCCGCTTAGACGTACTGCTGCGTATTTACGATAGTACTCAATCTCATGAAAGAATTTAATACGGCGATTGGTATAGCCCCTCTGACATTCATCAACATTGAGCCAGCTTCAGCGACAAAGGAGTTGTAAGCTTTATCTTTCAGTCAATTTCCCCCCTTAGTGTTAGAGCCAACAGGCAACTTTCCCACACCACCTACCCAACACCTAAATCTAAACATTGAAGCTGTGCATATCAATCTCAACACAGTCCTTCAACCATTTCGATTATCATGTCTTTAGTGCTGCTCCTCGTGGCTGTTCTGTCGGTCGGCTGGCTCACCTGGACCCTCTGGGGAAAGGTGTCCCCAGCCAAATCGCTTGCGGGCATACCTCTTGTCGAATTTGACGGGGTCAACTCGAGGGACCGATACACCCGTGAGGCAGGAAGTCTGCTAGGTAAGGGCTACGACGAGGTAAGATAACTACATTGCCGCCTCTAATAAGAGTCATGGTTAATACTTAATTCTGCAGCACATAAGAAAGGGTCGACCATTTTGCATACGGGATTTCTTAAATCCTAGCCGGCCGCGTGTTTTTTTACCTACCAAGTACGTAGAGGAACTCAGGAATGCGCCACAAGAGAAGTTGAGTCTTCCTGGGATTCTAAACAAGGTTTGCATACCTCTCTACCAACCTGCTCAAGTTAGTACATCTAACTAGGCTGTGTCAGACTTCGACGATGTCCAAAGTCGGCGGCCCTGAAATCACGGAAGAGATCCAAACCAGCGCTCGGGTTGATCTTAATCGCGCGTTGAACAATCTCATTGAGCCCATGCAATCGCTGTGTTTTCGGGCTGCGGAAAAGGAGATGCCTAAATGTCCAGACTGGACTTCGGTCGTCTTATACCCCAAGATGCTGGAGCTGTTTTCCCACATGTCCGCGCGTGTCATGGTCGGGCCAGAGCTGTGCGAAGCTTGGCCTGCCATTTCAATGAAGTACATCACTCGTGTCCTCGCTGCTCAAGGCGCTATTCGAAAGAAGTACTATCCTGTACTGTACTGGACAGTATACTATCTAAACCCAGAAGTAGCCCTAGTCAACGAGGCCCGCCGCGAGGCAGCCGAACTTGTGCGCCCTGTACTGGAGGCTCGACAGGCTGCCTACGCGACCGAAGGCGTAAAGGCCGAGAAGCACGACGACTTCATTCAATGGATCATGGATAACTATCGCGCAAATGGGAAGACTGTTACACCGGATGAAACTGTACAGAACATTTTTATCGTCATGTTTGCGTCCATGCACGGGACTTCCTTCATCGCACTCCAGTCCCTCTTCAGTCTGCTTGGCACACCTAATGCCCTTACTGAAGTTCGCGAGGAGATTGAATGCGTCTCACAGAACGAACTCAAAGGCTCGCCTGTGTGGACACGCCACGCGCTCGGTGAACTTAAGCTCATGGATTCCTTCATGAAAGAGACACTACGAATGAAGCCGTTCCAAGAAGGTTAATCATGTTCAAACATGCCTCCACTCCTGCCCCGCGGCCCAACCTATCTACTGACACGTCTTTAGCCACTGTCCAGCGTTATGCCATGACTCCATATACGTTTAAGGACGGGTTGCAAGTTCCGGCGGGAACCGTCATCTCATTTCCCAACCTACGCTATAACACAGACTCGTCAACCATGTCCGAAGCCAGTACATTTGATGGTAAACGGTGGTTACATCGCCGCGTCACGCCCGGCATGAGCAAATTCCGGTTTGCCTCGACGGCCGAGGATGCATTCGATTGGGGTGCAGGCCCGCATGCGTGCCCGGGGCGATTCATGGCTGAGGTCGCAATCAAGCTGATGCTTATTTGCCTGATCACTAAGTACGACATGAAGCTCTCAGACGGGGGACCGGAACGGCCCGCGGAGTTCAAGCGATTTTTGGACCTAGCGCCGGATACGTCAATGGTAGTAATGCTGAGAGATGTGCAGGGTTAGATAGCGAGAAAGCCGCTACAATGTTAGTAGGAAATGACTAGGTTAATCCAACCTCAGTAGCGCGGTTGTACTTGGAAGTTAGTTTGTGTGCACAGATAACTATGACAGAGATGTGCGTGGTATTGGTATGTCTAGAACAAGCTGGTTCGCTCCGTAGTAGCGACTAATTGTAGTCTATTCAAATGATCTAAAATCCAACTTGGACTATCTATCCGAGCCCCCCGTGAAACACCCTTTGAACTTCACATTTCTTGTTATCCGCTCCATGCCGGCGTCAATCATATAAAAGCTCACAGCAGATAGGAAAATCAGATGAAAATTGACACTCCGTCAATAACTTAATATTCAGCTTCAACATTTCAACTACAAGCCGCTCAGCTTATGCACAACTATAAATCCGTCGGTCCTCTTGATATACTTCGCCGTTTCGCCGTCGAGCGTAGTCAAGGTGTTATCGATAAAGAACGCCTGGTCAAAGAGATTCGTTGATGTATTCTTCGTTTCCATCCACTGAACGGAGAAGAAGTCATAGTATCTCTATTCGCCGTCAGGACACTGCGTGGTGGTGTATCGTCCTCGCCGTCAGTCTTCTTGTCGTCATCGTAACTGGGGTCCGGCGGCAGGTTGTCGGGAGTCCATTGTGAGAGACCTCTCTCAAGGGCATTAATTTCGGCACTGAGTTTCTCACGAACTGCTCGTCGGGCCCAGCGGGCCTTGAAAGTAAGACCATCAGTGTTAGTAGCTGTGCTCATGGTGATCCGGAACAAAGGCTTATAATAGTGAGTAGTGTACTGTGAATATATTAGATAGCAGAGAGCTTTGATATAATGTCTTTCTCGTACCGAGACTTGGAGAGAGTCTGCCAAGCCTTCCTTTTATACACGACGAGAAAAGGGGGACAAATAACGGCTACCCAACGATAATTACCTAGTCCGAATAAATTCTTGAGAACTGTAATGATAGTGGCGCATAAGTGGTGTGTCAAGGTAGCATCATCAGAAAGTGGTTGTTTAACTAGTGTGGTAAAGTCATGCAAGTTGTGCAGGCGGCGTAGATGGCGATCCGTCAGTCGCGGCATTGTTCGCGTTGAAGTCGTTGTACCCAGCATCTAATCGCTAACTTCTGAAAACTTCCCGCCTCACCTCCTGTTTCATTAGCTCAGTGATATTGAGTTTTTAGTTAAAAAATACTCAAGTCATGTGAACGATTATACAGGACTCGTCTAGCACCACAAGCGCTAATAAATCTAAGAGGAGGGAAAAAAGGGGGAGAAGGGGGTTAAGATTTTACGGGCGGAAACGAGAGGTGCAGACGATCGAGATTATCCATGAGGCCGTTTTCGGCTGGCGCAGTATGGCGAGGGTCCTTCAATTGGGCATGAGTTTCATTATACGTGTGTCTCATTAACGAAGTTGCAGATAGTTCATCAACAAGCTCTGCAACCATGCCACATCTACATTCTTATTTACAGAGGAGCTCGCGATACCTTTCTTAAGCTCTTATTTCACGTTTTGAACCGGAGAAGCCTTATCATCTATAGAAGCACTGTCGACAGCCTTTTCCATGTCGTGGTGGATGTTGGCACCGATGGGACCACCCTCAAAGCTACGGCCACGCCTCTCTGGGCCGACAGCGGTGGTGGCGATGATGCCAACGACGATAATAGCTGTAGCGATGGCCATGACTGGGCCATAGGCCTCGACGATATGACCCGCGCCGTTGCGAACAAAGTTTGACTCAGAGAGGGCGTTCACAATCTGTGCACTGGGAGAGCTGATGGCGTTGCCTAGCTGATAGGTTATACCGGGGAACGTAGACCGGTAAGCCTGTGGCGACAGCTCGCTGAGATGAACTATACGGAAATTAGCCGGGATTCTTCTAATGGGAATCATATAGGCTGTGTATTCACCTGGTATGACGCCCCACGCGCCCTGAACGAAGAATTGCATAAAGAAACTGGTAACCGAAAGCGCGCGCTCTCCTTCGGGAAGAATCCATGCCGGGATGAGGACACCGCTCAAGAAAGCAGCCCCAATAATCGTCCTTCGACGGCCAAGCCATTGAGATAACCATCCCAGGATAGTGCCGCCGACGACGGCACCGGTCTTCATCAAGATACTCGCCCGCGTAGCGCCATCATTTGGAAGCTCCTTCTCCGTGAGACAGAACGTGGTGTAACTGTCTTGACTCGTATGCGAATAGTAGTTGAACCAGGTCATAAGAATAATGCAATAAATGGACATACGCCATTCATTGGCCAACATATCTTTGGTCTCGGCCCAGAAGTCGCCCGCCGTGATCTTCTTGCCTTGGGCCTTTGCTTCTATGAACTGTTTGGATTCGGGGAAGCAGCATCGAAGGAGACCTGCAGCGAAAGATAAAGCTGCGCCTACCCAGAAAACGGTCTTCCAGCTTTCAATTTCGCCACCGACGCCAAGATTGGTGATGGCGGCGAGGACGTAGCCAAAGGAATATCCTTGCTGAAGGATACCGCTCATGAACCCACGAGCTTCCGTTCTAACAAGACAGTAAGTAAGCTGATAATCCCATACATAAAAGAGCATCGTAAGACTTACGGGCAGTTCTCGAGCGCCATCGCAACTGCATTACCATATACACCGCCCATGAAAAGCCCGAACAATGACCTAACGGCCAAAAATTCTTGAAATGTAGCGGCATAGATAGTTCCGATTTGAAGAGCCCCTGTAGTGTTCTCGATTAGCATTAATATCCTTACCGTGAAGTACGATTTGCGTACCGAGGACGATCAAGTTAGCGACCATAGGCCATTTCCGACCATAACGGTCACCAAGTAGACCAAAGATAGCGGCACCGACTGATCGCAGTAGTAAAGTCAAGGTGATGGCGGTAGTGATCGCCGTCTTGGAGGTGTCGTAGTACTTAGAGAGCTTAACTGTTTGAATTGAGAGAGCGTGGAAATCGAAGGCGTCTGCGGTCCATGCAAACCAACCCACGAAGAAAAAGATCCAGTCTCTAGCTGTCAGTTGAGCCATCAACGAAACCGGATTCTGTAAAGGGGCTGGTGCCTGCCATTCTGTATGTGTTTCACCAAGCTCGTTCGTAACGACGACTCTTTGCTTCCACTTAAACAAGTCAGCGAGGGACTGCCTAGCCGTCGGGATGATACCCTTGGCTACAAGGTCCGCGGGCTCGTAGCTCGTAGCCATAATCAAGAGGTACACGTATATATAGGATAAAAGGACGTTCCCTTTATCCCTCTAGACGCTGGCAACGTAGGAATAGTGAAGAAACGGGAAAGACGACGAGACAGGCCGCCGACCTCTTATAATCACATTTGACGACCAGCATGGGCGCCCAGGGGTCCCCGCACGCCCATGAGAAGAGTAAGAGCTTCCACATCCATTTCACCGTCTCGCTCAGTCCATAAGCCCCAACCGGGTTGAACATAGCGTCCAGACCACCATGTCACGACTCCAAGAATTTGCTGAATTGCCAAGATCAGCCAAGCCCCAGAGATTCATCTGATGGGTTGGCCAAGGCTAGCCAAGAATAGCCAAGGACGCCTCGCACATTACCGCAATAAGGGAATTTGAAAAGGCCAACACTAGGCGTAGGCTGGGCAGACCTGGGGAACTTCGCGGGGACCTGGGGAAGAATTGGCGCCAAGTTATCCCTGGTGATGGTTGACATATGCGAAGAATTATGCTTCGCATTTCGTGGTCTGTGACTCTATTGAAGAACCTCATTCTAGTCACCATTCGTCTGTATAAGGTTGATAATGAGGCTATTCAGAGGTCGATGGCCAGACCGCTCCCTCTCACGCACATTTGCCATCAGCAGACCAGGGTTCTACTCGTCACCCTAGTCAGAATGTGTCAAGGATTTATCTAGGCCTAGTGAATTGGATTCGATGCTTCGCAGCGCGTATGGTTCTTTTTTCCCTGTTGGTTCATACAAGGTAACATTTCCCCGCAGCACCACACCATCGCGTTGGTATTCTTACCCCGCTACCTACCTTCGTAGTTCTCCTGTGGAGGTAAATGATGGCGCTGTCGCCCGAAGATCTGTACCCAGAGTTGGATAACAACGTGCGGCATTCTAAACGGTTATCCTGATTTTGTCGACATTCATTCCACGTGCTACGAACCACGCCTAGCTTATTTACAAGACCTCGTAAAAAAGAGAGCTGGGATAATGTCACTAGTACCCCTGTCGACGATGAGAAAGCTCTCGACCATTTTACTTACATTAGTTAGCTGCATAAGTTACAGTGCCGTAGCGGTAGATGATTGCCGTATAGGATGCCGTGCACGATGCGTGCAGGTTCAGCTCGCAACTAGCCACGAATCCGGTGGGCGACACAGAAGCTACAATCACATCTTGATGTGCTGACATAGCTGCACCACGTGCCTCTAAACTTGCCTCGTACGTGCTAGGATCCTGAGACAGGCTCCTGTAAGCCTCGGTTACGATAGGGCTAATATTTCGACCGCTTTGAGCGTTAGATCTGAGCGTATCAGTTCTATTACGTACTTGACAGCACTTGCGTTTTGAAAGAAGTGCATGTGTACGGAGTACATACCGGAGCTATCTAGCCTAGTATCTACTGACCGCTGGCGTAAGCGCTACATACATATATCCTATGTATGGCTTATTTTGTATGTCTCGAACCGAGCACACATCGGAGCCCAATGCGCTTCGATAGTGGTTTACCTAAGCATCGATAAGTATATCATCACTTCCTTTCTCGATTCACCTTGTCCCTATCTTTTTCTTTTCATATTAACGAAAAGTACGCTGTAGTATGGATTTCTGCTTTTCCTACCTCCTCATCACGCTCCGTTCTCATCCAACGCTGAGACTCCATGTGTGAATCTGCATTATCCTGGTAAACAAAGGCTTGCCAAAAGTCCAGATTTCTGCATGTTAAGGTTTATGGGTGATCTTGTACTCCATTGTCCTCCCCCATCGCCCCTTGCTCACCCTCCTTCATCGCCCTCGCTCGATCCGAGCCTCTCCAGTCCGCGAGAAACTCCGCCCCAGCCAACTCCATAAGTTCACACTGACCCAAACCAGGCCGCGATCTAGCAATCTCCTCGAAACGCTTATAATTGGTTTTCGTGGCATCCAGAACCCAGACACCCTCGCCGTCGTCCGTCCAGCCGAAGAGCGTATTCTTGGCACCGTCGTAGGACTTAGCTGGGGGGGCCGTGCTTCTTAGCATAGACGTTGATGTGGTCCAGGAGCTCGGCTTGCGTTTCGTTACGGAGGTCGGGAACCCTGGGGGTAGTATTGTCACTCATCTTGACTTTGGTGATATATATCCCTTTCGTGGCAGGCTTTGAAGACGATCTAAATATTAAATGTCAAAAGAAATAACACGATCTGTGAGGCGGGGTGTAGATTATGTACGACGAGTCTTACAGTAGGTGTTAGTTGAGGTTCTTATACACAGAATCCTGCCATCTGTAAGTCTTGCTCGGCAGTTGCCAACGCTAGCAGTTGCACTGTTATATCTACCTAACACTTATCCAAGTTACATATTTAAGCTTTTCTTAAATATCAATATAGTATTTTCATCCTTTTCAAACTGCTTTCCCTATAACTAGAGATATTTTTATTCAGGGGTGAGAAGGCTTTTGTTCAAAGATGCTATACCCCCTTATTCCCCCTATCCAGCCATCCGTCAATCAGCGGTCCAACTGATCGCTTTAGCCGAGTCAACACACGCCATGTTGAGTTAGTAGACCTATATGCCCAAGGTCCAACAATCGTAATAACCAGGTGCTGGCGCATCATTGTGTCTTAATTATTTGTTTTTTTTTGGGTGTACGCGCGTATAGCCGCTTTTTCTCTCTTTGAATACAACATCTCAGCCCCTGAGTTTTCTCTGATCTAGTTGTCGTTCTATGGCAGATATATCACAATGTATATACGACTCCACGCAGAATCCAGACAGACTCTACTATTCGACCTCTATGGCGACGGTAGAGACGCTACATTGTCTAAGCCGCACCACTCCCACCACGGCCACCCACTCCCCACTGTTCCTGCGCCTGTATAATATCGGCCGCAATAGCGGGTAGCTCGCGTCCTCGGCCGGTTGGCGGTGGCATAAACTTGGTCTCAACCAGAAACCGGAGATACCTTCCGATATCCTCCCGTGTAACACCCTCACCTGCGCTGTCGTCGACACCAGTCCAGCGGTCAGCGTCAGCCTTGAGCACAGCCACAGCATTCCTATCGTCCAGCTCAGGAGCACGGGTCGACAGGGGCTAAGAACTTCAAGTTAGTAATTATCATTCATAGTAAAAGTTGAGCATAGTTTCAGGGGTTAGCAGTGTGTAAGCAAAGTGAGAAATTCCTTAACTGCGGTGCTTGTGTTCCAACGACATGTTGAAAGGGGGCATAAATAAATGCAGGAAACAAACCAGATTCGATGTTGCCATATGAAATAACGGCATGAGCGCGTTTTGTTCCTGATCCTTTTCAATTGATCCGGCGGATACGAATATCTCGAGCTGTGCCTTCCAGTCGTCATAATCGATCTCGGGGACATTATAGCCATAGTAGTCTAATGTTGAGAGAAACTCGTTCATACGAAGTCTGGGGTGTGCCGTGACGTGAACCACCTGGGCGCCAGGGAGGGGATTGAGAGCTGCAGCAATGACAACCTTGGCAACATGGTTGACAGGCAAGGCATTAACAGCGTTGACAATACGCGGCCTTGCCCCTAACTGGACACAGCCTTTCAAAAACCTAACTAGGAAGTCGTCCGTGTTCGAAACGCCACTCTGGCGGCTACCGAGAATGTATCCGGGACGGACAATAGCGCCTCTAAGACCACGCTTGCCAGCTTGGCGAATGAGCTGCTCAGAAACCTTTTGAGGACCGTTAGCTTTACGGGCTCCCATCCACTACCTATAGAGTCAGATCAACGTACCCATTTCGTTTGGCCGTAACCCGTTAATAAGCCCTGTCTGCTGCCGTTCATATCATCGGCCTCAAGTACTGCACCCCGTCCCGTCGCAGTCTGTTCTTGGGAGAGATTAATATAGTGGTCATTGTCGAGAACCGAGGTCGACGACACGAAGCAGAACAGTTTTGCTTTCCCCTCGTTGCACAGCTTCATTACATCTATAGTGGACAGGACATTGCTACGCATCATCTGCTCATAGCGTGCAATCCAATGAACGTATGCTCCGTTGTGAAC
The DNA here is from genome assembly GCA_022578765.1 of Xylaria sp. FL0933. NCBI lineage: Eukaryota > Fungi > Ascomycota > Sordariomycetes > Xylariales > Xylariaceae > Xylaria > Xylaria sp. FL0933. The sequence continues at coordinate 120,273 of MU389793.1, read as the reverse complement.
AAGAACGTCCGCTGTCTCGGCAACATACTTCCAACTGGGATCGTCAAGACCAAGGCGCGGCTTAGAGAGATCACCGAGAACGCAGACAACCCTATCGGCCCATGAGTCCTGCCACAAGCCATAGCCTTTGAGTGACCTCGTGAGACGATCTTTTGCGGAACTCAAATCCTTAGTGCCACGGATGTGCGCGATGAGCTTGGTGTTTGCACGATCCAGGATGTCCTTGATCAAGAAGGCGCCCAAGAAGCCCGTGGCACCTGTCAGGAAGAACGTCGCGCCACTCGACGGGCTTAACACATCAGGATCTGCGCCTACGTACTTGGCATCCAGTGAGTCAACTAGCTCGTCAAAGGACTTGGCGTAGCTGGCCTCAGCGGACTGGTCGATTGTGATGGTCTGGCCACTTTGCAGACCGTCCACATGCTTGCTTAGGCCCCTGAGAGTGGGGTTCTCGTAAAGGACGGGAATCGTGATATCAGCGCCGGAATTTTTCCGGACATTGAGGAGAAGCTGCTGGGCCAGAAGGCTGTGCCCACCGCAATCGAAGAAGTTCGACTCGGGCCTATGAATTCGTCAGCTCGAATCTATAGAGCATTGGCTCTGGTCTATACATACTTGATGGTTTTGGGGTTGAGACCCTCGATTAGATTGGACCACTGCAGGGCAATGGTCTTTTCCGTCTCACTTAAAGCTTCCCAGCTCTTGAGGTCCTCTTCGGAGGCTTCCTCCATCATTTGTGCAGCATCGGGGAAGGGCAAATTCGGGAAGTCAACTTTGCCGTTGGGGTTGAGAGGAAGTTTCTGTAGCATGATATAGACGGAAGGCACCGCGTGAGCCGGTAGCCGAGTACGAAGGTGGTCTCGCACCTCGGCTTGCATACGACGGAACCTCTTCAGGTAAACCACGCTAGGTCCCATCTGAACGCCCTCGTCTTCGATATCCTCCTGGTTCTGGCTCGCCAGCCAACGCTTCCACTCAGTGATCTCGGGAATCACGTAGCTAACCAGCGTGGGCTCTTCATTCTTGTCTCTTCTCACAAGTGTCTTGCAATCTCGGACAAGGGGGCTGCCGCTCAGGTTGGCGTCTATTTCGTTAAGCTCGATCCGAAAGCCACGAATCTTCACCTGTGAATCGATTCTACCACTAACCCGAACAGCCCCGGAAGGGAGATAGGAACCCAGGTCGCCCGTACGGTACAACAGGTCGCGCGGTCCTTTATAATATTGGCGCCACGGCTCACCCTTGTCTTTAGCCTTATCAGCTTCCACCCACCTGGCGTTGTCGACGAACCAGTTTTCGACAAACTTCTCCTTGGTCTTCTCGGGATCATTGAGGTAGCCCTGAGCCAAGCCAGACGCTCTCACGTATACTTCACCGACCTCGCCGATGCCGCACAGTTTGGTACGGTCCTTCTGAGAAACGACGAGGATTTGGACTTCGTTCATACCCCAGCCTGCGGGAATAGTATCCCCGAGCGAGTCGAGGGCTTTTGGGTCTTCTGTAGCGGAGGGAATCTCAAAGTAGGACACCGCGCGGGAGGTTTCTGTCGTACCAAACATGTTGACTATACGACACGACTTTGATAATTGGCGGAGTGCCTTGCAGTCGCGGGTGGTAAGAACATCACCGACAAAGAAGACGTGTCGTAGGGAGTCAAAATGGGTAGTTGCGCCACCAACGAGGATCTGCCCCATCGCAGGAGTAAGATGAGTCACGGTCGGTGACCACAAATTCATCCATTCGCTCAACCTCTCGTGCTGGATGTCCTCCTTAGCCGGGATGAGAAGCTGGGCCCCGAGAAATAAAGGAGTCATGATGTCGCGTTGGATCGGGTCGTGGGCGATGCCCGAAAGACAGGCAAATACACTCTCCGAAGAAAGGTTAAATCGCTCGGCCATCCAGGGGAAATATCTTGTCAGACTGAAATGGCGACCCAGTACCCCTTTAGGTCTTCCCTCGCTACCGCTGGTGAAACTCAGAGTTGGGTTGGAATCCGGGCCAACAAGGACGTCGGGAGGTGATGAAGCCTTGGCTCGGACAGCGGCGAAGACATCTTGGCCTTCCTCGTCGCTACTCGACAACACGCCGTCATCACTCATGCGGAGATTCGGTATTCTCGTCTTGATACCTAGCTCCTCGTCGATATACTTCTGAACGGAGGGCGCAAGGGGACTGCGCGTGGTCTGTCAGCTGCGCAAATGCGGCCAAGGGGGAGCGTCAGGTCCACGCCAAATAACCTACCCATGCTCGTCTGTAGCCTTGCCGATGGAAATAAGGGCCTTAGGCTGGGAGACCTCGAGATATACTGCTCCAGTCAGTCAAGCCGCCTGCGCAGGGGAGGATAGGGTAGTACGAGCTCTGCTGCCTCTGCGGCGGGTATAGAGGGTCAAGCACTGTCACCGTGGCTCCCGAAGCCTGAGCACGAACATGCCCGTTAGCTACACGTAGCAAGATCGAGCAGGCAGGCAGGCCGTACCAGAGTGCCCATGAAGGCACAGACCAGCTCGACGGAGCGGTGGGCGAAGATCATGACTACATCGCCATTGGAGATGGAAGCATCGTGCAGATAGTTGGCGACGGTGTTGGCGGCCTCGTCGATCTGGCGATACGTGAAAGTTCTGGTGGGTGAACTGGTCGCGGGAGGTCACAGGTCAGCAATGAACAACTTGGACGAGTGCACGGTGCTTGAGCGCGGGTATCTCACGTGGCGCTCTTGGTCTCGGTCACGCAAGGCCGGTCGGGATGGGCCTGGGCGTTTTTGTGGAAGATGTCATGAATAGCACCGACGAAATCGCTCCATCCAAGGTCAACCGTAGGGTCCGGGAGCTGCACCATCGTGACGTGACAGCTGTATTGGAAGGAGGATATTGACTCGGCGTTGAGCTCCGGTATCTAAAGTATCAACGTGGACAAGGAGAAAAAAGTTAAATAGAGAAAAGAAAAGGAAGAATAATGTCAATTGCGGCGACTAGGCATTCGGAAAAAAAGCCAATTGACCAGCCAGGACCTTGGGAATGAGTCAATCACAATAAAATCAGCCGAAGTTTCTTTTCGGCTGAAATGCTCGCTCATGTATACCTCTGAATACCTTAGCTCTATGAGTCGTAGAATAAATTTCGACTGCTAGCTCCGACTTTCGGGAGGGGTGTAAGTGAGTGGGTCACTTACGTAGGTCCATGCCTTAGGTAAGTAGGTACCTACCGTACCTGCCCTATGGGTCCCCTATATGACAGGGTATATAAGCCCCACACATCCACTATCATTTAGTATCTGCACAGTATAGGCACAGTAACATTCTCTGCCCTACCTAAAGAGACAATATCTTGGCATTCTACCACGTTGGGGGCAACATATACTCATAGAGAGTTTTCGCGGCACATGTCAGTAGGCTTGCCTTTAAAGTGCATCTGGAATCTGGGGAATCTGGGACGTTACTTACTTGCTACAGCTAGGTATGTATATAACTCTAGCCACCCCAGGATCGGATCCGAAGACGGACGGTGAGCTGCAGGGACCTTGCCTTACTATCACACATACGGTATAAGCATCCAGCCAATAACCACATAGCGCGAGAGGAATCGCGCCTAACTCCTGACCTCGAGCAGCAATCCTTATCATATCACGAAGTACTCCTCGTAAGCTACACGTAGCGGTATAGCTGACGTTGCGTCGCCGTCTTATCATGAATATCGGTAGGTTCTCTGCAGAAATTGGTACCAAGTTCCTTCCACCGTTTCTCTCTTTCCCTTTTTTTCATTTCCTTTCTTCCCCCTTCCTTCTTATTTGTTCTCTTTGCACACCAGCTCTTCCTGGCGCCGTTCCTTCTGCACTTCATTACGTACCAATTAGACATAGGTCCGAGGACGCCAACGGGCAGGTGACCGGCATCGTCAACCCCCTTCCTCATCGTCTTCCGCCTGTAACCGCCATTTCGATTTCGTATACCTATTCTTCCGTTTCCCGTGCGTTGCCCAGTGGATTGTCTGAGTTCACTGCTACTCTTTTCCACCGCCATTTGTGAAGCTCGCACCGATCCATTGGCTGCTCTACAAGCCTAGATAAAGACGATCCTGCGATCATTCGCCAATGATGAATACAACGACAGTGCCATGAACTTATCTCGCTTACTTCACTAAATAATATAGAGACCAGTGTTTGCCACGACCTTTCGCGCAACCATGTCTGTGGCTCCTGTTTACCGACGGGTCGGCCAAGAGCTCTTCAAAGCTGCGTCGAGGCCCCAACAGAGTCGGCTGTGGCGAGCATTTGAGACACGGCCGCCCCAGAAGAGCTGTCCGTCGTTGGCATTGTCGAGATCCTTTACTTTCCAAGCAGCCGTCCGACAACAACCCGCCCCTCGAACTACGACGAAGACGAAACCGAAACCATCCCCGAAGCCTCGCATCAAGCCACTGTCTCTTCTCGCCGCCAGTACAGGGCTGGGACTGCTTACTCTGTTTTCCGCCGTTTTCCAACCCGTCTCCCACGAGTCAATTGACCTCCCAGCAGACGTACCATCTTCTCCGTCTGCACAGTCCCCGGTCGGCGGCGATGACGCCAACGACGGGTTGCCGCGATACCGTCTTTCTGAAGTCAAAGAGCACGGGCCCAAGTCCGAACGGCCATGGGTTATCTACGAGGATAAAGTCTACGATATCACGGATTGGGTTGCTGCTCATCCCGGCGGCGAGGTCATTCTACGTGCCGCCGGCGGGTGTATCGAACCCTACTGGGACATCTTCAGCATCCACAAGTCGCAATACGTTCGAGACATTTTAGAGCAGTACGTGGTTGGCAAAGTTCATCCAGACGACCTCGAGAATGGGCGACCCCTGCAGACCGCCATCGAAGATCCCTTTGTTTCCGACCCGGAACGAGATACGAGGCTCCGTAGGATGACCGAGAAGCCGTGCAATGCCGAGACCCCCGGCGATGAGCTTGCCGAGTCCTTTCTGACGCCCAACGAGACCTTCTATGTGCGGAACCACATGTGGGTGCCCGTCGTAGATGAGACAGAAGCTGACAGCCACGGTATCGCGGTGGAGCTGCCGGACGGCGAGGTGAGGATGTACAGCGTTGGCGAGTTGAAGGCAAGGTTCAAGCAACACACCATCACGGCTGTTCTGCAGTGTTCTGGCAATCGACGCAATGACATGACGAAGCACGCCAAGAAGACAAACGGGCTTCAGTGGACGGTGGGGGCCATCAGCTGTGCCAAATGGGAGGGTGTGCGCCTTCGAGATGTCCTAGCCGACGCCGGTCTGTCGCTCAGTGACCCGGGCGAGGACGCGCGGCATGTTCAGTTTTCTGGTCTGGAGGCATACGGTGCGAGTATACCCATTGAGTCAGCCATCGACCCCCACGGTGACGTGCTCCTGGCCTTCAAGATGAACGACAAACCCCTTCCACGTGACCACGGGTTTCCGGTCCGAGTTGTGGTTCCCGGTCATGTTGCGGCGAGGGCTGTCAAGTGGGTGAACAAAATCGTGGTCAGCGACGAAGAGAGCACGACTACGTGGCAACGGCGTGATTATAAGTGCTTCGGCCCAAACGAGACGAAACAAGACTGGGACAAGTATAAGTCTATCCAGGTGATGCCTATCACGAGTGCCATCACCCGGACAAGACTAAAACCCGAACAACCTATAACACCGGGCACGCAAGTTCCACAGCTGGCGCCGAGGGCAACAACAAGCGGCCGCGTAGTTCAGATTGAGGGCTACGCCTATTCAGGTGGCGGACGAGAGATTCAGCGTGTGGACATCAGTCTCGACGGGGGTGCGAACTGGGACCAAGCACAGTTGCTCGACGACACGATGCAGGAGAAAGGGTCTCGGACTTGGTGCTGGAAGCGATGGAAGTACGAAGGCATCCTACCCGAGGTCAAGGACGACGCCAACGGTGAGGCCAAGACCACCTTCGTCGTCAAAGCCACTGATGATGCGTATAACACACAGCCCGAGACCCACAAGAGCATATATAACCTGCGGGGCAATCTCGCGACGGCCTGGCACCGCGTTGATTTCGACTGCAAGACTGGGGATTGCTGGACCGAGGCGAAGAAACAGATCAAGTAGATTTTTGCACCCAGGGCGTTCGTTTGGGCTTTTTTTTTGTAGCGCCCCATAGCGATTTTGTCACGATGACTTGTAATTTCTAGAGCGACCCTCTCGATTTGCTCGCTAATTGCTTCATTAGGGTACCGGAGTATACTTAGATTGATGATACCAGACTGTATTCCCGGTGTTAGGAACATTAAGAGTGGGATTAATGGTTTATTGACTGGTTGCTTACTTACATCATGAGAAAGGTCGTTCCTCATTCACAGACTAATACGCAACAGTGCCGCATTAGATAGAATGGAAAATAGATGTAGTTTTGATTTACTACTCTTAAAGCATTTACAAGCAGGTTTAGATCACGGAGAGATACCACGAATGAAATATTAAGATTCTTTTTCTTTTCTCCTTCTTGCTATCTGCGATGACGCCATATAAGTAAAGTTGCCTTGCATCATTGGTGGAAAGAGCTTGATATTTAGAGTTACACTATACACATTCCATTCCCTCACGCGAAACCCAATCACCGTAGATATGAACCGTAAACCCGTTAGCTCGTGAAATTGCAAGCCAAGATAAATAAAGGAGGAAATAAATATTTGCGGGGGGTATTGTGACCAGCCAAGTTCGTATGTGTCGCTTATCACCACCTTAAACGCCGAAAAAAAAAAAAGATAGATTGTGAGATTGAAAAATTGAGTTGGTCGGTGATTTTCTGGGGGGGGGAAGGTATCGTTATTAAAGATAGATTTGCTTTGTGCGCGGAAACCAAGATTTGTGTGGTATTATAGTTTGAGACAAGACATGACGTCATAGTAGACGACAGAGACTTAGACGACACCGACTTAAGCACCAGGGTAAGCATTCGTCGACTTATTCGTCTCAACATGGTGTCCGCGCCGCCTCAACGACTCGAGCGCGTCGATGACGGCAAGGAACGTGAAGATAGCCCACAAGAAAAACGCGAACGCGATCGCGGCCTCGGCGCTCGAACACGCCGTGCTGCCGCGGCAGTCGTACGGCCCGCCGAACCCTACGGCCACGGCGATGGCGCCCGCGAACCAGAAGATGGCCGTTATCACGTTTAATGCGAGAGCGGCGAGGCGGTGGAATAGAGAGGTTAGGTACAGGGGTGTCAGGCCGATGTAGAGGAGCACGAGGAGGGACCAGACGGAGCAGAAGACGAGGAAGTTTATGCTTGAGGGGGAGTTGTTGCCTAGGCCGAAGGAGTAGAGGCTTGCCCCTAGTTACGATTGTTAGTGTTTGCTCGTGTATTGGGTAGTTTGTGAGAGGAGGTTAGGTGGTCATAGACTTACAGTATGCTGTCAAGCCGAGCTCGACGATGGCGAAGATGGCCGCCACGATGTGGACTATGGGCGCGAATCCGAATGCCATTGTGAAAATCGTTGCTCTTCCCGGATCTCTTTAAAATTCTTTTTGGCGACGATTGCTCTTGGCAGAGCAGATTTATACAGCAAGTCGAATGTTTCGTTCACGAGTTTGTTGGCGATGATTAGGTATTAGTTAGATTCGTTGTATTGAGTCGAGTCACGATGTCGATGTGGTGTCGCGTGGTGACGTATAGGAAGGCAGGCCTTTGAACAAAAGTATTACGGGAAGACCAGACGAGAACAGAGTGGGATGGACAAAGGACGGGCAAGATCATATATACTGGTTTTAACAACTTTCTTTCGAAGGCGGGCAGCATTATTATGTCATGACGGGGCCTCCGTCATCATTGGCCGGAGATGGAACACACACCCTACACCCATAATACTAGTCTGCATATTCATGCGTTCTAGCGCTGGCGTCTAAGTCCCTGGCCCTGCAGAATCCTTGGAAATGGGATGGGAGATCTGGGATTGTGTGGTCGGATTTCGGCTCGTGAGTGTCTCGTCCAGATCGAACCGGGATCACCTGATTGGAATTGCATAGGTCCAGCCCAGGTGTGGGAAAGCTTGGAAAAGGCGGTGCTGGTCGAAGACAGCGAATAATAAAACGGTCTATATGTGATGACGTGGAAAGACACTGCCATGTGTGCCACGCAATTCAATTATGTATTTGGCTTTAGTTTCATTGCCTGCCTGATGTACCTTCTCACTTCTACTAACAGCAGTATTCGGGATATGGCCTCTTTTTTCGTTTACAATTCTAATATTCATAGCGAACAACCGATTGCGAATACGCGAGGCGATGAAATAAAATGCTACCTAGGTAGTCACACCCAATGTCGTCATATGTAGGTAGGGTCCAAAAAATGGGGAAGGTGTATACTTAGGTACTACTCTTAGTACCGCCGACAGCCGCGGATTAGCGCAGTGACTTGGCAGGCTATACTTGTTCTAGCAGCTATGACGACACTGGCGCGCCGCGAAACTGTCTGTCTGCTCGCTTTTCATTCTTCTCATGTTCTTCATTTTCTTCAGAAGGCGCTAGCACGAACTCGAAACGCGATACCGAAGATGAAACTTACTGCACTGGTTAACACTTGAATGATAGGTTATGCCTTGAAATAGATTTATTGTGCTACTCGACGGTATCCTCATAGATGGTGTGTCATGATTAGGCTTCTTTGGTTCCTCGAGCGAGAGCAGATTGAGTCTTAGGCTGAGATTAAGAGAAAGAACAGAACATTCAGTTGTGAAGAATAACCTCGACGTTGAAGCATCTCATCGGGCTGGCAGTCATCTGTATAATCCTTACCCAACCTTTGGCTGAGGATGAGAGGTCACACTATGCTGTCGTCAGAAGCCTCCCGATTTCAGGATATCATGAATCTATGTCTAATCCCCTTTAAACCTCTAACGAAAAATTTCATCAGCTTTTCATGCACGTCGAAGCAAACTAAATATTTGGTAATTAATGATTTATTTTTACTCCAAAGTGGCAGTTATTTAGGCCTTTGAAGATCTAGTTGTCTCACCGTGTGCTCAGCAAGGTGCACATGTTGTACGCACAATCAACCGTCTAGACACCGATATCGACTCCACTGTATAACGACTCGGCTAAGCAAAAACGTTCATGCAACTTCGAATTAATGCCCCAGGGCGGGAAACAGCATACTCAGCCCGTCGAGTTGGCAGTGGAAATATCACAGACCAACGATGATCCGATAGCACGATAAAAGTTAGGGACAGGAACGCTATTTACTGCGCAAATGCAGGCAAGCCTTGGCTTGCACAAGGGACCGCCACCACGTGCCTCGACATGAGGATATCTATCGCTGGCGACCACACTGTCCCAGCCTGTAGCATGCAGTGCGTTCCTAAACAGCCAGGTGTTCGGAGACCGTGGGGCTCTACTGCAATATCACGTCTCGGCACGACCTACAGCAAATCGCTCCCCAACCCGGCGAACGCTCTAGACTTGCTGGAGTGTTCAGCTGTGGCCTTGCCGAGCCGGCCTAGCAGAACCAGGGTAGCAGTTGCGACTCCATTAGCATCAGAGTATTGGCGCACGCATGCGTCTAGGAACGACTCTACGATTGGTCCCTTTCATAAAAGTTATAGGAGATGTCTTCGCTCTTGGTGAGAATATGTGGGCAAGGGACGCAATGCGCAGCATGCGCGAGCCTGCCGGGCGTCCATATAAGAGCATTCTTCCCAGTTGGAATAATATGTCTCGCGATCTCTGGAACAAATGAGAGGACTGGTCGTTTATTGTGCTGATAACTTGGTTGAGTCACAATGTGCATCACTTTATCCTCCATCATTATCAGCATCCTAACCATTGCAACCAGCATCTCTGCGATTCCAACAAAGGGGGTATCACATATTCAGCACAATGTTGAACTCGGACCCCGACCAGAATACCTGGTCAACGACATGGACGAGGGCTGGCTGAAAGACCGACTGTCCTCGTGCCTGAACAAGGAGGCCGTCACCACCAAGTTCAGCATCGGCCACCGCGGCGGTGCCATTCTGCAGTTTCCGGAAGAGACGCGAGAGTCGCAGATGGCAGGCATCAGGATGGGCGCCGGCATCCTCGAGTGCGACGTGGCCTTCACCAAAGACCGCGAGCTCGTCTGCCGCCACGACCAGTGCGACCTGCACACGACCACCAACATCGTCGCGACGCCGCTCGGCGCTAAGTGCACCAGGCCTTTCACGCCGGCAAACAGTGGTAACGACGGTATTGGTACCGCGGCCACGGCCCAGTGTTGCACCAGCGACATCACGCTCGCCGAATTCAAGACGTTATGCGGCAAGATGGATGGCTTTAATGCGTCTGCCACGACGCCTGAAGACTACCTTCACGGGACACCATCCTGGCGCACAGATCTATACGCGACCTGCGCCACGGTGCTCTCGCATAAGGAATTCATCCGTCTGGTCGACGCGCAGGGGTTGCAGTTCACCAGCGAACTAAAACAACCACGCGTGCCCATGCCCTTCGAAGGCACGTACACGACGGCACAGTACGAGCAGCAGGTCGTCGACGAGTACGTCGAGGCCGGCATCGACCCGTCGCGCGTCTGGCTGCAGAGCTTCGTCTTCAAGGACGTGGCATACTGGCTACGGCACGCGCCGGATTTCGGGAGGCAGGCTATCCTGCTCGATCAGAGCGGGGATAGCCCGCGGACCATCGACGACGCAGTCGCGAATCTGACTTTTTACCGCGATGCGGGCGTGCGCATCGTCGGGCCGCCGTTGCCGTATCTTGTTTCCGTGGATGCGGAAGGCGAGTACGTGCCCTCGCGGTATGCGACGGCGGCGAAGAAGCTTGGGTTGGAGATTATTACGTGGTCGCTTGAGAGATCGGGTCCGCTTGCACAGGTTGCTGGGAATGGGGATTATTACTATAGTACGATTCTCAATGGTACGAGGAAGGATGGGGACATTTTCAGGCTTGTGGATGTCCTTGCGCGACGGGTCGGTGTGTTGGGTATCTTTTCGGATTGGTCGGCCACTGTGACGTTCTATGCGAATTGCTTCGGGCTATTCTAGGATGGTAGGTAGTAGCACAAATCTGCATGATATCAGTAGGCTTATGCAATAATCTAGACAGAGTGCAAAGTAGGAGTTCAAATATGTCTTTCGATCAAGACCTCCTATCGAGGTAAGGGGTTGAGGGCATCATCACAGCTCATCCTTTATTTTGGCAAGGCGTCGCACTCCGGTATTAAGAGCCTTCAGACGCGCAAAGTCCGGCGCGTCTTCGCCGAGACCCCATGCAAACACACCTCCAAGCCGCTTCTCCTTCACGATGAGCGGGAATTTCTTCGCTATGGCCTCGGGGGTGTCGAATGTCCACCAGAGGGACTCATCCCCATCCCAGTACCAGTAGCCACCTCCCTGTTCGTCATACTGCCCCTTCTCCAACGCCTTCTTGAACGATTCTCTGACATCTTCGGGAATATCATCGTGCCATGAGAAACCTCCCGTCATTCCTAGATCGGCTCCTGTCTCTGGGTCCTCCATCAGACCAGTGGGACAGCCGATGGGATTTTCCGCGCAAGATTCGCCTTTGATCCGGAAGTATTTGGTGTAGAATGCAAACCCGAGGTTGATCTTGTCTGCTGGCGCTCCGTTCGCCATGTAGGCATTCAGGGATTCCAGGCTGAGCTGCACGCCCGTGTGATGCTTCGTTATGTTGTCCCGTCTGTTCATTAAATCGTACGTCATGAGGTTGAGGAAGTCCAGCGACTCCATGATCTGTGGCACGGTGTCTGCCGTGAAGGCGAGCATGTCCCGCGGGATTCCAGGCACAGCGGCTGACATGAGCTTGTCCGAGCCGAGAGCTTTTCGAATCTCGGCGAGTAGTTGGGGATACGCGGTGATTTCCCACGCCTTCGCTTCGTTAGGCACTTGTTTATAGTCTTCACCATTGCCCCTGCGCCATATTAGTCAGGAAGCCGATATGTATGTGTATCCCGGGTGACTTACCCAGGATACTCCCAGTCGATATCAACGCCTGTGAGTGTTAGCCTCTATTCAACTCGAATTTGTCTCATTGTTTTGGGTTACAAAGGTGAAAACCGCACTCACCATCAGCACCTGTGTCGCGAACCATGGAAGCTACATTGCGCGCGAACCGAGCCCGACTCTCCTCGGTACGGGCAGCCGTGTCAAAGCCACTTGTATCACCCCAGCCGCCAATAGCTACCATGATCTTCGTTCCCGGCTCAAACTTGGAGCGGGCTTCTTCAACGGACATGAATATGGGCCAAGAAGGGCTGTTCTCTTCCCGGTTGAATGTGTCTGAGTTCATGAAAGCCAGAGCGACGTGAGTGATGGGCGCTCTTAGAGAAGCATCCTCTGGGATAACTGGGTGCTGCCTGGCAGACCGTATTAGTAGGTGAGTAGGAATGTAGCAATGACAAGGGAAATCGTACCCGGTGAGGTACATGATATTCCGCATGGTTGTCGCTGAACTTATCGTCATGGCAAACAACAGGAATAAGACCAGCCCTCGCCAATTAGGCATAATGATCATCATTGCTATCCTGCAGTTACTGGCGAGACTATGTGGCTATTGCCGAGGATAAATCGATAATGGAGATCGAGTCAACTTTGAGATTGTCATTCTTCACCGCGGGGTTTTTTCCGTCTCGTCCTACCTGCCACGAATATACCATCAAGAAAGAAGTACCATGGTCAATACCAAGGTGTAGTAGGATGTGAGATAGGTAATAGAAGGTACAGGCCATTTGGTGAGAGTCAGTGCCCAGTGTGCCTCCGTTGTCCCCTAAAAGTCCCCTATGCAGCTATACCATAGTGGGGTCAGACTGCGGTTAATGCATAAGATTTACAGGGTAGGTGCGGTAGACGTGAGTCGCCAGTGTTACCTACTAGGAAGAAAAAAACAAAAACAAAAACTTGGAGGCTTCCTTTTCTCTCAAACCTCGAAACTCAAATCCTACCACAAATTGGACTGCGGAAGCATGCTTTTGCAACCTTCACAACTACTACAAGAGAAGTGATATCCTCGATCGTCGATTGTCTATCTCAATCGGCATTGTCGCCATGTTGGAGAACCTGTGCACGCTGCCGCTGAGCGCCGAGCTCTTCACCCAGGCCCTGCACCCTACCGAGCCTCTGCTGGGCGTCGGCCTCGCGACCGGCCACGTGCAATGCTTCCGTCTTCCCACCACAGACAGGTCCTTGTCGGACGATGATGCCGACGTCAGTGTACTGTCGGATGGAAAGAGCACCATCGACACGGCCTGGCGCACCAGGAGACACAAGGGGAGCTGTCGCTCGCTTGTCTTCAGCCACGATGGTTCTTGTAAGTGCATCGAATTTGATTTGTCTTATTTTAGTTTGAACGCATTGTTAAGGGGGTCTTTATAAAGGCTAACGGTACCCTGCCTACGATATACACAGCTCTTTATTCGGCCGGCACAGACTCTCTCATCAAGCATTTCTCGCCCGCTACCGGCCAAGTTATCTCCAAGATAGCTATGCCGACTTCGAAATCCGTACTACCCGACTCTCCCACTCTTCTTCATGCTTTATCTCCACAGACGCTTCTTCTGGCGTGCGACTCCGGCGTTCTCCATCTCCTCGATCTGCGAGACGGCGCCCTCGCCGCCTCGAAACCACAGCAGAGCCACTTCCCTCATGACGATTTTGTCTCCAGCCTCACGCCGCTTCCTCCCTCGGCCGAAAGTACTAGTGGCTTCAGCAAACAGTGGATTTCTACCGGCGGAACCACTTTGGCGGTTACGGATCTCCGCCGCGGCGTCCTTGTGCGAAGCGAGGATCAGGAGGATGAGTTACTATGCTCAACCTTCATCACGGGCATGGGGCCCAAGAAAAACAGGGACAATGGCGTCGTGGCCGTTGGAACGGGCTCAGGCATTTTGACCTTGTGGGATAAGGGCGCATGGGATGATCAATTTGACCGGGTCATTATAGACTCGGCTAGAGGAGGGGGCGAGAGTCTCGATTGCATTGTTCAAGTTCCCGAGGATCTCAGTCGGGACAAGAAGGTCGCAATTGGCTTGGGCGACGGCAGTCTGCGCATCGTCAACTTGACGAAGCGAGAAGTAGAGGCCTCTCTACGACATGACGATCTCGAGGCCACAATAGGAATTGGGTTTGACTGTGAAGGCCGTATGATAAGTGGCGGCGGTCACACAATCAAAATCTGGGAGGAGTCCGCAGCTCCCGGGTCGCATGACGATGATGATAGTGACGAAGATAGCGATGATGACGTTGATGATGCTGATGACTCGGACGCTTCAGAAAACAAGGTGCCCGCAAAGAGCAACGGTAAACGTCAAGCAGGCAGACACTCGGACTCGGATGACTCAGACAGCGATAATGAACAGAAACGCAAAAAGAAGAGAAAGAAGGGTAAGGGCGGTAAGGTTGATCTGGGTCCGCGCGGCGCTCACGGCATTCTCAAATTTAAAGGCTTGGATTGAAATATAAAAAAAGGTTAAAAGGGGGATGGTTTCACCTTACAACAACATGTTTCTTCTCACTTCATCATGATACCCAGCTCACCATGCTAGCTTTAAACCAGGAAAAATCAAAAGGGAATTGAAAGGGAAAGGAAAACAGGACACGGTGCATCATATACAGCTAAATCAAAACAGGGTGAATCCAATAGGAGTTGCCCATCGTATCTAAGTAAGTAGGCAGTTACCTCCTAGGTACGTAGGTAGGTAGATAAATCTACTGTTCTATAACGAGCCAATATTACGAGAGACCTGGACTTTGTCTTTATACGGGTCTAACGCCTAACATTCGACATAGACAAAGCATTAGTACTTCGAATCATTCTATGTCTATCTAGGCGGGTGGATTAGCTGGATAATCCTACTGCCCCTACTACGGCATCTCTTCAAGTGGATTCCACACTGGCCACAGGGACCTGTAGTGGATCGAAGATTGGGGGTCCTTCGGTTTCTCGCGGGCCATGCTCGGAGGTCTTGGACGGAACCATCTGCAGCGGAAAAGAGACCTGAAATACGACTCACTGCCTATCTCTACCTAGGTACTTAGTCTTGTTAGTCGTTGTTACTGCTTAACTCGTCGCATCACAACCCTTCCTTAAATAAATTTCGTTGAATAGAGGTTGTATCTCATTCCGCCGTCTTTTTTATTTTTATTTTTATTTTTTCTTTCATTTTATATGACGATATTTTCAGTGCACCGTTCATTGAATCTAACCTTTTAACAGTCTCTGGCGTCGTCCTCTCGGCTTATACCAAGGGCGTGTGAAGATGAATGAGATCACAGACCAGGAATTGACCGAAATATATGACTTTGCCGTCCAACTCGGAAAAGATGCGGGAAATCTCCTAATGGATTTCGCGAGGGCGAGGTGGGGAGATAAAGGCAGCGGAGAGCAGCTGTTTTCAGAAAAGGACAATGCTGTTGATATCGTGACTAAAGCCGACGAAGGTATGTCCAGTGCTTCTGAATTCGAAATCACCAATATGTAATTTACTTGCTAAATTTGTGGCGGAAGATGTTGAAGCTTTCATCAAGAACTCTATTGAGAAGAAATACCCCTCCCATAAGTACGCTTTTTTCAGGCTTATAGTATCTAAGCAGAAATATTAGTTAGTATCTAATATATACTGACTAGGTTTACAGGTTTATAGGCGAGGAGACATATTCAAAAGGGGCGTCACGCGACTACTTGATCGGAGATGAGCCAACGTGGTGCGTCGACCCTCTCGACGGCACAGTCAACTACACGCACCTCTTCCCCATGTTCTGCGTCTCCATCGCCTTCATCGTGCACGGGAAGGCCACCATAGGCGTCATATACGCGCCCTTCATGAACCAGCTGTTCACTGCATGTAAAGGCAGGGGGGCGTGGCTCAACAGGAATCAGCAATTACCGCTGATTCGAAACCCGATCTCGCCTATGCCGGCACGCGCCCCGGGGGGTTGCATCTTTTCCTGCGAATGGGGGAAGGATAGGAGAGATACGCTGGACGGGAACTTGCATCGCAAGGTCGAGAGCTTCGTTAACATGGCTGCTGAAGTTGGTGGACGCGACGGGAAGGGCGGTATGGTGCATGGGGTTAGGAGTCTTGGGAGTGCCACGCTTGATTTAGCGTATGTGGCTATGGGCGCGTTCGATATATGGTGGGAAGGCGGATGCTGGGAGTGGTAAGTCCTCGCGAAAGTGATGTTGATTGGTTACGCGGAGATGAAGATGGGACGGGCTGACTGGGAGAAGGGATGTCTCGGCTGGTATCGCCATCTTGCAGGAGGCTGGCGGCCTTATCACGACGGCGAATCCACCCAAGGACTACCAAACCGCCGGGATTACGGATGTGCGGTTGGGTAGTAGATTGTATCTCGCCATTAGGTATGTAAAAAGCTGCAAGACTCCTGCTGTGAAAGAATGAAGCGCTAACACCATTGAACGATAGGCCAGCAGGACCTTCTGAGACTGAATCCGGACGACAGACACAGGAGCGAGTCGTCCGTGAAGTATGGAAACGAGTTAGAGAGTTGGATTACAGTAGACCGGGTGCTTAGACCGTTGCTTTCTCATTCTCGTTATTCCGCTTTTCTTCTCCTATACGAGCTGGATATACATGAATGCATAGAATATTAATTAATCGTTTTAATACGTGAAACAAATTATTTAATGTTCTAAGTATCTACTCAAAGATAAATGCTAACGCCTGCTCAGTGCTCCATCTTCTTCCCGCGTACGCCGCCGTAACGATGTGGTCATAATTTTGGCGAGTCCGAGATTCTGGCGGCAATCATCTGCTTGCACTTGGCCACGGGGAGATCTTTCAGCTCCACGTTCGTCCAGAGTTTCGACTATTTCCAGAAAATATTAGCAAATGCAGATCAAAAAATAACCTAGTAAAACTCACCTGCTCGAAGCCTTGCCATATCATGGCCTCAGTGCCCAGAATAACCTGCCAACCCTCGCGTCCAGCAATGGCACCAAGTTCAGTGTAAGGCGAGGGATTATAGCACATGTCAAGAATAGCCCCTTTCCTCTCTTTCCTCAGGAACGTCTCGATAACATCCCGCGCCATCTTCTCCTCGGCCGTCTTAGGCGGGTAATCAGGCACGCAAGCAACGATAGCCCCAGGCGCCTCGAGAGCCGCGGCCTCCTCGACCGTAGCGACATGCACGAGCGAGTCCCCATATCCTTTTGCCCGGCACTCGCGCATCACTGCCTCGACCTCGCCCCGGTCGCGGTTCACGAGGTAGATCCGCGTCGCGCGCATCCACTTCCACAGCGCATACACGGCGCTACGCGCGGCGCCGCCCCCGCCGATGACCATCGCTGGACGGCCGTGGAACACGGCGTCTGGGTTCGCTACGTTCTGGTAGAAGGACTCGCGCACGCCCACCACGTCCGTGTTGGTGCCGTAGAGCTTGCGCCGGGCGCCTGGAGTGTCTTCTGAGGGGCGGAAGTAGATGGTGTTGCAGGCGCCTACTTCGCGGCATTCTTCTGTTATCTCGTCTAGATGCTCCATTATGGCGAGTTTGTTGGGCATTGTGATTGATGCGCCTAGGTTATATGTTAGCGAGAGCGTTCTTGTTGTTAAATATGTTTGTATATATGAGGGTTCCTCGCAACGGACGGACAAACGACATACCGAAGCAGTTGGGATCTTGCAGCAGTTTTAAGAAGCTGGGGATATCGGCCGAGTCGAGGCGGAATTGTTCCCATGGCCAGCCTAGGTGGTTGAATATTGTCTGGTGGAAAGGCGGCGACATAGATGCCGCGATCTTCTGGCCGAAGAGGTAGCCATGCCGCTCGACTATCGCTTTTTGCGGTGGTTGTTGCGTCGTGCCGGCGATAGGAACGGCACTCATGTTTGCAGAGTTGTGAGCCGGTTGAGACCTCGCTGGATAATCCGAAAAGGGGTAATGAAAAGGTAGAGATTCTGTCAAAGCCGTAGAGCCGTCAAGTTATTCAATGTAGTTCTCGCAACCCAAAATCGGTATTATCTACACCAGAAGAAGATGAAGCATTCTACATCAATTCAAGCCTTCCGCTTTAACTCGTTTTCATTGGATGTTTTATTGTGACGCGGAAATAGCATATTCCCGTGTAAGTGAAGAGGCCAAAGTGCCGGCGCCGATCCAAACCGCAGAACCGATTACCTATTTTTTTGGCCCCCCGCATCCGACGATACATTGGAGAACCGAGGCCGACGCACATTGAGGGGCGGATATGATCTCATCCCGTTCAACCCGCCTCTGTATGCATCTGGAACAACTCAAAAAGGTAACTGGGGCGATGTCCAGTGAGACGAGGCCGAATATAAGTTGGAAAATGCCTCCTCCCACATTCGGAATGCGACCGGGAAGAGCTATGTTCCTCCTGAACCAACCCCATTGGTAGTCCTGGCTCCCGTGTAAGTGTTTATCCAGAACCCCTACCAGCGACTTCGATCCGGGGTCTGCTGGGTTAGATATCCTTGCAAGCCCACCGTTACGGGACCACGTGGATCGCCGCCATCTTTCGTTGAGGAAATGCATTCGTTGCCTCCATGAGTCAGTCGGCTGAGACTTGCCCGGGACTGCTTGGCGAACGCTGTCTAGTATAGGTGTAGCTAGTTTAAACAGTGATGCTAAACGTATTGACAGTTCCTCATGGCCTAACCCGGCACTTCGCCGCGGCTCGAGGTGGCCACACTAGCTACGTAGTATGCCATCAGCTACTGAACCCTGTGATGTGAGGGTGGGAAGTATGTTCAACCATACGTCGCGCTCCTGACATTGGCAAGTCATCAAATGCGTCCCCGGACAAAGGGGCGTAATCTTGTACCTTAGCCAGCAACTAAGAGTACTAGGCTAGCGGCTACCCCAGATCTCATCCCCGACTTCGTTGGCTCAGACACTTTGGGGCCCCGGATATCACTTTGTTTTATAAGTGTCGCGAAAACTTCAATTGACCTCGTCGTCAGACTTCGCCGAATCTTCACCCTTAGGGTTGAGGCTACATCGCTGGCGCCAATCGTATTCTCATCCCACCACGGGGATTCATTCGTTGGCAGTCAGACACCATGGGGATACTCGCCCTCAACGAAGATAGGCCGACGCCTAAGGCCGTCTACAACTGGAGAGTCTATGCCACTGCAGCCATCGCGTCGTTTGCATCATGTCTGATCGGCTACGACTCAGCCTTCATCGGCACAACTCTGGCCTTGCCCTCTTTCGTCTCAGAGTTCAGGTTCGATGAGATCCCCAAGGAAGAGAAGAACCTCATCTCAGCCAATATCGTCTCTCTCTACCAAGCGGGCGCCTTCTTCGGCAGTTTTTTCGCCTACGTCTCTACACACTTTTTAGGTCGCCGGAAGTCGCTCTTCGTGTTCACCGCTGTGTTCATCCTCGGAGCTGGTCTGATGCTGGGCGCCAATGCTGAGAGGGGTCTAGGACTCATCTACGGTGGTCGTGTGCTTGCTGGTATTGGCGTGGGTGCTTGCTCGATGATCGTACCCATCTATATCTCCGAGCTCTCGCCACCGGCCATTCGAGGACGGCTTGTTGGTCTTTACGAATTGGGGTGGCAGATTGGTGGTCTAGTGGGTTTTTGGATCAACTATGGCGTCAACCTACACGTGCCTCCTACTCACAACCAATGGTTGATTCCGTTCGCGGTTCAACTTATCCCGGGCGGTCTACTCTTTGCTGGTGCTTTATGGATCAAGGAGTCTCCGAGATGGCTCATCGCCAATGGCAAGCGAGATCAGGGCATAGCTAACCTAACCTGGATCCGTAATCTCCCTGCTGATGACATCTATATTATCGAGGAGATCGGCTTTATAGATGAAGAAGTGGAGAGGTACCGACGAGAAGTCGGTGCCGGATTCTGGAAGCCTTTCGCTTCTCTCAAGATCCCTAGAGTCCAGTGGCGGTTCTTCCTTGGCAGTGGTATGTTCATGTCACTCCACAGGAATTCGGTTGTGCATATTTCTAACCATGCTGAACCCACACAGCGTTGTTCTTCTGGCAGAATGGATCCGGCATTAACGCGATTAACTACTACTCGCCAACTGTGTTCTCAAGCTTGGGCATCACAGGAACGAACACGGGGTTCCTCACAACAGGTCTTTTTGGAGTCGTCAAGACCGTTCTCACATTTTTCTGGCTACTGTGGTTGATCGATCACTTCGGCCGACGAAATCTCCTGATGTTCGGTGCTGCGGGTGGCTCTATTTGCATGTGGATCATTGGAGCCTATATCAAGATTGCCGACCCGGCGAATCATCCTAGCGATACCCCTCCTCCGGCTGGTATCGCCGCCATCTTCTTCTTCTATCTATGGACGGCTTTCTACACTCCGTCTTGGAATGGAACTCCGTGGGTCCTAAACTCGGAGATGTTCGACCAAAACACCAGGTCAGTATTTGAAAAATGATCACTACTAGTACCCCTTTGGATCCCCTGGCTTATGCATATGACAGATCCCTGGGTCAGGCATCTGCCGCTGCCAGCAATTGGCTCTACAACTTCCTGATCTCACGCTTCACACCCCAACTCTTCGCCGCGCTAGGCTACGCCGTCTACTTCTTCTTCGCCTCGCTCATGGTGTTGTCCATCATTGTCGTGTTCTTCCTTGTTCCCGAGACAAAGGGTGTCCCATTGGAGGCCATGGACCGACTGTTCCGAGAGCGCCCTGTGTGGAGAGCCCACGGCAGAATCATGGAGATTTTGCGTGAGCAGGATGAAGAATGGAGGCACAATATTGATGGGGCGGATCTTTCCCAGGACAGTAAGTTAGGTGCCAGCTATGAGCAGCGTGAGAACGCCTAGTTTCTGTTTGTTTGATAGACTTGGCGCATAAGCGAAAATGATATGGGATAGCGCAGAAGGCTCAATGTGTTTACAGTCCACTTGTATTGTACCTGATTAAGAGATTTTTTTTTTTGGACACTGCGTGTTGATTGTTTGCCTTAAGAAAAAAGTATCATCCTGCCAGAAATCATTACGTATCCGGTTGCATATCTCGTTTCGACCTCTCAAGTCACACATCGATCCGTTCGTAGATGTGACCGTGCCGAGTGGCACAGCATTCGGGTCGTGCCGGATACTCGGCTCTATTGTCACGGTACGAGCAGCAGCTACCCGTCATTTTCCCACTCAACTGGTCAATCACATCACATATGATGCGTTTGGTGAGGGTCACGGTAGGCATGAGCCACGGTCAACTGACCGTGAGAATCATCTTGTTCAATCTCAAGACTAATTGTACACATGGAGTCCGTTACGCCTACAGAACGCCAAGCGTCGCTAGCTAACTAATGAAAAAGAGAAGAAAGAAGCTACAAATGGTATCGTAGATCATAGCGACGCTGTCATCCTCCCGAAATCGCTGGAGCCCTCTTCGGTTCTTAGCTTCATGTCCCTAACAAGTTTGGCCCATGACATGGCACCTCGACTAGCTAGTTCCTTGGGTACCAGTGCGTCCGGATCCGCCATTCTCCTGTGGAAGAGTTCCAGGCTCACCCAACCTTCGAATCCAAGACCATGGAAAATCGCTCGGGAGATCTCTGCGACCGGAAGATACGCGCCGCGGTCTTTTTCACCGTAGAATAACCGGCAGTTTCGCGACCAGCTCATGCGCTCTGTCTGTTCGGGGTTGTAGAATTTGTGGCCTTCGACCAAGGGCGAGGCGAGGCGCTCAGCATCCACTACCTGGACATAGAACACCTTTTGGACGTCAACCTTGGCAATCAGGCCCGCAATACAATCTCGAACTGCCTCGTCACAATTCGGCGTCCGACCAGAAGCCGCGGCCGGGTCCGCGTAGATGCGGCCGGCGATGTTGAAGGTGTCCAGACAGAGGCCAAAGTTAGGCCGGTCGACGGTCTGCACGATGTCCCAGCTCTGCTCCCATGTGTTATACCTGGTTCCAAAGCAGAGGGCCTCGTACACGAACCGAATTGGGGGATTTTGTTGTAAGCCCATATCAGCAACCTCTTGGAGATCAGCCACGGCCAAATTGATGTCCTCTGATATTTCCGAGGCAGGCCCAAAACTCGATGGGATTTGCACCATGTCGGTGCGTAGGGCACGTGCCAGCTGAAACCAAAACTCCAGCTTCTCTATCTTCCGTAGATGTTCTTGGCGGTCCAGCAGACCCTCATAGTGCGCGAAGGGCTGTAGACATAGGATGGCAATCCCCCTCTCTTGACAAAGTCGACGGATGATGTTAGCTGCCTCTAGTTCGTTAGATTGACAGTCGCCCCCTGGAAGCTGTTCAGCTATGTCGACTAGGTCCTCGTAGAATAGCTCGATTCCCTGGTATCCATACGCGCGGGCCATGTCGAGCTTGTGGACAAATGAGTGACCAGCAGAGCAGCGGCCAAGCGACATGGACGTTATCGCTAAGCGGCAAGGCATCTTTAACAGAGACGGCTGAAGGTGTTGGAGATAATCTATTTGAGAATATGTCACCTATGATATCTGAAAGCTTGAGATGTGAGGAGATATCAGGGTCGTTATAATACGGACGTTCGAACTCTCAATGAATGGGAACAGTAGGGACGAGTGATGGGATATTTAATCGACAAATTCACAGTAATTCAAAGCTGTATCTAGATGGTATATCAACGTATACAAATAAAGTCAGGTGCCGCTAATGACAGGCTCCCTGCGTCTAGATACTAACTTATGTGGTGTATCTCTCCCTGCGGAACCTCACGGGGCGTTAACGTATATTCGGGCGCAGGTCTCCAAGCGAATCAGGCACATATGAAATATTATATGTGTGTCGCAGCTATCCGTCACTACTAGATCATACGTGGTGTACAACAACCATCCCCATCCATAACAGTTTCGCATCATGGCTACCTAACCGTGCTTAGCCGCAGTCAAAATGCTGCTGATACTGTACGACGACGACAGTAAGTCACTAAAGAGCCGACGTCATGAATAGGGTTCATCCGCCTGCCAAGCCTGGCGGTTCCAGGGGAAGAGTGTTCAACCGGGATCGGGTCCACGCGTCCCCGGCCGGGGATCACCTTTTACCCCTGTCATGTTTCCCCCTTTTGCATGCAACTGCGCGACGGGGACCGGTGAATATTGTTCTGTCTCACTTTTATTGTTTGCAAAAGTATAAATTCTAACGCGTCGCTGCATCGTTTCAGTGGACTGGTTATACCGCCATTCTGACTAGGACATAATTGGCC
Source organism: Xylaria sp. FL0933 (assembly GCA_022578765.1). Classification (NCBI taxonomy): domain Eukaryota; kingdom Fungi; phylum Ascomycota; class Sordariomycetes; order Xylariales; family Xylariaceae; genus Xylaria; species Xylaria sp. FL0933. The sequence goes on along the minus strand of MU389793.1, from coordinate 97,131 downwards.
CAGTCAAGCGAGCCTGTGACAAGCCTATCGAGTCATATCAAAATAGGAGGTCTAGTCTGCCAATCATAACTATGCGCCAAATATGATGGCTTGGAAGCGGACTGTGCGCGGACTCGGGGCCGGCCAGTTGAAATTAAGCCTGAGCGGATAGTCCGGTCTTATACAACGTTCGTGATTAGTGGAATACCATTTTGCTGTACCTACGACACGTAAGTATCATGGAGACCCCAGTATCTGTTGCTGGGCAGCATGGGCGAGCTGAATAATCATAGAGATACAATAGAGTACAACAGCTGTAACGCAGCTAGGTCGCAAAACTTTGGTGTATCGTACTGGCAATATTTATACTGATTGGTCTTGATCGCTTTCAAGAGAAGCCAATAAACTCGTGAGAAAACACGTCGGCGAGATTGGTTCCTGGTCTCAACCCCAAATTTGCCATGAATTGTGTTTCCGACTCCGGCATGCTTGTACGCTCGATTGATGCAATGTCATCCAGAATGGTGTCGTAATCAAGACCCGTGCCACTGAAGCCTGCCCGCCCGCTTTCTAGAGGATGCATTGGCGATGATATTGTGAGTGCATTTATATCCTGAAACTCTCTCATCGCAGCAGATTGCTCACTCAGATGGAGCCTCTCGGTTTCCGGGGGCGGTTGATGGTTGTTGGCAAGCGCTGTTACTTTTGAGGAGGGAGTTTGGGGAAATAGCATGTCCATATGTGCAGAGCCATGATTTATGCTGGTAGCTGGAAACAACATGGTAGCAGAGGGTTGCTGCTCGGTTGCAAACGTCGGGTCCGAAGTCAGCGGATAACGTGTAGATTGAATATCGTGGACTCCCCTGCTTGAACCAAACCTCTGGGGTGATACTGTCCAAACGGATTCAATGGCCATCTTAATATGCTGCCATCGCTCCTCTTCTTCCCTCGTAAGAGAATCGTTCTGTGTCAGTTGATTGACAAGCTTCATGAACACGGGGAAAAGGGCAGACAACCCGCATATGCCGAAGTTGCTCACGTAGCTCTCTGCGCAACTCAGCACTGCGCGGTGAAGAAAGGGGAAATCCTGGCACAGGCCGGACGCATATAAATATGCAAGGCGCAGAAGGTGGGTGGAAGGAAGCTGGCCTGTCATGTATTCACCAGTCAAGACACAGTTCGACAGCGATGCATGCGCGCCGCATTGGCTGACTACATTATGGAGTGTACGTGATAATGCATCTCTGGACTGAAGAGAGCCTTCGTGGTCATCCCAGAGTCGCCGGGAAAGGACGAGGTGGATTCTGTAGAGGATACCGAACGAACTAATCGAGTGTGATGGCATTCGGGAGGGTCGCGCGTCCCGCTTTGAAGGGCCGAAATCAGAACAGGGCATCCACGGCTGCCATTCATCGAGATCATCATCGAGGCGAGGAAGGTTTATATGAGCCATGCCGGATCTGAGATGGGGTGCAAGGCCTAGCCGTGCAGACACAAGAGTGTCTAGGATGAAGCATCCCATATAAGTGTGAGTAGACTGTTTGTGTCGTGTGGAGGTTGTTAGATCCTCATGGAGCCTCAATGAGAGGGCTATCCGGGTTGCCATGCCTATCAAGAACCATGCAGCAGTGATCTCATCGCAGGCAATGTTAACTAGAGTGAGCAACAAAAGCGCATTAATATGCTGAGCCTCGAAGCTGCCTTCCTCGGTGGGTATAAAACTGCGAGCCATACGATATATCTCCTTTGGTTCTATACAGGTAGGATTTGTAAGCGCCTCCTGGGCACTTTTGCTGGCTCTGCTGGCGGTTTCCTGGTAAGAGGCCAGCGCCAACGCGGCCCAGAGCTCAGCGTGTCTCGCAGAGCCCGGGGCATCGCAGGCAATGTGTAATCCCTCATCTGGATAAGAGTACCCTGTCTTGAGGAGTTCGTGCTTTTCGAGGACTGGAAACCAGATATGAGTATACGAAAAATATATGTCGACGAGACGCCAATGATTAGGAGGAAGAGTGATGGTATTTGGTAATGTTGGTGGTGGGGGCTGAGAAGGCGATTGATATTTTGATGGACTTTCAGTCGGATTCGCATTATTGGGCCTAGACGTAATTAGATCCTCGTGCCATTGGATCCTCTTTTGGGTCGTGTCTGGCATGTCGCCCTCAATCTTTGGCAGTTCCAAACTACTCGATGCAAAGTTCGCGTCGTGCGTCTCTTTCTCGAGTCCATCTTCGTCGGATTCAGCACCCGGGGTAGAATCATTTGCAGACCTTGTAGAGGCAGCATCTCCGGACAAAACGCGCTCTATTTCTGCATGAACCGTGCTCTTCCTCCAACGGCGATGAAGACGAGAGCCGGAAGAGGTATCCTTCCCGGATAATAGCAACCGCCCTTGACCACCTTCGTGTGTGAGGAGGCCATGAAGAGCGTTCTCTGATTCAGGGACCTTATCGAATATCCAGCCGAGAGCCATTTCTAATGTCCTGATATATCCGGTCTGGACTCCGCGCTTCTTCTTAGGCTCTTCCCAACTGCACTGTCGATTTTGGGATGCGCAAGGGAAGCAAAGGGGCTGAATCCCGTCGCATTTCTCGCGCGCAGCCCGACATTGATCACATGCTCGCGAGACACGTTGTCGCTTCGTTGCTGGTTCGCTTGTTGGGCGGTCGGCGATACTTTTACTCCTTATCTCCTCCGCACCACTTTGTCGCTTCCCAACCATGTCTGATCGTCTTCCTCCCGGAAGGGCCTTGATGCCTCATATGTCGTCGTCTCGTAAGACCCTGCATCAAAACATGTACAGTCATTTTTCGAACATGCGATGTGCAAGCCCGGTGCTCACGCTCTATACACTCTTTAACTCCAAATTCTGAGTGGTAACTGAGCCCAGAGTATATCCTCTGGTTCTACCACTGGTTGCCCACCTGTGGAGGTAGACTGCAAGCGCAGATTGCCAATTGGTATCTCATGAACCGCTGTTTGGTGGGGAAATCTGGGGAAACCCAGCGTTGCGGAGAAGATCTTGGCTACTACTACGCTGTACTCCGTACATTGCCCTGGATAAACACTCATCCAGGGTGGGTATCCATCTTGCCCCAAGCCCCTGGTGCCCGCAACCCATGTTCGCTTCTTGTCATGAGTACCCTACGTATACTACCCCAGCCTATTTCGCTGTTCATCTTCTTGCTGAGCACCATCGCCGCGCCCCCACGCTCAGTGAAACAGCCGCAGTGAGCTATCGCTGCTAGATAGATACCATGGAGTATACACAGCAGTACTAACTACAACCTAACCCCTAGGTAGTGTAGCATTGGCTGTCAAAGAACCGCCCCATTGTCGGCCCATAACCATTGTTGGACCTTAGAAGTGGTGGACTGGTAGCGTTGGCGAGTAGCATTCCAGCACTATTATCAACAAGCCAGAAACCGCAAGCTGTTGTCCATTGCTGGCGGCCAAATTTGTTGCCCTTGAACAGGACAGTCCACGGAACAGGTATGCCTTGGGTGTGATCTTACCGATACGCCATCTATCGTCCCTTTGCGCAAACTGTCGGAGAAGCGTGGAACACTACCTACATAGGAAAAGCGGTGAAAATATGGTAATACCAAGAATAAGAACTGCTTATCGTCTGATCATTTGAAGGGGAAGAAATGGCATCTGCCGTGGTAGCGGGTGTAAAGAGGAGGTACGCATCCGTCTCGACAATTGACGATCGACAACAGTACCAATTATGCTCCGACCTCGAGCCGCCAAAACGGCCGTGCCAATATGGTATGTCTTTTAAGGAAAGCCGTCGTGGCATGAGTCTGCCGAGCAGTACGAGTGATACACCGCCGAGACTCAGCCCAGAGAACTCGTTCGAACCAGACGCATCTATCGTTCTTGTTGGAATACGCGGCTCTGGGAAATCCACCCTAGCGATTATTGCCTCGACGGCAATGAAACGTAGGATCATTGATCTCGACAAGACCTTTAAAGATATGACAGAGCTTTCTACGGTGGCATATAAGAGAGAACACGGCCCAGCCGAATGTCGGCGTCGGCAGTACAGGATACTGGAAACTGTTCTCGCAAACCATCAGCGAGACTGTATTATTGTGTCGTCTTGGATGGAGCCTGGCCTTCATGCGCCTCTCGAGAAGTTTTCCGCTTCTCATCCCGTCATTCACGTCGTTAGGGATCCGGAAGCCATACAACAATATCTCCAAGTGGCCGACGAGGCTAAAATTAAGGAGTTGATGAGATACACGGCATCTGCATTCCGCGCTGTGGCTAACTTTGAGTTCTTCAACCTTTCGGAGAGATCCACGAAACAGAATGATGCGTCAGAGGTGGCGGTACGCAGAAACGGCCTGGCGTCCCCCGCTCCATATCTCACATTGAAGAGAGCCGAGAGACATTTTCTGAAGTTTCTCTCCCTTATCATGCCAGCGAGATCTATCCCATTCATTGAATCCGCATTTCCTCTAGCCTCTGTACCAACAGAGACTCGTCAATTTACCTACGCAGTGTCTGTGCCTTTGTCGAGATTACTAGCGAACGAATGGGAAACGGAGGACATCGAAACTGGCGCTGATGCAATTGAGATTGTTATAGACGATGCTTTTACCGCGGAGGGGGATAAATCTCCTAATCGCAGCCAGTTAAGTCCAGAGCGGGCCAGTCAAATAAGCAAAGCCATTGGTATGGTGAGGAGGAATGTTGTTGTCCCTATTATCTACCACGTACAATGGCCAGCCTCTCACTCTATCGACGATACCCAACGAGCTGCATACGCTGAGCATGTTCAACACGGCCTGTTGGTTTGTTCAGAATACATCACTGTAGATTTACGCTTGGACGATCGAGCCATACGCCGTATCACGGATTGGAGAAAGACCTCTAAGATCATTGGCTGTATCAATTTCGAATCTTCGCATCACTCGCCATCTTGGGTCGATCCAATCTGGATGTCCTACTATCACAAGGCACAGTCATTTTCTTGTGATCTGGTCAAGTTCACTCGGCCGGCCTCCTGCATAGAGGATAACTTCGAAATTAACATGCTCCGCTGCTCTGTCGCCGGCGCGGGACAACCACAAATTCCCTTAGTGGCATATAATACCGACGCGAAAGGCAGACATTCCGCATGCCTCAACAAGATTCTTACATCAGTGCTTCCAGAATCTCGAATGGGGTCTACTTCTGAAGACAGCTATGGCTCCTCGTTCGTAATGCCTTCTCTTACTTCTCGTCAGGCTACTATAGCCTTACGATCGTCGTTCGCAACCGACGATGCCTTGAAGCTCTACGTAGTTGGTGCAAATTGCCAGCACAGTCTTTCACCGGCCATGCACAACACCGCGATACAAGCCCTCGGTACGAACCACGTCTACAGCCCCTACTCTACTAAATCATTAAGCGACATCCGGGACTTAATACATGATCCTTCATTTGGTGGTGCCTCTGTCGGTCTCCCGTTCAAAGTTGAAGTCATCAGTCTTACCCACTCTCTCAGTAACCACGCTAAAGCAATTGGTGCTGTCAATACATTAATCCCAGTGCGCCATCTCAATTCTGATGGAAGCATACCAGACGATGCCCTTCTATCCAAGGCACGCAATAGTGTCGGCCCCGTCCTTGCATTGTACGGGGAGAATACCGACTGGATCGGCATTCGAGCGTGTATACGCAGGGGGCTCTCTCCAGCAAACGCTGTTCGCTCAAATACAGTCGGCCTCGTGATTGGTGCCGGAGGTATGGCTCGCGCTGCTGTGTATTCTATGCTGCAGCTTGGTGTGCAGAACATTGTGGTCCACAATCGGTCCCCAGAAAACGCGCAAAAGCTAGTCTCACATTTTGAACGGCTGCTTTCTAGGAATGACATACCTCTCCTGAGTAAAGTTGAAGACGGGAAGACTTGTTTTCATATACTACGAAGTCGAGATGACTCCTGGCCTGAGCATCTTCGCCAGCCGACCATTGTGGTCTCGTGTATACCGGCCCAGCAGAATGGAGACCAACCTCCGCCTAACTTCACTCTTCCTGAGGCCTGGATGGGTAGTCCCACGGGTGGCGTTGTCGTGGACTTTTCTTACGGGGTTCTGAATACCCCTCTTATCCTTCAGACTCGGGCAGAGGCACACCGTGGATGGGTAGTGATGGACAGTTTGGATTTACTGCCGGAGCAGGGTTTCGCTCAATTTGAGCTGTTCACAGGCAGAAGAGCGCCGAGGCGGTTGATGCGAGCTGAAGTGCTGAAATCATCCCCCAACGAAGAACGCTCCTATCCACTGCAGCCTCGGCTCGATAGTATTACTGAACAGGAGCCGTAGATTACCCAAGTATCTAAGCTTAGACAAAATTTAAAACATCAACACTTACCTCAGACTAGGACAAACACGATGATGACCCCTCTCATTTCTAAGACGCGATATTGTATATGTAGGGCCTAGTACCCTCACCTATTGCTAGAAGGATCCAAAAGTGTCAAATTACCTCGGCCCTTTGGGGGACATCATCACCAGGTCCCGACTATTCTTCGAAACCAGCGCATAGCCCAGCAGTCCTCCGGCCACCTCAGCGGCAAACTTCGTTCAAGACTCATATTTCTCTCATGAATACGACAGAGCAATGCATTTGGGGCTGTTCCTCAAGTCTACAACATGTAGCATGCACTGGATTATGTCTGTCGGTTTGCCGGCATCGATATCTGGAAATCGTATGCTCGCGGGCGTAGGTGTGTCGAGTAAGAACAAATCTCAGTGTTATCGAGCGGCTACGATGAGTAAACATCATGCTGGTGCTAGGTCTTCCAAATGGTATGCAGTTGCTTACATTATACTGCGTTAACGATTCCTTTGGTGTTCGAACCGAGGTCTCATCTTCCCATGCCCTCATTGCTGCAGTGCCGGCTTGACTCAAAAATCCTAGGGCATAAATCCCCTTGTTCTTCTTCTTGACATCCTTCTTATGTGCTTCTGAGTGCTGGGAGACATAGTCACATAGAAATGGCATAACTTCCTCTCTCGATAGGTGAGAAACTCCTTTGAAAGATCATATTGAATTCATCGCACATTGAGCCATGTTGTCATGGGTTCACAGCGCAGTACCAAATTGTGGGATCAGCGTATTTTCCATGCTAATTGCTTACTTACTTACTTACCCCTCGCCATTTTTCTTTTTTCGCCTCTCCTTCCTTTTGCGTTGTTCTACGCCTCTGTCTCTTGAGTCCAGCAACGCAAGAATTAAAGTAACGCGGCAAAGCGACCGGCGATCTATGAACAATGGCGGCGGCACCCGCCCGCCATCAATCTTCTTTGTTAGTCGGGTTCGGGGTCTCGATATTCCAGGGACCAGACCTTGCTTGACCGGATTCGGCCCCAGCGCGACGCGTTTTTGTTCTTGGGATGTCTAGGACCCCATGTCTGGACCTCCCCTTATCGGAGCTGACGAGGGTCTTATTACAGGACACTATTATTACGGCGTACATGGTCAACCTGATATGGCAACATTCTTGGTGCTCTCATTCCAGCGGCATTATCTATCTAGCGCGCTATTCAGTGGGATGACGTCCCCCACAAAACCTACCTAGGGTGTAGAAAAATTCTTTTCTTATCTCTAGCCAGCCAGAGCTGTCAGAGGGCTGTCTAGGGACCTTTTTCTGGTTTCGTTCTATTCCTAGTACTGAACCAAGGCCCGAACCATTTTCGATCTTGAGAACTAGGGAAGCTATGAATATTGCATTGCCCCTTGTGGTAGATTAGCTGTTTACTTATCTATCTCCTTGACTCGTGAGATTACGCTTTATTATCGAATCGATCTTGAATGCTCTAATGGTATTGCAATGGTATTGGCCATCTCGGGTTGTTCGTACTGAGGTCACGATTGCCAACGGGTAACGCGATATGAACACAATTTCAATTGGAGATACATTTACAAGTATCGTCTGTGTAACATACCAATCGCCAATCTCTGAGGCGGCGATTAATACAACCCAGCTACGCGGCACCGGGCGATACGCCTCATCGGCTAGGCCCGTCATCTGTGTTCTTGCAGGAGCTGATATGTATGCTTGGAGTTGGTCGGAGCCTTTGGAGAAATGGCCGGTGCCAGCCCTTGTCGGGCTATCCTGGACCCGTAGAGATATCGCATAGAAGTATATGTTATAGCTTGAGTTTGCGGAACTATCTTGCGGAATTATTTTTGATATCGTATTTAAACATTTCCATAAACGGTCGCTTTTGATTACGAGTCTTTCTCCTGTTGCGGAGGGGACTAACTGATTGTTCGTACCTCTCTACATCCCTGCTATTGTGTTATACTCGCGAGCAGCCAACCAACAAGCTTGGTATCTGAGTACAAACTTTAACTTTGTAACACCATCAAATAGTTATTTCCCATACAGAATTATATAAGTTGGATATTTACTCCTAATACATCGTCCACAATACCACCCCGCCATGGACGAGGACCAAGGTCCATCCCAGATCGTGCCGCAGGCCGCCGCCCGACGCAGCATAGGGGATATACTGCAGGTCCTCAAGAAGACATTCCTAACGCGAGACGGACTCCTCGGCGATTACGACTATGCCTTTCTGTTCCGCCCGAACATCCCGTTCCTGCGCAAGAAGCGCCAGGTCTCGCCCTTCTTCGGGCTCAACGACAAGCTGCCCGTCTTCCTGGCCGTCTTGCTCGGCTTCCAGCATGCGCTGGCCATGCTCGCGGGCATCATCACGCCCCCTATCATCCTGTCCGGCGCCGCCGGCGTCAACCTTGAGACGCCGCTGCAGCAGTACCTGGTGTCGACGGCCTTGATCGTCTCTGGCATTCTGTCTATGATTCAGATTACGCGGTTCCATATCCGTGGGACACCGTAAGTGCATTCATTCTCCCGCTTCTTTCAATGCCCATAAAGCTGGCATGTCCTGTCTGCCATAAGATTTGATTTGATACGGTATAATACGACAATGGCGGCTTACCACTCGTGCCAGGTACTACCTCGGAACCGGCTTGATCTCGGTCATTGGTGTTTCATTCACCGTGATCCCCGTCGCCGAGAACGCCTTCTCGCAGATGTACGCGAACGGGTTCTGTCCCGTGGCCGACGATGGCACCCGGCTACCTTGTCCGGACGCTTACGGTGCGCTGCTCGGTACCGCCGCCGTCGCGGCCTTGGTCGAGATCCTCATTGCTTTCATCCCGCCGCGAATCATATTGAAGATTTTCCCGCCACTAGTTACCGGTCCTACAGTTAGTAAGTGGTCTCCAGCATCATATTTGTAGCCTCTCTCGGTCACCTTTAGATCAGAGTTGCTTCGCTTTCAGTTCAGTCTTCCTTTACGGGTTGCGCTCAAAATACCAATTACTGACTCGGAGTGTTATAGTGGTTAGTAAACACTTTCATATCTCCTTACTGTGTGTAAGCGGGTTGAAGTACTGACATCTTCAAGCTCATCGGCATCAGCTTGATCGAGTCCGGTTTCAAGGATTGGTTGGGTGGGAGCGGGCCTTGCTCAGACGCCACGCATACATCCTTCTTCGACAAATGTCCCGACATCACCGCTCCCCATGCGCTTCCCTGGGGCTCCGGCGAGTACTTGGGTACGTAAATTCTCCAATGACATGACATGCTGCACGAAAGGGGTCGTTCCTCCGTCCGTCCGTCCATCCCGCCAACTAACGTTGAATCAGGCCTCGGATTCTCCGTCTTCATCACCATCATCCTCTGCGAGCGCTTCGGCTCACCCATCATGAAATCCACGAGCGTCATCATCGGCCTACTAACAGGCATCATCATCGCCGCCGCCACAGGCTACTTCTCGCGCAGCGGCATCGACGAGGCCCCGGTTGTCTCCTTCATCTGGGTGCACACCTTCAAGCTCACCGTCTACGGCCCCCTCGTGCTCCCCCTGATTGCCGTCTTCATCCTCTGCGCTTGCGAGGCCATCGGCGATATCACCGCGTCGTGCGATGTGTCCCGCCTCGAGGTCGATGGCCCTATTTATGAGACCCGTATCCAGGGCGGTGTGCTGGCTGATGGTATCAATGGCGTGCTTGCGGCGCTGGGCACCATGACTCCCATGACTACGTTTGCTCAGAATAACGGTGTTATCGCCCTGACGCGCTGTGCTAATCGCACTGCTGGGTACTGCTGCTGGTAGGTCTTACTATTTATCTGTTTCCTCTTACATTGGGTAGTATCGTGTGCTGACGCAGATTCAAAAGCCTCTTCCTGATCCTTGGTGGGATCTTCGCCAAGTTCGCAGCAGCGCTCGTCGCCATCCCATCCGCGGTCCTCGGCGGCATGACCACATTCCTGTTCACATCCGTAGCCGTATCGGGCATGGCCATCATCGCCCGCGGCGCGCCCTTCACGCGGCGCAACCGCTTCATCATGACGGCCGGCCTGGCCCTCGGCTACGGCGCCACCTTCGTGCCGACGTATTTCGACAAGGTCTTCACCTACCAGGGCGACAACCGGAGTCTCCGCGGGTTTCTCGACGCCATCACGATTTTCTTGGAGACGGGATTTGCCGTCACAGCTTTGATCAATATCGTCCTCAATCTTACCCTGCCCGAAGAGATCGAGGAGACGGAGGAGGAGATGGTCGCTCCTGAGAGCAGCGCTATAGCTCACAAGGAAGAGCATGCCCTGAATCATCATAGTATGGATAGTGATAAAATGGCCTGAGAGCGATATGTACGGCCGCCACCGTGGTATATAACAAAATATGTACCTTGGATATAGTATGATAAAACGTTAATAAGATTTCGGTAAACTTTTTGATTTAAGCAATGATACTCTCCTCAATATGCAAGTGGTACACGCATGTTACTAATGAAATGCCCAACATCTTTTTGATGTTGGCGTTATTAGAAATTCACTTGCAGAAACAAGACCTTATTTTCTGAGATGCGTAGACTGACTACGAGACTACGCCGTGACTCGGTAATTGTGACTGGAGCAATGATATTGAGAACACCCTGGCCGAACTCTCAATACTTCCCAACAGCTTGGATAAGAAACCCGCGACCAGACATGGGCACTGTGTAGGTTCAGTCATATACTAGCAGGGTTCGGAAACTAGTAAGTACTAGTAAGTAAAAGCCTATACTAGTACTTACTAGTAGTAACAAAAATCAATACTAGTACTTACTAGTTAAAATTCTTTTCTATACTAGTACTTACTAGTATTTACTAGTAGTAATACTAGTAGTATTTTTAAAAAAAAGTGAAGAATTTAAAAAAAATTTAAAAAAAATCGAAAAAAATTAAAAAAAAAAATCGAAAAAAATTCGAGAAAAATTAAAAAAAAATATATAAATTAATTTTAATTTTATTTAATTATAAAACTATTTTTTATATACTTTTAATTATTAAATATAGCTTAATAATTTATATATTAATATTTTATAAAAAATTAAAATAATTAAAAATATTTTTTATATTTTTTAAAAAAATAATAAAAATAAACCTTTAATAATTTTAAATTATTTAATTTTTTTTATATCTTATAATATTTTTTATTTTTATAAAAGTTTTATATTAAAAAAGAAAAAAAATATTTAAATAATATTTAAAAAATATTTAATTAAAATATTTGCTTTTAAACGGTATTTATAAATTAAATAAAATAGCTATGAAAAAATAGTTATTATTTTTGAAATCCTCGGATTTTTCTCTTTCGAACCATATATAATTTTATTTTTACAAGGTTTTATTATCGATAAAATAATATTATTTCTTACTTAATTTAGCTTAGCACAACGTTATCGATAACATTAAGCTTAATTAAGTATTAATAACTAGTAACTAATATTACTAGTAGTATTTACTAGTACTTACTAGTTGAAAGTGGAGCTTTTACTTATTAATACTTACTAGTTGAATTTTTTTTAAATATTAGTACTTATTAGTACTTACTAGTTACTTACTAGTAGTACTACTACTAGTAACTAGTATTTTTTCCGTACCTTGTATACTAGGATGTAATTACACTGAACACATTGTTCTACTATCCATGCTCAACGTTGTTATGATAATCAGCTTAATACAGGTATTAGTTCCAGAGAATGCGTTATGTTAATGTTCTAAATGATCTTTAAAAATAAAGTATTCTGAGGGTCCGCAGATGTGTCTACACACAAGTGAATAGCCCTCCACCTTAAGCCAGAGTCTATTCTACAACTGGTGTTACAATTTATAGGATGAAATTCCTTATGCAACGCCAATTGCTTTTCCCTCGCCTGGAAGCATGATAAACCATTTCAACGGCTGAGTTGTGGCACCACACCGTCGGATATTGTTCGTGGCTACAATCGGTAGGGAGTTGATATTATCGAAGTCCTAGGTTATATGTGATGCCTAATTGTCGCCATCGTCGTCTGTGTAATACTCGAAGTCATGAGGCACAGAGGCTCCTTCATCTCCCTCTCCATCCTCGTCGATTGCAGTAAGTACACCCGCGGCTGCAGCTGCACCACTCTGGTTTCGGCTGGGCGTGACAGGAGGATTTCCCGCTAACCGACTCAGTAGAGCCTCTTCTATATTTCGACTGTTTCTGCCCTGGGCGTTACTGGCCCCGGCAACAGGTGCTCTCTCGGTTGCCACTTTCTTCATCTTCTCTTCAATTAAGGACTTCTCTTTTTCAGGTTGCCTATCGTGGAGAAGTATAGGGCCACCGGTAGGCTAAGAATATGTTAGTATGGTGTTTAGAAGGTGACAAGTTGAATTGAGCCCGACTTACCAATGGTCCCGGTCTTACAAGCTTGACGGGCCAGTATCGTCCCTTGGCGAGGCTGATGAATTTGAGTTGCCCAGGGAGCACGCGACTCATGTTTTCAATCTCGTAGCCAGGTTTCTCTTTCTCCAGTTTCTTTTTGGCATCCGAGGTTGCTGAAGCCTCCTTTTCGCCCTGCGTTGAAGTCTGTTCTTCCTTCTTGTCCTTACTTTCGTCGCTCGGCTTGGCGTTGTCGTCGATGTCCATCTTCTCACCCCCGGCAGCCGTCGGCGTCACTGTAGGGTCCACATCCATGCTCTTTTGGTGTGCTTTATCGGCTTTCTCCTTCTTTTGTGCGCGGCGTTTAGCTTGAGCAGTCGTTGATAGAATGGCAGTAGCTATCAGTGCCGGGCCTTCCTCAGTCTTGACTTCCTGCTCGGGAGGGTAGTCAAAGAGACTTGGCTTGGTAGCGCAGTGGAACTTGACATCCAATATGTCGAGGTCGTGATCAAGCGCGATGATGGAGGTCGGGCTGAAAGCCAGAGATAGGAAATGGGTGAAGGGGAACCAGTACCAGTATTGCGTGAAGACGGCCATACCGACAATACCCGCCATGTTGAGATTTCCAGTCTGCGTCTGAAGTCCAATGGTGCAGTTCCGTCCACCAGCATCAATGATACCCAGCGCGAGAGCAGCACCAAATTTAGTCATGGCATCCTCGTGGCGATCACCAACGACCTTTTTGAGCGTCTTCCGAATTGACGTAACCTTGGGGTTCATAGCTTCATTTTGCTGGATCATAATCATGGCTAAGGCAATAAGTGCTCCTTGGCGGACGAAATCAGTCGGGTCCTTCATCATAGGCTCAAGCAGGTCTATCGCTTCATCTAGACCAGTCCCTGCACAGGAAATACCCAGGGCCATAGCTGATCCGTAGCGCACGTGTGGGTTATAGGATTCGGACAGAAGCTCAACCATACGAGGAACGCTGCCGGGTTTGCGGAAAAGGATGAAGCCCAGACTCATGACAGCGATACGTCGCACATCGTCATTGACGTCGCTGACGGCGACGTGGAGAAGCTTGCGAACGGCTTTGTTACTTCCAGTGCCACAGTATGCCATGGCGACGGTCATTATACCTCCGTAACGCAAGGTCGGATCGGGGTCGTTCAGGAGGCCTTCGATCATAACATCTGCCATCTCTTGACGCCCGTACATGATCAAAGCCATGCCTAGAGCCAGACCTCTTACACTCTTTTCGTGGGACGTCTCGTGAGCATAGGCCACCATATCCTCCAAGGCCTTAACGTTACCAGTGCCAAGCATGATGAGACCCATAGATAAACCAACGGCCTCGCCATTGAGGGCAGAATCTGAATAGAGCACCCCTTTGAGATTTTCAAATATTTCGTCGTTGCCGCTTGCCATACCAGCCAAGCCAAGACCAAGTGCACCACCATGCTGAATGACCTCTTCTTCCGCTTCTGTGAATCGAGTTCTGAGATAATCGAGAGCATCAGCGCCATGGTTTGCATGAATCAAACCGTATGCATATAAGGCTCCACCCTGGGAGTATGGGGAACCGCCGCCGATGCCACCGGCACCGCGAGGAAGATAGGGATCCAGTAGCTTCTTAGACTGTGAGAGATTTCCGCGATGTATGACTCCCAAGGCCGCTGTTGCAGTAAATTTGGACCAGTTAACAGCCTTTCCTAACCATTCCAAATTATCGCGGAAAAACTTGTCATTCGTAGTGCCTTGGTTCATGAACGCGTTACAGAAAGTCACGGCGGTGTGGAAGATAGAATTTCGCCCCTCGAGGCTGTCGCGCACCTTGTTCAGGATGGCGAGATCGGTGTGGTTATTGCGATAAAGGAACTCGAGATTAAGCTTGATGGTTTTAGTACCGTCGAGGATGGAGCGGATATTTTTGTAGATCTCGACATGCTTCTCGTCGACCTCATCGGGGCTGGCGTCGTTTTGGTTCGCACTGATCAGCGGAGAAGTCTCAGATTCAGTGGTGTTGCCTTCATTCTCTTTATTCTCGCTGGGAGCTTCACCCTTGGGGAGACCCGATATGACCTTTCCTAGGAAGTTTTGGGTGGCGTTGTCGTAGAGATCGAAAGCGAATTGGTAGACGATGGCTGTGGCCTCGATGGACTCGGTGTCGACCAGATGGCGAATCACATCACACGCCTTTGTGTCCTGATCCAAATGAACTATACACTTGGCGATGGAGAAATAATCCGGGTCTTTGGCTCTTCCATTGGCGAACTTGGCGCTAGTCAAGATACCCAATACTAACTCCAACATCTCATTCCGGAAATGCCGCTCTTGGACAACGTCCATGCAGATGCCAAGGCAGTAGTCCAAAAGCTCTTCCGCGGGACTCACGGCGTCGTCCTGGGCGGCCTTGCCCTTGGTTCTCTTGTACTCCTCGTCGGCGCGCCAGATGACGTGCTTCACCCACTCTAGGCGCTTTGCTTCCACGGCGATACCCACGACCTGCTGATACTTGCCCTCCTTGATGCAGCTCTGAAACAGACGGTCGATGACCTTGTCGACAGCACGGTTGGTCTGGAGCTCGTTGGAGGACATGGCGATGGAAGAAGACCGATGCTGTTTCTTTTGGGGCTCGAACGAGGGCTCCAGGATGGTGTTGTCGGTAGAAGCGCGAGAGAGAAGGGACTTGGACGGCAGCGTAGACTGGGAAAAGGGCGTGGTGGGTGAGATCAGGGCAGAGGCGTTGCCGTCGGCGGGACCGTGGGAAAAGGCAGTGGCCAGAGCGGGCGGCGAAGACACGCCGTCCTCATCGTCGGCGACGGTGTAGGAGTCGCTCTTGGGCTTGGTGGCGATGTAGTGGTCGACGCACTTGGAGATGATAGTCTCCTCGAATTCGCCGGGCGTATCGAGCTTGAAGAGGTCGCCTGCAGCCAATGCGAAAAACATGCTCTCATCGTAGGCCTGGAGGTGGAAATAGACCTTGGAGAGCACGAGGGCGGCCAGCTTGCGCTCGGGGAAGGACTCGTCTTCGAAGAGCGCCTCGCTAAGAGAATGGCAGCCGAGTTAGCTGGCCAGCCTATTTAATATAATTATATGCTTCATTTTTTGCACTTGAGCTTAAAAGTATAGCTCATAATCAAACAGGACAAGGTAGAACAACACAGGACAGGTCAAGACAGGAGTGAAATCAAGAGGAGCACGTCTGAATAACATACATATCAGCGACGGCCGGAGCAACCTCGAACCAAACAGTGTCGATGTCTTCATTGAGAGTTTGCAAGGCGAAGACCTTGAGCTCGACCTCTTCATCGGCGAGCAAGGCCAGCACGCCCGTGGCGGTCACGAGTCCAGCCATGTTGGATGTGGGATGACAGATGTGCGCGGCGGACGTATATCTATGTGTGCCGTGTCGTCTCCGCGGCGACTCGGGTTCGTCCCACTCACGACGATATGGGAATCGTATAGGAACGATGGCAGTCGCCAGGCAGTGGGGGCCGTACTAGGCGAGCGAGACGAAGAACGTGGTTGGGATGGTGGATAATGTGAGGATGTCTGTCGATGTAAGTATGGTACAGAGAGAAACGGTAGTGAGGTGGTGGTGATGTCCGGGGGATGATGGAATCGGCAGGACGAGGTACACAGAGCTAATTTTGTCCACTGCAGTTCTTCGTACCTCCCCTGCCTGGTAACGCTGGGCTGGTACCTGACTATAGTACTACCTAGGCCCTCTTCAAGCAGTGCAGTGCAGGTAACTGCAACCTATGCCGACCTGGGTCGTGGACCCATACATGTCCACGTCAGGCAGAGCTCTGCCTACAGTACAGCTGTGCTCGGACCATTTCTTATCGGGTTCTTTATCTACACGTACTGCCTTATACCTATTAGGTAAGCAATCGCGTTGCAAATGCGAAATGGGAGATAATGCGATCATCGATCATCTAAGAACACAACAAAAAACAACACCCAGGCCCTTCAGTCATGGCTTCGCCCCGAACAACTGGATGTTGCTGTCTATTTGCAAGTAGATGGACCTAACGTGGGAAACTGATATTCCTCGACAATAACTAGGGAAACGATGTAAGTACCCGTGAATCAGGAACAAGCCAGGTACAACGAGCTGAAGTTGTCTTCTAAGACATAAAAAGGAAAGTGATTTTATTTTATTTTTTGGTTTATTTATAGGTGCTCATCCTCAGCCTTTATTATCCTGATACCTCTAGTAAACCTGGAACTATTAAGGTACAATGGGTATCATGGGTTTTTTCTGGCGACTTCAATGATGCAATAAGAACAGACCAGCATGGAGTTCACATCAAAGAATAGGGGGGGCGGGCATACAAGAATTAGAGAAGTTGGATCAGCCTCCTAAAAGAATGGGTAGAGGTACGGGTACACTGCACCTGTAGTGTAAGCGTTAGCGCGCACGAGCACTAACACGCTCCCGCGTTCTTTTGTATGGTACAGCGTTAAGATGCGGACTACGCAGCGTTGCATCTCGGCAGATGAAGTGGTCCCCGGCCCAATATCGCGGCCTTGCGTTCGAGCATCTATTTAACTGCTTGCTCAACCCTGAAACTTTTGTACTTTGTATGCCCGCCGTTGTTCTGGACCGCGCATACCCCTACTACCTACTACCGGGTAACTTACCAGATACCTACCGGGTGGTCACGCTACCAATTACCTGCCTAGTACTAACTAACACGGGCGCCTCTCTACGGACAAAAGAGGTATATCCACCGTACCGCTCCTAGGCTGGTGTCTGTCGTAAATGCCTAACTTCACATCGGTACTCCCCCAGTACCTCCCGCCCATGCCTCTTATACCGGTGTTCATCTACCAATATCTAAGTACTTAAGTACCCATTCGTACCGCTCAAGTGCCACAGCTTGTGCGACGCTGTTGCTTTGCTTCTGCGATTTTTCTGGCGCCGACCAGTATCCACGGACACCCTCAACTCACCTCACTACTACCACCCACCTCCACCACCAGCTACCATACCAACTACTACTGACTTGCCCACGCCGCCGCACCGCCGCATCGCACCGCACCAACCTCGACGTCGCATTATCGACATCGCCGTCCCGAGGCATTCCCCGACTCGGTCAGTCTCCATCTCTTGCACCCGCCGCAAGCGATCCGGTGAACAAGATCTGTACCTATCTGAAGACTACTACTACTGTATCTACTTCCCATACTATCATCTAATCGATATCTGCCTGCTCGAGCGCGCGCTGTTCTGTTCTGTTCTGCCTTCGAACCCTCCTGTCGCCACGCCTCTTATTCTCATGCACACCATGTCATACACGATCAATTGAATCAATCGCGCTCGAGAAACAGGATCGCCCGTATTGCTATACCCATGGCGATGGCCCTGATAGGCCAGACATAATATCGTACCCAAGCTAGACGCATCTTCCCGCCCATCCCACCCTCGTCGTACCTTTCTCGCCCGTTTGCAGAGGACAGAAAGCAGTGAAATTTCTTCAACATATCGGCTTCCCCGTCGCCGTATACGCGCGCGCGCGCCATCTATTCCACTGCGCTCGTGCCAGCTACCCTACCCCAGACGCTTGTAGTTCTCGTCCTGCAGGCAGCCATAGTCCCGTTACGGTACTCCAACACTGCTTGGGTACGGGCGATGCATAGTGTCCCTATTCGAACGTGTCTATGACACCGAATGCTACTAGAAAGGACGATAGGAGACAAGGAGCCAAGACCCGAGACCACGCGGGAGAACACGAGCAAGGCAATCGTGTGAGATTGGAAGAGGGCTGCGGGCTTCAAAATTGATGGGAACATAGGCACAGAGTTTGTTGGCAACAAACGCACGACAAACACTGCCAGCGAGAACCTAGAATCCGCCGGCCGCTCGCTGCTTTTCCTCGCTCGTCCAGGTTGATTGGTCCATACGTCGTGCGCGCGCGCAAATCGGTGCTGCGCCATCGCGGCGGTCATTCGAGCGCGCGAGGAAAGACACGGGAATAAAACCCGCGAGAATGGATTTACGCGCCATGTTGAACACGGACGGCGGAGGGGGAGGTGCTGCTGGCGACCGGTCAAAGGCCGCTCACCCTCCTCCTCACCCTCCTCATCCTCCGCACCCGCCGCAGCCTCAACCGATGTCAGTCTCAACCGTGGCTCCCGTCCCGGGCACACCTGGAACACCGGGTCAGACCGCGCCGCCTCCGCCGCCGCATTCTTTTCGTGATTACAGTCACTCGACTCATGCGTCCCCGGTTGCCCAGCCGCGCGAATACCCTCCGCCGGGCCATCCCAACCATAATCCGCCCGCCGCAGGGCCTGGGCCCGGGCCCGCGACGTATGCTTCACCCACGAGCTACCACCATCCCTCGCCCGGCGGCCCCTACTCGGGAAGGCCCTCGGTTCCCCCACTCCAGCCCCTGGCTCCCCATGATATGCGGTCACCCAGTAGCGCATCGTTGTCCGGGCCTTCGCCCTATCGTCAAACCCCTACTTCCTCTGTGAGTATTAGCAGCAACGCCGGCTATCCGTTTCCGCCCCAGCAGCCGCCCGCAAGCCCTGGCCAGCGCCATCAGTACGGCCCTCCGAACTATTCACGCGATAGCTATTCCTCCCAACCCGGCGCTGGCCCGCAGGGCTCTATCTCTTATCCTCCAGGTCCACAGCAGCAGCAACAACAACAACATCAACCGCCACAGCAGCACCAAACGCAACCCATACCGCAAACACCACCTGTTGGCACCCCCGGCGGGAGTCACCAGTACCTACACCAGCGATCTCTCTCTATCCACTCGACACCCACACCTACATCCGCGCACGGCCAACATCCACCCTATCCCCCGTATGGTCAAAGCAGTCCTATCGCGATACACCATCCTCCTCCAGCGCATCTCGATCAACAACACCACCGACACCAGTCGCCCCAACCTGTCACTCCACTGGGGCCACCCATGTCCGCGCATCCTCGTCAATCGCCCGCTGCCAACTACCAGCAACCTCCCAGCCCATATCAGCAACGCATGCCCTCCGCCTCAGCATCCTATCAACAAGCGATAAAGACGTCACCTCCGCCACCACCACCGGCCTCTATACCTCGGATGCCGAGCGGCGGGCACAGTGCGTACGACGCGGTCGGTGAATCACAAAGACGATCCCAGTCGCAACAAGCCCGAAGCGAACGTGAAAGGAGTCTAAGTGTCTCACCAAAAACACGTGTGCCTAGCTTGCCGAGCAGCACGGGCCAACCTGCTTCTAACGAGCAAGACCCATTCCACTCGCAACAGCGTTTGCAACCTCACCCGCCCCCGGGTTCGGTACCCAACATGGATTCACAGCGCGACATGACCCCTGCCAAGCGAAAATTAGACGACCGAGATTTGCGGCCGGACGAGGTGGAGAATCCACGCCAACCACCGCCTCCTCCCAAGATGAACGGGAACCACCACCTTCCTTCCCAACGTTCGTCCACCTCGCCCACCATGCCCAGAACAAGGCGTATCACACACAGCGGCGCCCCCATTTGGGCCCAGTCCGGTCGCAAGCGGGCGCTGGGTGCAAGCCGCAACTTCTCCCTCAAGCACCATGGCACCAGTGGTCCCGGCGCGACCGCGTCTGTCAACGGCGCGCATCCAGAACCCGGTTCCATGATGAGGGCAGAACATGCGTCTCGCCATACTTCGCCAGAAGTTGCACGTTCGAACACGCTCGGCAAGGAGGACCCCGGTCAAGTTGCAGCTAAGAGCTCTTCTACCTTTGGGGGCCAGCCCTTTCCATGGGAGCCTACTATTGAAGCCTCCCGGCCTATCGACGTCATGTCCCGTGCCGTTGCCGACTTTTTCGTTTTCAACGTCTTACGGGGTCCTAACCCTGCTGAACTGCGCTCACGCGGTGCTCAGTTTGAGATCGAGGCAAAACTTGGTACTATCATTGACAAGAGCACAAATGACCGCATTGAGCTAGGGATACAAATGGGTGAATGTATTATCGGGGAAGGAGCCCGGATTGCTTTCCGAAGTTCAATGACCGAGGTATGTCATGCCTGATTCTCTCTAATGCTCGACTCTTGCATTGCATTACATTTTGCTTTGGGTCATTGTACTGACTAGTTTTCATCACAGAATCAGCACAAAACGTTCAATGATTATCTGAACGAACAGGTGAGAGCCTCGTTGTTCCCTCGCGGCTCTGCTGCCGAACCACGAGTCCCAGTGCAATATGTCCACCGCCGCCAAACCGACCGATTCTTCGACCTACCAGCTCATTTGCGCCAGAGACTTCCGCCTTCCATTGCCCACCTACTCCAACAGAATGGGCCGCTCAAAGCTCGGATCACCTACGAAAAGGGGACAAACAATGTACTGGCGAAGATTATCAAGGCACGGGTTGCCGACCTCCATATCCACATGGCGCACCTGCCCTTAGACTGCCGGATCAGTGTTAACATCGAATGGGATTGGGACGGCCCTGCCCAAGAAATCGAACAAAACCAGATTCCGAATAAAGAAAGACAACCAGACCGCAACAAGGACAGGTTGAGCTACACCCACGGATTTTACCAGATTGATCTGACTCAGGTTACTCGAGAAAATCCGGGCCCCAGTGGCCAGCCGGGTGTGCCGTCCAAGGAGCACGAGCTAGAGATCGAGTTGGAATCGCACGTGTTGTACGAACACGGACACCTGCTCATGAAGGGTGAACCAAACAGATACGAGGACTTGGTCGATGGTTTAATCGATAACGTACGCGTGTTGGCAAGGCGGTGCCCTCCGCCTACCATGTGATAGCTAATCTTTATTGTGCTCGCTATGAGCTAGCAGAACACCTGGGCTTGGGCTTTCTATCAGTAATTATGGGACCGCTTCGTAGAACAGGTTTACAGATTTCGATACTATCAGTGCTGAAAACAAAACTGACAAGCGGGGGGCCAATAACGGGGGGTTTGCAAAAGGGAGAAGACGCTTTATTTGTGTTTGAGATACCACGGCTGAATTTCTAACTCGCATCTACTTAACATGATGAATCAATGCATTCTGTTTTCCGTTCTAGAATTTAGAGGATAAGAGTATGGACAAGTATTCATCAAAGTGAGCGTTGGACAACCCCCAACTCCCCCAACCCCCCGTAGTTCGTCATACTGTCAGCGCTTACCCTTCCGGACGGGGCGTAAGGTCGCACGACTGACTGACTCCCTTGATGAGAACACATCTACAGGGAGTCCTACCCAATTAGACCTGACCGAGCCCATGCCGCTGGATCTGTTAATCATAATGTATGGAATATATCTTCTTGGATCTTTGATGTCAGTATCTGTTTATCCCAATGTATGACTTCAGCGGCCGATGAATATGAGAGCGTGCCGTACTGCGTGAATGAGAGTATTTCACATAGACAGAGGGGTTTCGGTTCTGCCTTTTTTGTGTTTTGTATTGCGGGTGGAATAGGTCGGATGGGAAATAGAACCATTCTATTCCTCGCTCTCGAGTGGGCTTTAGTTTGATGATGGTACGCCCGACGGTGTCCCTTATGTGATATTTTGGAGGTCATCTAAGCTCATACGCGGATTGGGCTTATTCTTTGTGGAATCTACTACTTAATAAGAGGCTTTCTGAATCTTCTATACCTGTTCCGAGGGCTCAGTCTCAAGATTTATTAGCCGTGAGATAATAAGCCTACTGGATCATATTCCGCGGAAATAGATGACATAGATAATATATTGGTAGCATTGGAAGCTGCTAAGATAGAGAAGAACAGAAAGGAAGACATGATACTGGAAAGTGAGTATGAAATGAAATAACAGCTATAGGCCATAGAGTGAGCTTCTGGCACTATTTCTCTACGCCGTCCTTCTCTGTACTTTTGTCATGGTCGACTTCATTGATTTCATTTTTTTTGCGAGCAGCCACAGCTTGATGATATGAGAAGTGGATTGTGATACTACAAATAAGCAAATGGAATTTGGCTATCGAAGATGATGAATTTGTATTATACATGTGTCCGCGCCTCCATCGACCCCTACCCGTCTTTCTGCCCCATTTTCAGACAACCTCGCTCTCCAAAAGCGAAGGCGAAGGCGAGGCGAATGCGACTTTGGTAGCCCGGCCCTTGGTGCTTTTACTAGTCTTGGTAGTTATGGGGGTTTTGGGGGTTTTAGGGGTTTTAGGCGTCTTGGGAGCTCTGAGAGTCATGGCTGTCTTGCGCGCGGGCGTCGTCGCAGGCGTGACCGGCGTAGGCGGAGGCGGGACGATGGGAGTCGAGTCTTTAGTCTTAGTCTTGCTCTTGCTCTTACTCTTGCCGCTCCCTGCCTTACCACTTTCTTTACCTCCTTCTTCACCAACTTTGCCTGCTGCTGCTGCTGCTGCTGCGGTCGCAGGCGTGACAGGCGTAGGCGGAGCTGGGACGATCTTATCCTTAACCTCATTCTGAACCCCCGCCTTACCTCCTTTACCCCCTCCTGCTTTTGTTCCTCCTCCTGCCGCCGCCCCCTTGCGCGCCTTCTTCGCCTTCGGCTTCGGCGACGGCGGCGCGTTGGGGTCTAGGTTGTCCGGCCCGTCTTCGACGGCGCTGCCCTCGGACCATTCGTACTTCTCTAGCCCGGCGTCGTCTGCGAAGGGGTTTCGCTTTCGCTTGTTACCACTACCGCCAGCATTACCGGTGGTTTTTTGCCTCTTGTTTGGCTCCGTATCCTCCGGGGTGACTGGGTTTTTCTTACGCTTGCTGGCGGAAGTGGTAGTTGTGACAGGAGTAGGAGTAGGAGTAGTAACAGCAGATTTTTCCTTCTCATTCTGGTCTTTTTGGTCGGGGGTGATTGGTGTTTTCTTTCGCTTGCTAGCAGGAGTAGTAGCAGCCTTTTTCTTCGCCCCTTCCTTCTCCTTCTCTTTCTCTTTCTCCTTTCCGCCATCTTTAACCCCCGCCGGAAATTCATCCGAAGCGGCGCTGCGCTCCGAGAACTCGTAGAGCACAGACTCAGGATCGAGACCGTCGTCTGCTGTAGAGGGGTTCCAGTTTCGCTTGTCGCCGCCTATATCTTCTCCTTTCGCCCTTCTCTTCCCTTTCTCCTTTCCGCTACCCTTGGGATTTGCTGTAGATTGCTCCGCAGCGGATTCTTCTTGCTGCTCGGACGTGTCTGGGTCTATGTCTAAAGCCGTGAAGATATCATTCTCATCATCTGCTGTCTCCGTGGCCGTGGCGGCCTGTGTGCTCTGAGTAGCTTGCAACGAGTCCGGCTTTGTAATTGGGATCGAGAGTCTATTTTTCAACGCTTTACCTCTAGATTTCCACTTCGGCGCAAAAGGTCCGAGATATTCGGAGGAGGAGGAGGAAGCGTTGTCTAAGGGTCCAAGTACAAACGCGGGAGTCTCCGTCCTTGCTTTCGATCCTACGCTTTGCGCTGAGCTAGATGCGAAGGGATTGTACGTGACGTTGAAACTTTCTGGCTGTCTCTCCTCCCCTTGTAGAGGCTGCGTTCGAATGGTTTTCGGCGAGATCTCTGACTCCTGTCTGGCTTTCAGGGCATTGAGGTTTTGTTGCCAGCGTTCGGTCCAGAGGTTGAAAAGTTGCTGGGCTGGCGCACTTGATATAACATGAGCTAAGTCGTATGAATCCGGGTTATCGATGTGTTCCTGTTCATCGCGTTCGAGAGCCTCGGCCATAGCGATCGCAAGATCATAGTTTTTATCAGAAGCAGCCGCACCTCCAAAGGTTATCAAGATATCGTCGAGATGCTCGTCGACAAAGTGCTTCTTGATTTGCTCTGTGTTATAATGAGGCAGAAGGTGCTCGTTCTTATCGCAGAGGAAGCAGCGCAAAGTGTTATGATCCTCTCTGATATGTCTATCGAGCCCTTCTCCGTCGGAGAACGTGAAATAGCGAGCACAGTCTGCGTACGGGCACTCCCGCGTCCGATCGAGGAGCTGGGAACGCAAGGAATGAACCTCTTGTTGAAGACGGAGGACCTCTGTTGGCGTTAACATAGCAATTGAAACGCCAGGCATGTTAGGACCCGTCTTGATAATCGATTCTAAGGGTGGTCCGTACGGCGGCATCACTGGTTTTAAGGGATTGGTGAATATCGAGTTCACGCTCGTGAAGGTGCGACTGCGCAGTTCTCGCATCCTTTCCGCTTCGTCCATCGTGTTCTTCGAGCTCCTGAATATGTGGTTAAGACGACTGTTCAGGTTCACATGTGCTTCATGATTCTCTTCTTCCTTGATAGGAACGGTGTTCCCACCAGAAGGTTTTCCAGGGTCGGTGAAAAGAGTATGGGAAGCGCGTCCAGCAGGGTCTATCGCAGACCCCCGGGTAAGGAATGAGGATGAACTAGAGTATCTACCACCATCATCTACGCTGGTAGTTTCGTTTGTAACCGTTCCGGTGGGTACGGGAACGGGTTCGACCGCTGTTTCCGTCGGAATAGATTTAGATGCGGCGTAGCTCTGAGCAATATATCGTGGACCCCATACGGAAGTCTTTGGAAGCTCTGTCTTCTTGTTAGATCGCCGTTCATAGCATCAAGCAGGGCAGCTCGGTATACTTACTCCACGCATTGTTTCGGTTATCAATGGACACGGTTAGCTCCCGTTCGATTATATTCCTGCGAATCCACTGCCACTCGTCTTCGGTCGTATTGTATCCAATGGATAGCTCGGCTTGGGGCAAGCCCAGCCGGGTAGGACGCAGGACGATGACTTGTGACCGGTTTTGAAGGTCATAGTTCTCGCATAAATGGTTATGGACAAAGGCCTTGAAGTTTTCAAGGTCAGGTTTGTTAATGTTAACCCACTCCTCAGACTCGGGACTTATGAGCCGATAAGACTCGTACACTGGACGCACAACAAGGCAGAGCGGTGCGTTATCTGGGATGGTGTTTAGGAACTCCTGCCAACCGTCTGTTCTTAAGCCCGTGACAGTATCAACGATCGTAACAAGATGGGGTGACACGCGGAGATCTTTGAAGTCGGTGCCCCGGCGCCAGATTTCGAGGCCAGTGCAGTCTCTCCTCAGATGAACTGGCTTTCTGGTTAAATCCTGGACAACGCTGTAGATCTCTTCTAGAGTCTTGATCGCTGAGAGGTCGTCTGTTTTCCCTTCCCTGAGCCCTGACCGACTCACCTTGTCGCCGTGCAACCCCGGCACCCCCGGTATCACGGTTTGACAAGAATCCTTATCCAACTGCTTCAGTTGAAAGGTCATTTTCTTCGGTGAGCCCAATTCACCCTTTGCAGCAATGACCTGCTCCCAGAATTCACTGGGAGGGTCAAGGTACTGATAGGCTTCGCCATTGAGGCCATTCTCATAGATAACTGAAGCATGTGGTGGATGCGGAAGCAAGTGGAATTGCATTGCATGCATATACTCCATGCTGAATTGATGGGCTTTGTGAGATGCGAGAAGCTTGCTTGGCACTCTCATGTATGCCACGTCCTTGGTATTTGCGTTTTCAATTTCGATCACACTCTTGTCCGTTTTCGCTGGCTTATACCGAGCAGGACGACCAGTTTCACCGTCCGAATAATGCCTGACGAAGCAAACATACTTGCCATCATCGGCATCGCTGAAGTATGTTCGTATAGCGTCCCAGAAGAAATCTACGTCTCGAGCCTTATCTTGGCTATGGCGGAGAGTTCCTTCGCGTGTCTCAACGAATTTACTTCTTGGAATCGCCTCGAAGATGTCGAGGTAGAACAATCGATCTCTCTTGTCCCAATTGTTGATAAGCTTATCGACGCTGGAGACAAAATCGCTATATCTGAGAGGTGTGTCGACTGCGCCTTGCCAGCCATAAAGTCGAATCGTTGGGACCCTCGGTGTGTCAGGAACAGCTCTCTTTGAGGATTGGATTATTTCGTCAATATCCCGTTCGTCTAATACAGCGGGCCCTTTTCTAAACCTCCTTTTCTGCTTTGTCGAGTTCCAATTAGCATTACTGTTGCTTTCGCTATCCGAGAAGGTACCGCCGCCACGAAGACTTAGGATTTCCTCGCTAGGAATGGCTATAATACAGTTGTCAGATTTGACTCCAGCATGTGCAAGGGTAAGTCACTCAGGATATCAAGGTACTTGGAAATGGCTTACATTCATTCTCATTGTAGTAATGGTCCAGAAACTTCAGCGGATTGGGCTTTGGCGCAACTTCCTTCTCGAATGAATCCTGGTCCGGCGAGACATGGAACGACATTGGTCCTGAATGTAATGGTTCAACTGGCAACCCGAAATAGAGACATGACAGCTTGAAGGCCAGCGTATCAGTATGGCCCTTAAATTTCGTCTTAAGATTCTCGTGGTACTGTCGTGCGTTTCTCCTCTGCCAGCTGACGATCTCCGGGGGTCCAGCATGAGGGGTGATGAGAGTGATCTCGTAGTCATCGAAGGTACCCTGAATAATACCGTCTATCGACAATCCGGAGGTTCTCAGCAGCGAGAGGAAGCGATTCTCCATCTTCTGAAACTTCTCATGTTTGAACCCGATGAAAGCGTCGGCTCTCTCTTTGAAAGGTACCTTAGGCGGGAGGGTCGCGGTAATGTCGTCTTCGTCTTCCTGTTCTCGATTTCCCAAACTGCTCCGGTCGCTGTCGGTAGTCATCTCATCGTCACCCATTACTATATCCACTTCTACCTCCTCTGGTAATTTCATACTTGTTTTGATGGTAGGTGTATTCTCCGTAACTAGTTTTGATGGTGAGTCTAGATTAACAGCCCTGGGCTTTGATCGTTGACTCTCCAATAGCTTCCACTGCTTCAATAGATGTAGGTCATACGGGATGTGACGTCTTTTTGCTCTCCTTTTCAAAGCAACAAGCGGCGCAATCATAACTTGAAGACGCTCTCCAAGCGAAGCGCAGCTCTTTAGAAACAGACGTGTGCGAATAGAAGTTAATAGTCCACCAAGCTAGCTGTCAGGGAGCTCAGATCGCGAAGCATAGAATACAAGGAGAAAACGAAGGTTGGAAGCAAAATTGCGATTCTATTTGGACAAAGAACTTAGGACAAAGGAAACTGCTTTAGACTACGAATGCATTACTACTAGCCGGCCCGATGATTATGTCCTTTTCAATTGGGACCAAAGCATTAGTTTCTCTAGGATGCCATTCGTTTCCTCCAACTTGTAACTCCGTCGCAAACAAAGCCCGGGGTCGTTTTCGGAAACCAAGACAGAATTTCCACGAGACAGAACCTATTGAACAGTGAAAAGCGAATCTGAGACACCTCTGGCCATGACTGACGCTAGTTTCCTACAGGAACGCTAAAATAAAGCCGGAGCTACACTGTATTGCTGTCTATTGTGTGGTATGTTCCCTGGAATGTAGTCTCTGCATTCAGGTCCTGGTACCTAATGAGAACTAAGAAAAGCTTTGAAGGTTACCTAGATAGTTATTCCAAGTGTATTGCTCGTGGTTCAGCTTCTTTTTTTTAAAGTATAATAATAATTGTACGGCTTCATGTAATACAGAGGTGGTGTTGTCATGTCAATCAACAGTTATTATCAAAGTAATTATAAAAACCAAATAAGCCAGGGTATATCCTCATTTGATAGGGCGCAGAGAATCTAAGGCTTTTATATGTTCGGAATCCGCCTGTCAAGAATGTAGTGTTGAGTATGCTGGACATGGATGCATCGTTAATCAGTTATAGCATGCTGACAAGAAATGATAGGTACATCTGCGTATTGTCGGTATTTCTTGACTGCTTCAGCATTCTTTACTCTTTAGATGGTACCTATTTAGTCTTCTTCCTTTAACTTCTTCTCAGAAACACCATCGTGTTTACCGTCACTCCCTCCGAACCCTTGAAGCATATCCGTAAGCCCAATCTCGCGGTTGATCTCCTCCATGCGCTCGAAGTCGGCTTGAGCTGTCCCTTCCGAACCGAAGATGACGTCCTAATTATAGATATAATTAGCGCAATCCGCGAGGTTAAATGTACACTCTTGCACAGTTGACATACCATTTCTTCTAGCGTCAGCCTCTTAGTCTCCGGGACCTGGGACAGTTGGTGATTAGTACCCTGCTCGCCTGTGTGATTGTGTATAAGAAGTGTAGGTATAGAGACACTCACAAAGAACCAGATAAACCCGGCACCTAGGAAAGTTAATAGGCCAAACAGGATATAAGTGCCATAGCTGATTTTGTTGAGCAATATGGGAGTAACTTGTCC
The DNA here is from genome assembly GCA_022578765.1 of Xylaria sp. FL0933. Lineage (NCBI taxonomy): Eukaryota > Fungi > Ascomycota > Sordariomycetes > Xylariales > Xylariaceae > Xylaria > Xylaria sp. FL0933. The sequence goes on along the minus strand of MU389793.1, from coordinate 68,320 downwards.
GACAACTGTTCTCGTGTGAGCAATAGCAAGATGATGGTTAGGCTCAAGATGCTCACTGAAATTGTTTGCCCAATTGCTCGAGGCGCCCAGAGTAACACCGTAAGGGCGTGAGCTCAGCGGCCAGATCTCAGCGACGATGATCCATGCGCAGGGTCCCCACGAGTATGCGAAGTTGATGACGAAGATCCAAACGAAGGCGACAGCGGCCCAGCCGGCGGCAGCCTGCGACGCCCATCGGTCCGCATCCTTGGCGATGATGACTGCAATAATGATGTGACAGGTCGCCATTCCAATCGCTCCAATGGTGAGGACTGGCTTCCGGCCCACACGGTCGATCCATAGGACGGCTGGGATGGTGAAGACAAACAAGAGAATCCCTACAACGCCTGTCGCTAGCAAGCTCGTGGTGTTGGAGCTTAAGCCGAGCGATTGGAAGATACTGGGTGCCTGTGAACCCGATTCTGACATTAGAGATACTTCTTGATATCATGAATGACACGGAAAGCTAATAGTAGTGCACCCCACTATTAGCGATACGTGACGATAGTTACTTACGTAGTATAAAATTGCGTTTATACCAGTCCACTGTTGGAAGAACATGGTTACTGTTGCGACGACGACCCGCCTGAACATTGCCTTCGTCTGGAAAAGCGACTTGATAGCGACAAATTGTAGCTTGAATATGTTCCATGCTGTCGGCTCACGGAGATGAGGAAAATGTTCGGCAACTGAAGACTACGTCAGCTGCTCCGTCCAGTATACAAGGTAAGAAAGCTATGATCTGGCTCGATTCCAGTGAAAAAAATAGTGAACGAAAAGGCGGAGCTGAATTACCAGTTCGCTTCTCAAACTGCGATTGTGCCTTGATTTCAAGAAACTCAAGCTCAACTAGTTCGTGGTCGACACTGAGCCCTCGAAGACTAGCCAGCACATTTCGTGCTTCTGTTTCGCGGTCGTGATGGACTAGCCAACGTGGGGAGAATGGCACTTGAAAATATCAAATCAGCGTACATAACTCTTATTATCAGGTTCAACAGGATACGCACTGAAAATCATTCCAAAGAACAGAATAGCAGCGGGAGCAAGCTGCAGGCAGATTGGCACAAGCCAAGCGGCGTCCTTCTGTTTCCCAAGTGTGGTGCCGCCGATATAGTTGGTGCCATAGTCTATCCAGAAGCTGATGAGGATGCCAAACGTAATGGCGAGCTGTTGCAGAGCGACTAGAGCGCCGCGCACTTCGGGGGGCGCCACCTCGGAATTGTATATGGGGACTATGGAGGCGAGCGAACCCACGCCCATTCCCGTAACAAATCGGCCTGCGAGAATCCCATTATGCCCAGTAGTCTGGGCCGTGGCCTGGACTATGACACCCAGCGAAAACACCGAGACGGCAACGAGCACACCGTATTTGCGGGATAGAGTCTCGGCAATAAAGCCTGACATGAGCGTTCCAATCCATGCGCCCAATTCGAGAATGGCTGTTAGCCAACCCTTCTTCGTCTGATCGGCATTGGGATCGAACGGATCATAATCGCCCATGTCTTATACTTATTAGTACCTTTCTGACACATGGGGAAGATTGGGGGTTAAGTAACTGACGAGATTGAAAAGCCGGCATTGTCAAGAGACCGGAGAACATTCCCTGATTATAGCCGTATAAAATACCGCCAATACAGGCAAAGCATGCGATTCGGAACACCTTGAAATTCTTAACCAGAGCCATGGGGCCTGAGGCACCCATCATACTTTGGCGGCGCTTCAAGGCGGCGTCATAGACGGCCGCATTGTCGACTCCGACTCCCATCGTGAGGCTTGAAGTTGACTCGCTGTGTATTGCAGAGTTCCTGTGTGGTGCAGTAATGGTTTTCGCTCCACCACGCTCGGCTAATTGTTCAGGGCGACCAATACTGAGCGCTGCGTATCGAACATAGGGTAAGAGCTCAGACAACTGAGAGTCGGTCGACACCGACTATATATAATCAACTTCATCATCGGCGTCTGGGGTTGCTCTACTGCGGGGGAATGTGTTCTCGCCATCTGATCTGACCACACTAGTCAAGCGGAGCATGGTACAGATACGTATTCTAGTGCCATCGTGACGGGGCGAGATCCTGCACACTATTGTCTCTGGGCGAATCATGTTAGCCAAGGGCATCGAGGTATGTCAAAGAGACAAGGGGATGGGATAAAATGTGAATACCGGGAAGGATTGCTTAACGAACACGTTCGTGCAGCGAGAGTCGTCTACGATGATTGGTAGGCTATACAGAAGTACGCAACTAGTTAGATGGAGCTTATAATCCATCACAGTTACAATGACTTGGTGAAGGTTGAGCTATAAACCATAGTTCCATCCTGGGAACACACTGACAAGCCATTTACATTGCTCATGTAGGTAGATATAAATCCGCCTACTAGTATAAGCCTCATCTAAACCGTGGAGATGGACTAAAAAGCTCCGCGTGGATGAGATAACTACCTAACCGTAATCGGTGTAGTAGCTACCGTTTCGCGGGGTAGTGTTGAATGCATTTAGCCTGAATGCTTCCATTTGCTATGATTGGGCGACGGTCGGTCGGAGCTCCCTAAGGCCTTTCCGTCGTATTCAGAGGTGAACGTTCAGATGGTGAGGGTGTTAAAGTAGAAGCAATGTGCCGGTAGTATAATGGTATGCGTAGCTAATACATGTTCTCGGTGAAGGGGGTTCTACCCTGATGAGTTGATAATCGAGGCCATATACTGTGAGCATGGGAATTGTCAACCAGCGTCAATATACGCAGTGACAGTGGTTACATATCAAGATGCTCCCGAGTTAAACACCAACACTGATGTGGATCATGTCGTACGGTGACACTTTCTTTCACTCGTCGGCGCATTGAAGAATGACAACATAAATCCCCGAGAATCTGACCGAGGCCAGAGGAAAATTGCCTCTAAGAGTGTTCAAGTCCCCTAAGCGGACATGGGTAAAGATACGAGAATCGTGGCATACCTTGTCTGTTTGCGTGTGAAGGACTGGATATGCCACGCTATCAAAACTCGGAAGACAGGCTGTTGGATATGGACAAATTGTATATCGACAAAGGCGTCCGGCCAAAGTCACCTCTGGAGGGCGGTTTACGGATACAAGCTGGTTATTCATCCGACGGCGGGGAATATGCAAAAGGGTGATATCTTGAGTAGCTGTTAACGCCCATAGGTTTCAGTAGCACGGACGAGTGCACCGAGGAATAAGAAGCCAGGTAGGTAGTTATGCCGCCCAGCACTCGTTCACCTTTAGCCTAGGATTAAGCAATCGTGAAGCCTTGCAAGGATGAAAACGGTCAATCTTAGAGTCCCTGTTCGTTGATAGTGCTTGCTGCCAATCAGCTGGTGCATGAAGAAGTGAGCTTAATACCAAAGTTTTGAGATGCACGAGGATAAATAGACGCAGCGCTTCTTGGAAGCTTATTCAACGGGAAGGATGCCGGCGTTGCAGATACGAGTGACGAGCATCCAATGGATGTGCCAACAATGTCTCTTTCCCATGGCGCACCATGCCACCATGATAAGGCAGACGAATGACGCTGTCCCAGTAACCCAACAGCGTGGGATCAGAGGCTGAGAAGATGGGCGACCACGGCGGCAGCCTGTGAAACACGGGGACGACGTAGGGCTTAATAGGGATGCTGAAACTAACGACACCATAGGCACACACACCTGCAGCCCCCAAATGGAGACTAGTTGCCGATGCACGGGAGGCTCGGTCAAGGGACGGGCCGGCAGGCATCGAGTCGGAGAACTGTAGAGAGGTAGAGATGGAGATAGAGGCGGAGAAGAAGAGGAATGGATTCTCAAGCCCCCAAGGGACAACGGCTGCGGTGTCGATGGGGGCGAACACGTGCTGAGCCAATTCATCTCTCGTAAGTATGTGTTTCTGCTGTGTATTCCTACCCTACCAGAGACTTCTTGAAACAGTAGCATCAGCATCTCTATACCGGACGAGTCGCTCCATTTCTCGAACGACCATGGTTTGTTGCCACAAGTCTGCAAGTCTGCATGCCAACAACACGCGCACAAGCGCTGCCGTGTGTATCCTAGGAAGAGTATCATTAATGTCTAAGCGAGCGAGCGCCTTCGAGCTGTTAGGTATCCTTAGACACCCTTCCGATGGGGTTCTAAATTCAGCTCCGGGTGATGACGACGATGGCGAGTACTGGACGGATTTTCATTCTCCTAAAGCATTGCTAGCCGGCGCAAAATGTCACGTCATGTCATGTCACGTCGGCTCTGGTCTCTGCAGTTGCACTCGCTCGAACGCCCAGCTCGACTCAAGGGACCGAAGGATCACTCAAGACAGGGGGGAGCAAGCTCCAGCAATGATATCACAAACCTGAAATCGCCTACCAGCGTAGCGTACGTGGTGAGTGGAAGCAGACATATGAATTGTAGCCATACTGTTGCAGTACTACTACTGCCAACGAGGTAAGGCAATGCGAGAGGAAACGTGAGGTGGTAAAGCACGGGATGGGGACGGGAAGGAAAGGGATGAGATAGATGAACGCTCTCGACGATTTCAACAAAAATGGCACTACCTTGAATCCAGCGAAAGTAATGCCTAATTTGGTAGGTAGAGGTACCCACCGGCACGCCTTGGCGTTCTCTGCCATGGCCCCGATATAGACCACTCGGCTGTCAAAGCGATGAATTTGGGCGTTTAAATCACCGCTAGCAACCTGGGTGTCTAGCTGATTTGGGAATGATCGTGGGCAGCCCCGCCCTTAGCGTCTTGTTAGCCTATTGGCAGCGCAGGTTATTCTCGTACGTACAGATGGCAGTCGTAGACGCGCGCCTCTGATAGTACCTGCCGGTAGTATACGCTTACCTTGGCATACATGTACACAGACTGGAGCAAGGAAGCCAGTCTACTTGCACAGACAGCAACTTCCAACTTCCCACCTTGTCTACTGTTGTTCTTCACCTTGCTCCTACCCTAGACTACTGTAGCCTCTTGCCCAAGGTAGTGCGATCTTCTTATCCCTGCCGCTTACCCTCTCTCTTCGGGTCTGTCCTCTTTTTTTTCTCCGCTCCCCCCTTGTCTTTTACAAATTGTTTTGGGTTTTGGCTCTTTCTACCCTATTTTGTACCGTGATCACATAAACCTCTCGTTTAGATACTTGCCATGCTGCCTAGACGGGTATTATCACTCAGAACGAATCTTTATCTATCTATTCCAGAGCCCTTTCATTGCTTTCTCCCGTGTGTCCTTCTGTCCGCTCTTCTCTTCTGCTTCTGCTGCGGTGGAGCGAGAATGACGACAACGGCGATGTTTACCCGAGCCTTGAACTGCTAGTATGGAAATCAGGGCGAAACAAATGCGACCGGGTGGGTTGAAGTCTTGGCTTGTTCAAAACAAGCGCCGGTCTACGGAGCAGTTTCTGCGCGATACCACCCATTCCCCAGACCGCGGGAAGGGGAGTCAGGCTCTTCACTGCAGTACAGCGCTGCTACTATACACATGCATATAGTGCACACATTCGGAATGTCTCGATCGCCATGCCGTTAGGTACATATCTTCGGCTGTCGTCAGGGGCCCGTACCCCGTACAGCTGCACTGGTATGTCGTCTCATTGGCTCCCGTTTATAGTGCGCCATGTATGGTACCCTCTCTCCTGCAAGGTACCGTCTATGCTTGCTTTCACTCGTGCACTGCGTCTCTTTCATATCCACTTCGAATTTGACTTATTTTAGTCTCTGATTATAGTATTCGCGCATCTGCCGAAAGGCGGGACGAGCCATGGCCAACGTCCGTCCGCGTTGGGATACGTGGCTATCATCGTGTGCTGTTTCGATGACTTGAACTTTTTATATTATTGGCGTCCAACTATATAGCTCGTGCTATAGCGAGTTCGCGCACATGCCATTTCATTTGACGAGTCGCACCTCGTCGCTTGGAGCATGGCTGTCTGACCTCCTAGGCGGTTTGTGCAAGGATGTGCCTTATTGCGTACACCATTCGCCATATACCCGCACAACCGAGGCCTTAAGCGCGTATATGGATCGCCAAGTGGGCAAGCATCTTGACGAGCGGACTAAACAAGCAAAGTAGAGCAGATCGATGCACCGACGTGTTCGTATGACTATGTCACGACAGAAGTTCAGGTAACATCGTCATTATAACTGATTGTTCCCTGGGTCCCTCGTTTCCTCTTTGGTGCTTGTCGTTGAGTTCCGCTTCCGCGGTAGTCCACATTATCGCGCGCATAGCTAATACCTGCACTGTTTAACATAGTATAGTCCGTGTTGTATACGTTATAGCATCATCTGCATTCCAGGGCTGGCGGCTAATGATACCATCCATCCCCCCTTGCACCGATGCACGCACTTACCATGTACTGCAGTCGTCTTCTTCTACCTCACTCAACTGTTTTTTCTCCTTTCTATTTTTGACCCGTTTGCGTGGCCCGCTTACCTTTCTGTTTCCCGTCTGGTATGCCCACTTGCTTCTTCGGTATCTTGGCCGTCGTGATTTACGCCCCCAAATGTTTGTTTCTTTCCTCTTTCGAGATAGACTGCCAACCCTACGCTTAACCGCCCTCGACCACCCCGGACCCTTTTTTCTAGCCGCCCAGCTCCCAGACAGACGCCTCTTCCGACACGCTCCAGCCAATATCAGCGGCCCCTCGAGCGTCTCTTCGCTCGTTCAGATACACGACGCGGGTTTCATCTCGTCTGCTTGCATCCTTCCCCACGCCGTCGCTCGCGCTCGCGCTCTTGTCTTCATTCACCCGCACTAACTGTATACTAGTGTATGCAACTGTGTAGACGGGGGCCCATGAGGGCTATGTTTCAGATTCACAGTCTTGGGTGCGCCTCGAGATGGCCGGCGGAACCAACACGTTTTTTTCCCCATCGCTCGCGTGGGACAATGGCCGTCCTCGACGATGGCCGCCCAGATGGTTGTTTTATAAGAAGAGGCGCCCATATCGCGACCTGGTCTACCTGTTTGCTTTCCCTTCCCGGACCCTTCTGCTACACCATCAAGCCGCCCGTTTCCTATTGTCTTCTTTTTCCTAACGTACTGGCCTGGTTTCCTTTTCCTAGTCTTTCCCCGTTCGTTTCACCAATCTTCATTCGTTTGATACGAGTCTGAGATCTTTGCGCCAAAGCCACTTTTCCCCCAGCGCTTTCAACGTCTTCTTATTTCGAAACATATCGAGTTCTCCAGGCGAAAACGAGAGAGATCACTACCTCCTTGTTCTACCTTGGCTTCTTACCTACTAGCCTCATAGCAGGAAGCAGACTATCTGCCTGTCGCTAATCCTAATCGCTTCTGTCTCGAGGCGGATGCGCTCACGTGTTTCCACTACTCTATTCTCTGTTTAGCTTATACGCTTTCGTTTTATACTATCACTTGTTGCTTGTCGTTGCGCATTCTCTCCTGCCAAAATGCCTAAGCACTCGCGTACTTCGAGTTCAAACCAGAATCGGTACTCGAATCCTCTACCGGTGACTTTAGCGCCGTCGGCGATGCCCATCACTTACAGCACGCGCTCGACAGCTGTACCCTTAAACACAAACTATTATAGTGCTGTTCCGCAATCGGCGGCGGCCCAGGTTCCTATGGCTCAGCCCTATGACCCCTATCCCGTCCCAACTCAGCCACCTCCCATGCCTCACCGGCCCTCTTCTGGCGCATGGTCGCAACAGGACGATCATAACTTGCTCACGGCCCGGCAACAGGGCCTCAACTGGGCTCAGATCCAGAGCACGTACTTCCCTAACAAGTCACCGAACGCCTGCCGCAAGCGCCATGAGCGGTTGTTGGAGCGCAGAGGTGCGGATGACTGGGACGCCAGGAAACTGGAACGTCTTGCTAAGGAGTACATGAGCATGCGCAAGGAGATCTGGCAGGGCTTGGCGGCACGAACTGGAGACAAGTGGACTGTTGTTGAGGCAAAGGTACGTTTTATCTAACCTTCCGTTTACACTCCCAGCCCACCATCTGGTTCTACATTGTCCGTTCCTCGAGATAAATGAGAAAAGTCAACATGAAAAAGGGAGAAGAGGAAAAGACTAACTGACACCCGCGCTGTAGTGTATGCACAATGGACTCAAGAATCTCCAATCGGCGTCGCGATCGGCGGCCCGTCGCGAGCGACTGGAACAAGGTCACTCTCTCAATGGGTATGACGACGACAGCGGCATTTCGGGCATCGGTCTGACTCCAGTAGATGACCTCGACGCCTCGTACAGCAGCCCCGAGACGACGGCTTCGAGCGCGCACTCACAGCATTCGGGCGGCAGCGGCGGCTACAGCATGCACCACTCCATGGCGATCCCCTACGGCTCTGCCGCCGGCTACTCGTCGAGCTACGGCTCCTCCGTCTCGTCGGCAGCCCACGGGTATGCCATGCACGGCCACCCACACCACCACTCGCAAGACAGCTCTCCCTATATGGGCAACGGCCAGCGCCTGCCTAGCGTCGACATGGGCATCGAGGCCATTATCAACCGACCGGGCCACAGCCAAAACCACAATGGCGGTATCTAACCTAAAGATAATGGGCTTCGTCGAAAGATGACAACAACTCTATTTCTCTCTCTCTTTTATCTTCGCATGTATGACTTTCATTGCCCCTCCCATTGCGTTCGCTGCTACCCCTTCTTTTGAAAACTTATTTGATCAACGTGGGCTTATCTGCATTTTTCGGTTACTCACCGGCGTTTAATGATGGAATGGGCGTTCAAGGCGCCGTGATGCCATTAGGCATTTGGATTTAATGTTGAATGTTTTTCCTGTCACCCACCTCTCACTGCTTGGGAGGCGCATTACTGAAGGGCGGTTGTGGACAGTTTTCCACCTCTTTTTTTGCTTTTCCTTTTTTTCACCTTTTATGGACGTTTGCGCTTGTCCTTCTTCAGAAAATTTTGATACCTGTTTTTGATACCTTTTCTAATCCCCTTGGGGATACGACGAGATGACGAAAGACCGTGCATGGAAAGATGGAAATCGCGGGATTCGAACGGTGTCTCGGCAGTTCTTTTCGATGTTTGGCATCTAGGCCTTAGGCTGTGTTACCTCTCTTTTCTCCTTTCTTTCAGTCATTGGGCACATCTAGACAGGCAAAGCCAACATCAACCAGCGCACAAGAATGGGAACACATACACACTTGGCATTGCTGGTTTATTTCTTTTTAATGACGGCATTCTTCTCTCTCTCTCTCTCTCTCTCTCTATCCCTTTCCTTTCCCAATCGGATTAAGGGTCACAAGCGAGGCGATATACTGTACCTATACTCTTTTACCTTATAGTCATCAGATAGATACCACATAAGTTACTAGGCGGGCGGGAAGGAGCAGATGATCCAGAGAATGGTGGGATCACGGGCTGGTAATCGGATAACGAGAGACAGGCGGATGATTTGGAAAAATGAGGGGGGGTAAATGATATGCTAGAACTGGTTGCGAATGCTATGAATGAACAGAGCATCTGTAATACAATCCAAGAGTCAACCTTGCCCCGGATGAGTGAATATGCCATGTAACCCGCATCATACATAATCTGGAGGCTTTTCTATCCCTGAGTGGTATTTTGTTTGTACATTTTATAGACAGTATATGTTACAGGTGGGAATTTACGTCTGTGTTGGGTATATGGTTCCCGGCTTCCCTTACTTCCGACACGAGAAACTAGTGGCAGTAAGCTGCTGTGACGCTCTATATATATATATATAGAGCCAGCCATTACTCGACTTCATCATCATCATCGAATATTTCTTCTTCCTCGTCGTCATCCAAAACCGGCTCCCCCACGACGCTCCTCCACACGCGGCCCCACATGTCCTTCTTCTGCGCCAGGGCCAGGACCATGATGGCGGGCAGATGCCAGACGCTGGCCCAGAAGAGGCCGCGCGCGCTCCCCTGGAAGCCCTCGTGGCGGTGGAAGCGCACGGCCTCGCGCACGAGCCAGGCGTTCACGGGGATGCTCGTGACGGCGAAGCTCCACTCGGTGACGCCCGCGGCGCACAGGGCGACGCAGATGGGGAAGAAGGCGACGCTGTACCGCAGCGCCACGCGCGCGTTGCGGGCCGGGTCGATCCAGCACAGCATGCGGTGGCCCGCGGCCTTGTACTCGTCGCGGATGGACCAGGATAAAGCCATGAAGTGCGAGAACTGCCAGGCGAAGAGCAGCGCCGCGAAGAGCCAGCCGCCGATAGCTTGCGGGGTTAAAAGGAGTTCCTGGAAGGAGCCGTCCCCCGTCGCGTACTCGCCGGCCGCCGCGGCCCAGCCCATCAGGGGCGGGATCCCGCCCACGACGGCGCCGACCCAGGTGTTGAGCCAGGAGACGCGCTTCAGGGGCGTGTAGACGCCTGCGTAGAGGGCGATGTTGGTCGCGCCTAGAAAGGCGACGGTCGGGTTGACGCCGAAGTAGAGCCCGCCGACGCCGGTGACTGCCGCGAGCACGGCGAAGGCGAGGGCTTTCCGCGTCGAGAGCAGGCCGCGCACGAGCGGGCGGTTGCGGGTGCGGCTCATCATGGCGTCCCAGGCGGGCTCGTAGAGCATGTTCAGGGCGTTGGCGCTGGCCGAGCAGAGGGCCGTGCCGGTGGTTAGGAAGGCGAGGGTCAGCGGGGATAGAGAGGGCGTGTCGGTGCCGATGGAGGGCGAGATGAAGTCTGGCACGGGATACAGGGCGTAGGGTGCCATGGCCGTGAGGACGACGAGGACGGTTAAGCGGGGTTTGGAGAGGGAGAGGTAGAGGGACAGTTGGCGGCGGAACGAGGTCGTGGGATGCTTGGTTGACTGTGTCGTCAGGATGGACGAGGCATTGTCGGGGAGAATGTCTTCAGTTGCTGCCGCCGCAGCAGTTCCCTCTCCCTCTCCCGCTGCCCCTCTTCCTCTTCCTGCTTCGGATTGAGACGAAGAGGTGATGGCATCTTGTTGTGGTTGCTGCTGCTGCTGTTGTCGCTTCTTCTGCAGTCGTCGTCGTCTATGCGGTAAGACGTGCTCGGGATCTGCTGGATTCACGTGGCGACTCGCGGCTCCGGGCGATTGTATCGAGAGTTCATGATTCGAGACAAAATAGCCAGCCTTCAGGCGAACGGGAGTAGATGTGAGGCCTTGGCGGAGGGGGGCGGCAAGAGAGAACGATCGAGTAGTCGCTGCTGCGAGCTTCGATATCGATATTGATCTCGGGAGCGGAGTCAATGGCACTAATGACGATGGTGGTGTAGATATTCTGCATCGCCAGCAGATGTTGTCGAGAGCATGCGAGCGGAATGCATTTCCGGCCGGCCGAAAGCTCATAATGACTGCAGGCGCATGTCGCCAATTGGTGTGTTATCGTCCGCACAATTGAACTACGAAGACGTCATATCTCCGGCCGAAGTGGTTTGTGCCCGCCTGCGTGTTGTGAATGGAGCACTCGAGGCGATGAGATGAAGAAGTGCTGGATGGAATTTGGATATCGGTGCTTCTCTCTTCTGTCACATTACAGAAAACTTAATTGGCCGAGGATCCATGCTACGAGAGGTTGTGCTTGGTATTTACATATTCCTAATAGTAGCATATTCAAGTACGTATTTTATCCACTTAAGCAAGCCTGTGCATTAAAGCCTCTTCGAAGCGTTCCCAACACATGCATATGCCATCTGGGATCTCTTTTATTCCTGTTCAAGGTCTGGGGACGAACCCGAGAACTACTCCAGTTCAATAAATGTCTACAGCTTGAAGCACCACGCAACAAGCTACGAGATCCCCCATAAGAAGATATTCACCACCACGTTGTCACGTTATCACGTTATCACGTTATCACGTTATCTGGTTCTTGAAGAATGCGAATCTACACTACGTAGAACCTCCCGAGCATCCTAAGAGCTAAGCCAACTCGGGCATCGTTTTCTGCTTGCATGCAGGATGAAGATCGTGCGTTGACCAACCCACTTGGCAAACGGGGGTGCTAGAGATATCCAGATAAGAACACTTCGTGCCATTGGCTTGTTCATTCCAACATCCAGGTACCGGGCAGTATGCCGAGCAGGATGCCATGATCAGAGCTGACATTCAGTCACAGCGTACACAACAGTAACTACAATAATACCTCCTAGGGTTAGGTTAGTTATGCAGTACCAGATATTACCAGCTATCACCTGACATGGGTCTGCCATCATTCTTCGAACAGACGAGGATCACCGGCGAGGTGAGGTCTAGACCGGGGTGAATCAGATAAGAATTTATAAAGTACTTAGGATGCCCTGCACAGCCGCCTCATCTACGGTAGAGAAAACGCCTACCTGAGAAATCCTATTTTACGCAGAGGTCAAAGTCTATCTTGTCGACGACGCCTCATAAGAGTGAGCACAGTGTCTCCCCGCGGCCGTTCCGCAACGCTTGATAGTATTCAACAGTACGCATTTCGAGTCATGTTGTGTCTCTGCTTTAGCAGAATCCCCACTCTTCCTCACCCTTATATATACTTACCGTACGCTCGCTATAAAGAAATGGGATGAATTCAAGTGATACTAGAGGTCATCGTTCTAACTCGTAACCCCGCATATAGTGAAGAGGCCGTCAGCCTCCGAGATCAGGCGGAGATGTACGTCTCTGCACGCATGGGAGCTCCCCAAGCAGACCGGAGCCCTGGCTCCAGCTCACGTTTGGACAAATAAGGATATGGGTACGATGACTACTTTCCGTTCTTGTACTCCGTCGCGCCTCGTTGCTCTCTGCTTGAGATACGATGATGTTGTAAATATGCATGTTTACTTACACGTAAATGGTGATAGACCCGACACCCCCAGAACACCAGAACTGGAGCAGCTGGAGCATAATCGCGTACTGGGCCACCGATGTGCTGAACCTCACAACATGGCAGACTGCCTCTGCCGTTCTCGATGTCGGGTTGTCATGGAGGGAGGCGATCCCTATCATGTTCCTCGGTAACCTTGTCGTGGCTATACCCATCGTGCTCAACGGAGCCATCGGGTCCAGGCTACACGTCCCCTTCTCTGTCATCGCGACGAGCAGCTTTGGTTATTATCTGCGATATTTCTCCATTGTCAGCCGCGCGGTGCTCGCCATGTTCTGGCTTGGTATACAGGTAAAGACAACTATACAACTACGTCTGTCACAATTATTCGATTTCGTGCTTGGTCAAACATATATATGATATTGGGTTTCGCTAACGTTTTCCGTGTCCGGATAATCAGGGTGCGAATGGCGCGCAATGCATAACCATCATGCTTCGCGCCTGGGCGCCGTCGTATAAGGATATCCCGAACCACTTGCCCGCATCAGCCGGTCTCACGACCCAAGGCTTCATATCCTACTTCTTGTTCTGGATCATCCAGCTGCCTCTTCTCCTCATCCACCCGACGAAGCTGAAGCCACTCTTCTGGATCAAGTTGGTCGCTGCCCCGGCCTCCGCGCTCGCACTTCTGGGCTGGTCGGTTCGGAAGGCTGGGGGAGGCGGGGAAATTTTCGCGCAGCGGGCTTCTGTGAGCGGTTCCGGTAAGTGCTCGTTTCTTCATGCCGCATCCACGTGATTCTTAAGCTGCCAAAGATTATTCTTTTGTTGCTCGTCACTCGAGCCAGCTACTAGGAAGAGCGAGAATCCCACCTCTAACCAGACCCTGTGAATAGAATATGCCTACCTCTGGCTTTCTAGCATGTCCAGCGTCACAGGCACCTGGTCCACGCTAAGCGTCAACATGCCTGATTTCACGCGGTACGCGAGGTCACCCAATGGGCAATTCATCCAGCTGCCCGCGATGCCCATCCTCTTCACCATCTGCGGCGTGATTGGCATCGTGACGACGTCCGCCGCCCATGTCTTCACGGGCGAGTACCTTTGGAATCCTCTGGATATCATTACGCTGTGGCTTGATTACGGCTCCGGCGGACGTGCCGCTGCCTTTTTTGCTGCGCTAGCCGTAAGTATATGGTTCCTTTTTATATTCATTCCGCAAATTACAGCCTAGCCCTTGGAAGTTTTCCTCCCCCGTTTCATAAGAAGCTCGCAGACTCACACTCACTATCTTGATGACTAACTAACTCGAACTCTTCCGTGTGACAGTGGTACATCGCACAAGTCGGCACAAACATCACAGCAAACAGCATCTCAGCCGCCAACGACCTGACAGTAGTACGCATACCCCCCTCACCTTCCTATTCCTTTTACTCCGTCTCCTCCCAGCCCACCCTCATTCTAATCGTTTTCCCTTATCTAACCTTAAGACCACCAAAAGCTCTTCCCCCGCTGGATCAACATCCGCCGCGGCTGCTTCATCGCGGCCGTGATATCCGGCTGGGCCCTCGTGCCCTGGAAGATCCTCTCCTCGGCCTCGACCCTCCTCGCCTTCCTCGGCGGCTACGCCGTGTTTTTAGGGCCCTTGGCGGGCATCATCGCCGCGGACTTCTGGCTCGTGAAAAAGCAACACATCGACATCCCCGCGCTGTACAACCCCGACGGCCGCTACCGCTATCTCAGGGGTTGCAACTGGCGCGCTGCCGTGGCTTTCATCGTACCCGTTGCCCCGCTGCTCCCTGGGCTGGGACTTAGTATTAGCGGACCGGAAGCTGTGCATATTAATGCGGGATTGAGGAATTTGTATACGTTTAACTGGATGTTTGGGTTCGTTGTGTCTATTGTTCTTTACGTCGGGCTGAGCTATATCTTCCCCGCTAAGGAGTCGCTCGTCATGGAGACTGTCTGGGACCTTGACCAGGTTGCTATCGAGGCGTGTCCGCGCCGCGAGAGCGATCTTGAGGGGGCGGCGTCTGATGGGAAGATCTCGGAGAAAGAGAAAGCTGGTTATGTCGATTGTTGAACAGAACAGGAAGGTTATAAGAATCGACAAAAGAAGGGAAGGGAGCTATATTATATTTGTGTTATATCGTCGGCTGCTACGTAGTTGGCCAGGTAGCAAATATGGGTTTAAAATACTAGAAAGCTATGGATATCGATGGTTGTCGCAAATCTAATTTCGACACCGTTTGGAAACGGTGAACTTAGATATTTAAGGTAGGTTGAGGCGTACATTAACTAGGGGAACGCATATATATGGCGGAGTAGTTAACCCCTGTAGTATCATCGTCCTTTCCAATCTTTCATTCAATGCCAAGTTCCCTAACCAAGAGAAGGCTTGGGCATGTGAAGTCCTCTCGGAGCAAGCGTCTTCGACTTCCCATGTCTCTCTTATCATTTGTCAGGCTTCAGAGCATGATCGCAGTTCAGACATGTAATGCATTTTGGCGGCATTGTCAAATGACTGAACTTCTAAAGACCCTAACAAAAACAACTGACTTATTAACAATTTATTATTATTCCGATATTAGCGATATACCATGCATGAGCCTATGGCAACATGTCCTTTTCCTCCTATTTCACTTCTAGCCCCAACGCCTTACATATCCCTCCCGAATTTTTAGCAAAGACCAAACATACATACATCAAATCGGACCAGACCGATTTCCAGGGGTATTCCGACACACGTAGAGGGAGAAAAGCTACGAATGCGCCTGTCATTTACAAGGCTTCGATAGCTTGTGCGAGTACATCCAGGCTTCTTGCTGAAATATCCGAGCTTTTCCCGTCATCGAGAAGTGCGGCCACGTCGCTCAAAACACCTAATGGTATATAACATCCCTCTCTAGCACGTTCAAGACTCTCCTTGAGTCTGCTTGTATGTTCCCATTCCCTGGCAGCAACCTCAGCACGCTCGATCACTCGGTTAGAGATGCCGCACATAGCCGCGCAATGCATGCCGAAGCTTCCCTCTGCTACACCATCTTCAAGCTTGTACAAAAACGTGACACGCCTGTTCTCGTCGTCAACGTGGATCTGCATCCTTTTCGCTCGTATCTCTGGGTGGTTCTCAAACTCTGTGGCAAGGGAGTGATAGTGAGTCGCGAAAAATCCGATGCATCCAATATGTGTAGCGACATGATGCAAAACGGCCTGTGCTACGGCAACACCATCGTAGCTCGAAGTACCTCGCCCCAGTTCGTCGAGAATGACGAGAGAGCGTGGTGTTGCCTCCGAAAGGATCTTCTTAGTCTCTGATAGCTCGACAAAAAATGTTGATTGCGCTGCGAAAATATTGTCGTTGGCACCGAGACGCGACATAATGCGGTCGCAGGGCGTGAGGCGTGCTGCAGAGGCTGGCACGTAGCAGCCAATCTGGGCCATGATGACAGCAGTGCATGACTGGTCCGTGTTAGTGCGATGCAATGAGAGTAGAAAGCACATTTTCAACTTACCATTCGAAGAATTGTAGATTTACCCGCAGCATTTGCACCGGTTAAGAGGTTGATCTTGGCAGTATCACCCCCAAGGACAATATCGTTGGGTATGAAATCATCAACTGTGTTCAACATACACGGATGTCGAAGCTCAATGAATTCGACAATGCTTCGTTCCTCGTCGACAAAAGAAGGTCGGCAGCTCGGCTCACCAAGCGACGATGACGCTTTGGCAAGACTGACAAGGCAGTCAAGCTGGGCTACAATCCGGATGGCTTGCAACCAGATCTCGTAGTCGACATCAAACCGCTTAAAAAGGCGAAGCGCTACTTCGCGAAGAAGCTGCGAATGCGTTTCTTCAGCCTCTTGTAACTTTCGTACAAGACCGGTCAGTTCCTTGAAGTAGTAGCGCTTGACGCTGGCTGTGGCAGACATTTGCTGCCAATCTTTGGGAACTTTGACAGCTTTAGGCACTTCTATCTGGTAGACTTCTTTGCCAACGTCAGTAAACTTGATGGATTTAGCTTTCAGCTCTGCCTTTTTCTGGGTGAGCAGGGACTGCAGATCGTCCTTAATATCGACGATGGTGTCGTAGCTGTGGTCAAAATCCTCTTCGATGCCACGCTCTGGTATGAGTATCTTCTCTTCTCGGGCCTTTCTGCGATCAAAAGCCGCCTTCCAAAATGACAAAGGCTCATTGAGGTCTGGCATAGAAGCCACGAGGCGATCGATAAGGCCATTACCGCCTCCGAAGGCGCCGAGGAGACTCATGGTATACTCGATCTGCTCAAACCCCTCAAGAACCTTGACAAAGTCCTCGGGTCGGCAAGCACCCGCGTGTATCCGCGATAAAAGCCGTTCAAGGTCGGGCATCTTGGTGAGTTGCGACGAAAATTGTTCGCGTATAGTCACGTCCGCATTGAGCATATCCACAGCATCTAGCCGCTCATTTATTTTCTGGATGTTGCATAGAGGGTGGCACACCCATTGACGGAACAGGCGCTTGCCAAATGGGGTGATACAACG
Organism: Xylaria sp. FL0933; assembly: GCA_022578765.1. Taxonomy (NCBI): domain Eukaryota; kingdom Fungi; phylum Ascomycota; class Sordariomycetes; order Xylariales; family Xylariaceae; genus Xylaria; species Xylaria sp. FL0933. The sequence continues at coordinate 51,074 of MU389793.1, read as the reverse complement.
GTTGAGGAGGGAGAATAGTGTGCCTTCGACACCGCCATTGACAGAGTTGGAGAAGATTTCGAGATTGATCAGGGTCTGACCGTCCAGAATGAGGGTACCATTCTTGTGGATGGGGTTGTACCAAGTGAAGTGGCGCTGAGAGAGTAGGTTGCGCTCAATCTTGAGTACACGCAAGTACTGAACAAGGGCGCCGAGTGCAGACATAAGCAAATCCTTGTCTTTGGCCTCGGATAGAACGTCGGGCCAGACCTCCTCTTCGTCGTTGTCCTCTGAAGCAAAGTACCCGTTGCAGCCAAGCTCGCGACGGGTCAACTCGGCCTCCCAGAACTCTGTCCCTGGTTTGAAGTAGTTCCAAATGGTAGTTGGCGAGGTATTATTTTTCAGGATGCGAAGAGCCTTGGTCGATATGCGCGACTTTTCTAGTAGAAGCTCTCGTGGGCTTGTTTGCGCGACCAGCGTCTCGAACTTGGTCAGGTCTACGTCGTCCTCAAATTCGGAGACGAAGAACTGGCCAGTGGCAGCATCCACAAAGGCAACGCCGAAGGCGGGATGGTCATCGACGACAGACTCCTTGATGGCCACACAGTACGTCGCTGTATCGTCCTGTAACATGCTGCCATCGACGAGGGTTCCGCCGGTGAGGATACAGGCAAGTTCGCGACGGATAATCTTCTCCTGCTTCTTGGCCTTGCCACCGTCCCTCTCGCGCATCTCTTTACCGAGGGCCGTCTCCATCTGGTCAACCCGAGCGACCTTGTACCCCTTGGCGATGAACTGGTTCTGCCACATCTCTAGGGAGCTCTCGGGCACACCCACCATGCGCATGTTGACACGATCGGTGAGCTTCAGGTCAAATAGTTGGTGGCCTATGGTCGCATCATTCTCATACAGCTCGTAGAACTTGCCCTTCTTGAAGAAAACCACCGTGTTCCAGAGTTTCTGCTTAATCTCCCAGTACTGTTTCTCGAAGGCGGAGAACTGGGCCCATGCCATAGGCGGTACGTAGACAGTGGACGGATCGTAGTCGGGGTGACCTGGCGGGTTGCGATCTATGTCTACGATCTTAGCGAGCCATGGGTATCGGTCCTCGGGTTCACGGGTATGTGCTTTGACCTTGTTAGTCCCTTGCTTAGCTGTGGGTGCCGCCCTCGGCTTGACCGGATCGACGGTGTCGGGGTCATAGGCCCATTGCTGTGCAGTTGAAGTTGAAGGTATCTCTTCTGACAGCTCAGCTTCGTCTTTTTCAGCGTCGCTATCTTCCATTTTCCTGGCGGGGGGTGAGGGTTGTGATCGTTTCCGAGCCGCCGAGGTCTTAGCTGGGCGCTTTCTCTTCTTGGACGGAGCGTCCGAGTCGTCCGAGACTACAAAGTCTGCCATTTCATCTTGTGTTATCATAAACATTAGCATATAACGATCCAACAATTGTTATTATCGACGACATACCGTCTTCGTCCTCGTGACCGGCCGCATCGCCTCCATCCTGGTAGTCATCCTCATCGTCCTCGACGATGGCCTTGGCTCGTTGGCGACCGCGACGCCGGGAGCGATTAGCTTCCATGGCAGCAAATACGTCGTGGTAGTCATCGTCATCGTCATCAGACTCAGCATAGCTGACTGTCTTCTTGGCCTAGCATGCGAGTTCAGCTGTCAGCCATTGGGCTCCTGGTTTAAGCGTATTGGGGTCTGTATGGGGAAGGAAAGGGCCGTAGTCTGCTTTCCCATCCAGAATAAACATACCCTACGCGACGGACTGCTACCAATGACAAGTTTCGTGGAACCAGCGGGCTTCTTCATAAATGCCCATGTTAGCAAGCGAAACGATTAGATGAGGGCAATAGCAGGTTGGAGTGCGGACCTTGTTGGCGGGGTCCATTTCAGCTGAGTCGTGATTCTCTTGGGAGCTGGAGGGCTCAATAGCGTCGCTGGAGGGCTCAATAGCGTCGCTGCTGGGCACCGGTGTGACGTTGGAAGGCTTCTTATTCCTATTGAGCTGGAGCGAGTTGGACTTCGTTGTTGTCTCCTGGAGGCACGAGGACGCGCGGGGTGTCGTGGTGACGGCGGTAGTAGGAGTGGTGGCAGCAGAAGCGGGGGATTTCGAAGGAGCAGCTGGGGAGGATTTGCCAAAGAAGCCTAGGATGCTCTGCTGTTTGCGTGTCGCCGTTGCAGACGAAGCCAGCGCAGAGCCGGGCTTCTTAGACGACGGCGTCTTCGCCGGAGTTCGTGTCTCGGCCATCTCGACCCAGATGCCTACAAAACGCCAGTATACTCGCTGATGATAACGCGACAGCTACCAGGCAACGCTTTGTATTAATTAAACAGACACCTTCCTCTGCTCTACCGTTATACTAGGCGGCCGAAAGTGCGGCAATTCGGTGTGTATATTTTATAGGATGTTGCGTACGAACAAAAAAGTTCAGAAGATGCCCGGAATGAAATGGTATCACAGTGAAGTAGGACTAGAAAGGAAGAACAAAATTGTACAATACACGCGATAGGATTAACAGCAATTCAGGTTTTTTTCTAGAATTGCTGAAGACAACAGAACGAAGAAGGTAGTCAACAGATTAGGAGGTTTAAGTTGTTGTTTAAGTGAGTGAGTGGGAGAGTGAGAGCGTGCTGTACAAGGGTCCTCTACGCGGTTGCCCCTGCACTCCGGGGCGCGACGTAATTAACGAGACGCGCCTGTCTGCTTAATTGATGCATTAGGTAAGCGGAGAGTGGAGTCTACTAAACCTTGACATTGACAGGTGCTAACTCTACGATAAGTGAATATCCGCATTTGCTTATATCAGTATGCGTTGTTATTCTCTTATCAGAATTATGACGTTAGCAGCTGGGCAGCTACATCCGCCCCTGAATGGATTCAAACCTTGTCACGATCTTCCCTCAATTCCTCAGAAGTACATTTTCACCTTCGTCCGTAGAACTTTAGATCAGTAGGTAAGGTGTTAAATGAAAAGGTCATGTATTCAGTAGCCCTGCCAAAATTTATCGCGCTGTACGAACTATATCCGGTGCGGCGCTAATCTACCAACACCTTTGGTCCTTAACGAGGTAGTTATCGGCATCAGCCGTTGCCTGAGACCACAGACATACACGTCAAGACTTTAAGAAGATCGCAGATTAGCATTCTTGACTCTGTCTAGGGGCTATGCTCTAATTCTAAGGAGCCGATTACGGTAAGTACTATCAGGGAGAGACGGTTCAATGAGACAGCAAGTCAGAGCAAGACATAAACGAGATGTGTTGCCCCCTTTCCCCTGAAGAGAAAGCGTACAGTAAAACGTGCATGGAATACGCTTATTCAAACTCCCTTTCTCGCTCCCGCCCTCGCTCGCAAACGTTCGCCCGCAACAAAGAACGTGAACTCAGCATCTTGACTCTGACAAAGGCTGCCTGTCCGAAACCAGTGACGCCTGGCAACCCGCTCGGACACTATCGGGAATGGGTGCCTCTGTCATGAAAATTCTCATTGTTCTGGACCTTCGAGGTTGGTAAGCTCTCAATGTACATATGTGCTGAAATTTTGATCGAGACGAATCTGTTGGAACCTGCTCTGGTACGCGAGTGCTATGCACCCGCCCTTTTCGTTCCAACTACACTCAAATCGAACATTGATAAATGTTCCACCAATAGTACAGCTTACCTTTCTGTTCTTCCTCCATCCCTTCTTCAATCATATACGGCCATGTCGGCCAATAGTGATACCACGCCTCAAGCTCTTAGTACACTTGGTAATGATAGGCGTGGTGGTGTTGGTGAAGACAGGGCCGCGGCGGATTTCCACACTCAGAAATCTGAATGGACATTCACCGGGATAAAACCGGAAGAACTGGAAGAACTTACTGATCCGCTGAATCTCTACTCTTCGTTTCCTTCGCAGCAGACGAGCCTCAACGATACCTCGATTTCTCTGAAAGACGACACCGGGGTCACTCAGGATAGGAGGCGGATACGGGACGTTCTATACCCAAGCTTCGTTCAGCACACCTTCCGTGCGAGGGCAGGCCTCTCGAACCTTCAGCTTTCTCATGATGCTCCCGTTTCCCTCTGCGCCCTGGACATCGCAACATCTCACCTATGGAGGTGTATGCCGGAACACGCCCGCAGATATATGCACCTTGCTGCACCCAACGGTCCAGCACTCTGGGGTGACGATAACGATGCCGTGGTCGCCATGTACAAGAAATTGGATTACCAAGAATATCATGTCGCTGTGCTTGAAGAGCCTAGCAGGGAAGAATACAAGTTCTTCGCTGACCTAAAGAGGCGACCCTGGGTTATTTGGCCCCTGTGGATAGAGGATAAATGGGGCAGTGATTACGTTACCGTCATATGGTACTCCGAAAACACTACTACGGCACCTGCTCTTTACGATCAACTGATATCTTACTCCATCATCGACCCTCGACGTTCACAGGAGTCCGATGATAAAGGTCGGCATCGACCAATTGCCTCACGGATAGAACGAATCCAAAATCGCCTCCACGAATTTTGGGATCAAGCTGGCTTTAATCTCACAACAGCCGAATGCAAGGAAGTACTCTGCAGTCCCATGCCATTCAATGAAGCAACGTCGGGAGAACGTTGTTTCGCCGTGGTCAAGGACCTCATAGACCAGGGTAAGTGAACATGAAAGTTGATTTCAATCTCATCCACGCTGCTCGGGAGTAATGATCTTCTGGTCAACCCAACTCCTCTCTTCGATATATGCCGGTACCTCACAAGGACCTCGAGAAGGAAATTGGCTAACGCGAAGTGCGACAGTGATAGATTGGTATACCTCGGGAATGAAATTCTGCAAGGTAGGCACCATCACGAACTTGAAAAGATGGGTCAATCCGTTCCAGCAAAGGATTGAAATGACAGGAATTAACGCCTGGACACTCATGGCATCCCTGGAATACAATGCTCGCATATCGGTAGAAGCCATTTCACCTGATACGGTCGCTGAGATTGCGGCTGATGGGATCAAGAAGTATGTACGCCCTTACGACCTCGCCAGTCCGGTTGATGAGCCACCGCTCGCAGCGTCGGATTACTTCCTACCTCCTAATGAAAATACGCGCGAGCACAGCAGTCAATAACGTATAGTCTGCCGATGCATCGACAATGGAACCTTTTAGAGATACCACTGGCCGAGAATTGATATATATGATCACGGTAGAACTTGCTACACAGCCACTACGTCGTTATACTCCGTGATCTCGCATCCAGTTTTGAACCTTTCCTCCCCGTGACCCGTCCCGGTCAGTCACTTACCCCTATGCTGTCTATTGTCGAGATGTTGTACTATGATCAATCGTAAATACGCACTTCCCATCACGCTTCGGGAATAAGTCAAGTGAATCATCAATCCAGTCTTCAAGAATAGACGAGACATTAGCTGCGTAAAGCTCCATGCCAAATGCAGCGGAGTAGTAATACGTAGAATAGGCAGGTGCTGCTCAATCAGGCTTCCGCCGGGTACCAGTTGTCTCATGTCGGATCGGAATTTATCGAAGGAGAATAATACCATTTCCATTTGAAGCTGTTGAGATGATTGCCATTGGCTCCCCGACTGACTCAAGTAAGCAATATTACGAGCCCGAGTACTCACTCACTCACTCACTCACTCACTCACTCACGCTCTTTTTGTCTCTCGTAGCCGATGTCTTAGACCTGTTGACTCTGGTACCTGGATCCCACGTTGATGACTCGTGAGGCTTGTAAGACATAGCTGTTGAACAATCTGAATTGTTCAGCCGCAGCTCAGTTGACGGCATTGATTTAGTGGCGTGTCTGTCAAGACTACCACAGCGAATTTGCTCATAGCAGTCGAACTAGCGCACCCCTCGGCAGGACTAGGACTTGACAGCCCAGCTAGTCTATGAGTTCTAGCAGGTATCAAGCTAATGTACAACGTGTAACAAAGAGATCACAATGTTTTACTCCGAACAGAAAGAAAAATCTCACGCGATCCTAGCAGGTGATACCACTTGCTCTCGTCGCTCAACTTACGGCGCAGAACGATATCTACACCTAGCAAGTCACACAAGACATCGAGTTACTAGAAATATCAAGACTGGATTTCGATATATCCCGCCACAAGCGCCCCTCTGTGCGCCGTCGCGGGTGTGCCGAAGAAATATATGCGTGTGGCTTGAAGAGAAGATAGTGTGTATGTATGCTATTCTTTCGATTCTAGTCAGCGTGGCGTTTGATGTTTAATGATGAGATTTTGGGGCTTAATCGCTGTGCTGGCGATTATTGAAGACGGTAGTGCATCTACGACGGCAGTTACACAAGAGGGCATGAGAACTTGGAAACTGTTCTCTATGTTCCAAGAAGAGTATTTGGCGTGTGACTGCTCGTCCGTCTTTGTGTCGACATCGAGGTACAAGTAGCTCAGGCGAGGAGATATCCGTCAGCTCGCGGTGTGTATCAAACTTCTCGGGGGGCACTCTCCGTGGTTTTCATGCGAACTTGGAACTCAACGGACTAATGGATTGAGCTCAGTCATAAGGCAGCGTGATCTTTCCAGTATGAGCTAATACGGAACTCTTCTTCCATGAGCAATCACAAGAGCTCAGCCCTTCATTACACCAGCCCGAGATCCTAGTTCCCGGACCTCACTATTGAAAACGGGCGGAATAAAGACCTTGATTATGATTCGAGTCATAGATGCTCGTGACCGCGTGACGCGATGGTCAGACTCTAAAGGTGTGTGACGGGAGATTAGAACGATCGCTCTCTGTGGTCAGATCTAGTCGAGTGCTTCAACCTGTCAAGCGGTCATATGTCGTGAGACGGTAAAACATCAGTGAGCTTACAAGCCTGACCGCTAAGAGCACGCCAAGTTTCCGTCCTGGTGTAGGTCGGCGCCGCGGTTGTGGTGGTGGTGTCATGCCAAGTCGGTCGCATAGATGAGCAGCTCGTATCGGCATGTCTGTTGCTCTGAGAGGTAATGCTTATAGGTCACTTCACATTGCGGCGTAATGCGGCTTAACTCTGCCGTTGGACGTCCGGTAGACGAGCCACGCGACGACGAGGCGGGCGGGGTGATGGGTTCAGGAATGTATAGCGGGCGAAAACTACTTGCGATCGTTCTCTAATTGCCTACCTACTTGTTAGCTCGTCGCGTCAGCTTAGTGGCCAAGAAATTCATGAATGATGACCTTAGTCTTTTCTGGTTGTAATTTTCGAAATTACCTAGGTCCCTGGATTGAAGTTGACTTTTAGATCGATGTGATGTCCACTAACTTTGACGGCTCTCGCTTAAGCGTTTCGGCCGCGAAGAATGTAACGTCGCGAATGCCAGAATTCTCTACATATTCTTGTGATTAGATGAGAAAGCTGTCAATCGAGCGGTGTTACTGCAGAATAAGCATACTGCTATACAGCTCAACGGACCAGCCCGAGTAGTGTAACCAGGACAGGATGCATTGGGTATCCTTACATTGTAATACCTACTCTGTACTGCGACGCTATAGAATCGTCAGAGCCGAGTAGATATCGGACTTTTATGCCAGCTCCTGATTGGGCGCGCTACATACCTACATTTAAGTTAGACATTTTATAGTTTTCTAGTAAGTCGCTTGCTCGTGTTACAGCTTATGATCTCATCTTATGGAGATACCAACTACACATCACACTGCAGCAACGCCTCGCCATGACTTCATCAAACCCATGACATACTTGTTACTTATTGCGCAGAACTGTGACTTGACTACTAGTATTGTAGGACTCCAATCTTGAACAGATACCCAACAGAATGGTTGATGCGACAGGCATTTCCCCTTCACCGCCTGGCGCTAGCGACATTCGAACCGCTCGGGGGCTGGCGGGGATACTCTTTTGCATTATCACGGCGCCTTCTCGCTAGACATTTGTTGCTCGCTTGTCTGAGACTATAGAGAACCTCTAGTTAAGATGTCGGTCATAGAATATCATAATATGTGTAAGAATAATCGGCGAAGCCGACGGATCTATATTGGCAATCTGCTACGAGCGACGTACGGGAAAACCATCGTGGGCTCACTCTTCGCCGTCTCGGACTGGCAAGTAGTACACATTGTAGATTTGACTCCCCGCAATCGAAGTCGATAGTCTCGCTGATGATCTGCTCCCGTCCTACCATCGGCTACTATACTACGGGGTGATATACCTATCAAGCAGGGAGTGAACTATTTTGGTGCTTGAGCTGTTATAACCGGCGAAGAAAAATGAGCCTCGGCCGGTCTCCCCACCTACATTCCGACAACGCCGTACTACGTATCGTGATGGTCAATCGTTAGGAAATACACCAACGTCTTCAGCGGGCCCGGAACTGCTTCTAGTGGTGTGCGTAGTATACACTACACCATCTGCAAGTGATCGTGATGATGTCTTGGCATAAGAGGGGCGCCCGGCACGTTGGTACGCGCCGCAATAGTGGCGGGTGGTAGGTGGACTATTACACTACGTAGAGCACTATCAATATACCTGGTGCAGACATGATGGGACTCAATGAAAATGGTGACTCGTATGGATATTTAACGGACGGGCGATCGAAATTCGGATCACAAAGCATTTCGAACATATGGCCATGAGGCGCACTCGTCTGAGTAAGAAAGTCATTAGGCGACTCAGCTGCGTCTTTCGTATGATCCAAGAACTACATAATTAAGGGATTGAAAGGAATATGTATAACCCGCGGTGAGCAACAAGACAGTACGTAATATTTAGCGGTGAGCCGTTTTGAATCGACGGATATTTCTAGTCTCGAATGGTTGCAGGCCATGAATGACTCGAGGCCAACTCGTATTAGAGAGATTGAAGGTCAGAGGCTCAACTAAGCTCATCTTAATCTCAATTGGACGGGCGTGGGTCACAAACCATACAGGTTGACAGGATGATAATCGTGTAGCGCGGCGCTAAGACTTGTACCAACAGGGGATTTTTGGCGGAAAAATATCCTCTATCTACTTCCTGAGCAAGGGCCGTCGAGTGGCAAAAATATCTCGAGACTGATCAACACCTCGTTTTCTACTTAAATTTCTATATCAGCCTTGCGATTAACAGTACTCTTTCTCACTTAGTGCCTAGCGTCGCGCTACAGGATTATCATCCTGTCAACCTGTAGCTCTCCCGTTGAGCCAAGAAACGCTTAAAAGCTGACTATTTGTAAATGGTCCAAGGCGCTGGTCTGCCAAGACGCGAAATCAAACCTTCTCTTCTCAGCGGTATTCTCAGCTGCGCCAGCCCAACTTAGCCAGCTTTGCCCAGTTCAGAAGCTTGAACCGGTGGCTCTCATTTCACAAAGCCACGTTTTCAACGATATACACTATGTTACATACTACGCAAAGTCACGCATGTGCTGTTACCACCGGTTGAAACCCAAGAGAAAGGTATGTGTATACTACGTACAACGACATTCATGCCTAACTAGCATATTGAGTACGAGGCAAATATCCGCCAACGACGGAGTAGGTACGAGGTACTATCTACACTATGTACATGTTTTCCTCGACAGTGGTAAAACTGCGTTTTTCATCAAGCAGGCCCAGTTTAAACTACACTAGCACACCTCATTTTAACAGTGGCAAAGACTAAGTGGCTTTTTGTTTTATCTCAGCCAGGTACCTCTTACATACACATGTTCGGCTTTATGTGCCTGTACAGTGATCATACTGTGCTTGAATATGGTCTTTCCAAAGTGAATAAAGCCTTTTTACGTTATTATTTGCCTTTGAAGGGAAGGACGTCAGTAAGATGAATGAGATGACAGGACCGCCCACATGCTGCAACAAAGATTCAGCGTGTTCTCAGCGGTTACATAGCCTATACAGTTGTACGACACGTGAATAGTCCTATTGGGCTGACCAATGCTCGGCCAGAGATGTCTAAACCTACTCCATTCTGGGAAATGAGCACAACAGCACAGCCCAGGCAGGGGTGAGTCAACAGGCTGAACCTGGCAGGGCGCCCCTAGCGGCTCCCATCCCTGAATAGTCTTGGACGCAGGAGCAGAAACGGTCCACGTACCGGTCGATTGTTAGGTCGCTGGCAAACTGCTAATTTTATTGTCTCCGTCTTACTGCCCGTCTTGGTGTTCTCGATTGGGTAGCTAGGTCGTCTAAGTACTGCCTAGGTCCTTGGCGGCAGAGATACTTGCACTAGACGCTCGTATCGTCGTCTTGTCGATGGGCCCCGGTCATGTTTGTTCGGCTCTGGGCGAGGCCGAGGCGAGTTCCATGTCGCGCGACCTGAAAAAAGAAGGCTGCAGAGAATAATACTGTGGAAATGCGGGATTGTGTAGCGCAATGCAAAGGATCCTCTTTGGGTCAAAGAGCCCCTAATTATAATACCGAATGGGAATAAAGCGCGAGGGTGATAAATAACAACCAGCCGCTCCCCCCCGGGAATTTTGATCGTCTTTATGCTGGGCATGATCGCTACGCCAAACCGCCGCTCGCAATTCCCCAAGGCCGTCTAGCTGAAAATCATTCGACGACGATCATGAAGCTGTCCATCGCCCTGTGCGCGTCCGCCGTGACCGCCGCGTCCCTCCCGGCCCGTGAGGACGGAATCCCGCTTTCCGAGTTTGGCGAGGTGAATTCGGTTACCCCCGAGGAGGCCGCTGCCGGTCTCGACATCTTCACCCTCAACCAGCGCAGCCAAGGAGGGTGGCTGCTCTCAGACTTTGGTGAAGTTCACCATGTCACGCCCGCCGATGCCAAGTTAGGCAAGGATTTGGGCGGAAACAACTTCAGTGTCCTTCCTATCTTTGGCCCTGGGCACGAGTCGAGCTTAGAGGCATGGTTGGAAAAGCATGGCAAAAAGATCGAAGACGGTTTCCACCGTTTCGAGCACCGGCTGAAGCACAAATTCGGAGATGCCATCGAGTCGGTCGAGGACATTTTTGACGACGTCCTCGAAACTAGGGACACGGGTGACTGCGCCAACCCCAACATCCGTTTCGAGTGGGATGACTATTCGGCTTCCGACAAACAGGCCTACGTCAACGCCATTAACTGTCTGGTTCACAAGCCAGCCTCCGGCAAATTTGCTTACTCCAAGAACCGATACGAAGATTTCGTTCGCCTTCACCAGAGCTATGCGCCCAACATCCACAGTCGCAGCACTAGCCAACAGACTCACAAGTTCCTCTTGTGGCATCGCTACTTCGTTTGGGCCTTCGAGCAGGTCCTTCGCGACGAGTGTGGCTTCAACAGGGCCATGCCTGTAAGTAATTTCATTTTTGTGTTGAAGTGTACCCCGGCATCTTTGCGTTATTTTGCAAGAAATAGATCTCGAACAGCAAAGCTCACATGTTATCACGTCCTGCTTATCCGACACTGTGCTAATGGGTCATGATAGTGGTGGGATGAGAAGAAATGGGCGGGACGCTTCGCTCAGTCCACGCTCTTCACTCCCTCATACTTCGGCTCTCTTCCTGGCCCCACTAACGGCCGCGGTACCTGCGTTTACGATGGTGTAGGTATACCCAGCTTGGACAAGAGCCTCACAGGGACTCACTTGAGATCAATATGCTCATTCTTTCGCAGGCTTTCAGCGGAATCCAGTCGAATCTCGGACCCGGCCAGACTGTTAACAACCCTCACTGCGTCCAGCGCGCCGTGAATGAAGGAGTCACAGCCCAGACCGGCGTTGATTCGTACAACACCTGCTTGGCCCGTACATCCTACCCCGATTTCCACAGTTGCGTGGAGTTCACGTAAGTCTTGTCTTGATGATCTCGTGTCCCAGATGGTTCGCTAAACGAAGAATTAGTTTCCATGCCCAGGGCCACAACGGTGTCGGTGCCACCATGGCAGATGCCATCGCCTCTCCCGGCGACCCGGCCTTCTTCATGCACCACCTGTACATCGACTACGTCTTCCGCAAGTGGCAGAACGGAGACATCTCGCGCCGCAGCACCATCAGCGGCTGTGCGACGAACGACGGCTGCACGCCTCTGACGCTTGACACCATAATATATATGGGCGGCATCTGCGGCTCCAAGTGCCCCGATCTCCCGGTCCGCGACATCCTGCGCACCCTCCAGGGTCACTTCTGCTATAGATACAACTATTAGAGATGAATGATCATGCACCGGCAGCGTGGTAATGACTGCGGATTCTTGGAAAATATTAGCCAGCACGTATATAGGTAGAGGGACTGATAGAGCTCGTGCCAGTTGGCGGCGGCGGCGTCTTTTCTTGACTATAATTATTAATGATACCATTTCAGTTGATCCTCATTATACTATTCCATGCGCCACTCTAGTGTGTCGGGAGCCTTGCATATTGTCATGATGCGAAGGATGTTGTATTGAGTCGAGTACAAGACTCGGTGCATCGCTCCTTGATATTGTCTTGATTTCACCGTACCTGAGACACTATCTGCCCAACTCCTCGGGTCAAACCATGCGTAGATGTCGCTTACTGTAGCTTCTAGCTTCCAGCTTCCAGCTCCTAGCTACCTGTTCAGGTCGAACCCCGCCACAAGCCTAGCCTTGATCATGGTCTGCGGGGTAGCACTATCTCGTTCTAAGAGAATGGCGTTTATCGTGCGTAATTTGCTGGCAGTCATAGTATTATGGAGACGTAGGTTTGATCGAGAATTAGATGCTCTGCCAATCGTTCTCATCAGCTTCGCGACTTTTCCTGGCACATAGGCGCACTCCTTTCCTGTCCAAGACTTGTCCTCTTCGGTCCAAAGCTACTCAACTGGGAAAGAGGGATTCCTAAGCAGAAACGAAATAGGTATGCCCCTTGCTGGATATAATAGTAGCTATAGGCTCGACTAACAAGGGGTTATCACATCGAGCGGACTGTAGAGTCAGTGACCATATAATCAAATCGGGTTACAGAACTCCCCTGTATACTCAGTGTTCTCACTACGCTTTTCGATTGAATTAAGTAGAAGGCACAAGATAAGACAAAAAGCACTGGACTAAGTCTGTTTACAACATTAGACACTCAAGTCCAGACTATCTAATCATGGCGCTGATCAAGATAACGACGATGCAAGCTCTATAGTGTTGGGTTATAAGACCCAGGTAGAACTGGTGTCTAACCAACGATTCGGCGTGTGTGAGACACACCACGGTAAAGCTGGAACCAACCAGTACGCCAGTATCCATGTTTGCGTATTACGAAGCATTCAGTTTCAACCATTTTCTGCTAATCTGCGTCGGCCTCCATCACTTCTATCACGCAATAATGATACCATGCTTTGAAATCCGGCATATAGTAAACTTCAAGTATGGAATACCGCGCAATGGCTGAGGGGTTGCCGTGCGGAGAAGTCGCGGCAGCTTGCGCATCGGATAATGGAAATGAGTATAAAAGGCTCACAATCTGCCGTTCTCTGTCGCAATGTGAGTTAGGGTGGCTGTAGCGCGAGATTCACAAAAGAGAGTCGAACGGTTCACTATGAGTAGCCCAATCAAGAACGTTGCAGTTGTTGGGGTAAGTGGCATCCATGAATAACCCGGCGGATACGTAGTGCTTCTAACGACGGACTCAGGGATCAGGAAATCTCGGCAGAGTTGTCGTCAGGGAGCTCGTGAATGCCGGGTTCTCGGTGACGGCATTGACGCGCGAGGGTTCGACAGCGACATTTCCAGCTGGGGTGGCATCGAAAGCGGTGGACTATTCATCCATCGCGTCTTTGACGGCGGCTCTCGAAGGCCAGGACGCGCTTGTCTCTACTATTGCCACGGCCGCTATTGCGGGCCAGCAACTGCTCGTCGACGCCGCCGTCGCAGCAGGCGTGAAGCGCATCATTCCTTCGGAATTCGGAATCAACACGAGAATTCTCGGCACGGACCCAATCGCGAACATTCTACAGGGAAAGATCAAGACTCTGAACTACATCCACGAAAAATGGAGGCAGAATCCATCATTCACGTGGACCGGCATTTCGACGGGACTTTTCTTTGACGGGGTGAGCATTCCCTTTCCCCCCCTTTTTTTCCGGATCGCCTAGTATAATATGAAAACCCGCTTGGCTGACTCTTCCCTTTACGATAGCCATATGAGCCTCACCCAACCGGTCTGAATAAGACCACGAAAACCGCTACAATTTACGACTCCGGAAACGAGCCGTACCAGGCCAGTAACCTAGCTCTGATCGGCAAGGCCGTCGCAGGCGTGCTGAAGCATCTTGAGCTGACAACCAACCGCTACATCTCAATCGCCTCGTTCAACCCGAGTCAAAACCAGATCCTGGAGCTCGCCGAGAAGATCACAGGGGAGAAATGGACTGTCAACAGAGTCCCGTCGTCTGAGCAGCAGAAGATAGGTCTCGAAAAGCTTAGCAAAGGCGACTACAGCGCGTTTTCAAACCTTCTGCGGAAGCGCATCTACGGGGACGGCGCTGGGTTGGCCGTTGAGGGTCCTGATAATGCAGTAGAACTACTCGGACTCGAGGGAGATGACCTCGAGGAATCAGTTCGGGCCTATTATGAGAAATGAAGAGATATTACAAGGCGACAATGTTAAGAAGCCCAATCAGCAATCTACAGACAGACAGTTTTTTTAATTGCTTGCGTATTTTGCACGACGTCTCCGATATTTACAAATCGATATATGACACTATTCAGTTGTATTCAATCCGCATTGCCACATGTGCCACAGAGAGAGCTAACTAGATGAATAAAAGCTAATATTTCAGCTTATGCTGTTAGGGAAGGGATAGTCCATGGAGCCCATGTAGTAACGTCGACGGTGGCAGAGCTCTTCTCGATGGCGCCCGGAGCGGTGGTGCCCTTGAGAAGGAAGTAGTTGATGAAGGTCGTGAGATCAGCCTGCTGCGACGACGGGAACATGCAGTGGCTGTGGCCGCCGACGAGCGAGAAACCCATGTTGTTGGCGGCGCCGGCGCCCTTGAAAGCCAGGCGACCGGCTTTCATGCAGCCGGTCGTGGAGACGGGGCCGAGCCAGTCGATGTCGTTCTCGATGACGAACAGACCGCGGGGCGCGACGAGGGCCGCCAGCATGTGGTGGTCGACGGGCATCGTGTTCAGCGACCGCACGTACGTGTCGAGCCTCTTGCTGAACCAGACGTTCTCGCCCACGATCTCGTGCGCCGTCTGGATGTTCTTGCCCTTGGACTCCTCGTTGTCGGAAATACGCCAGCACGCGGCACCACCAGAGCCCGACTCCTGGGGCAATGTCAGGGCAATGCGCTGGACGAGAGCACCGACGACGAAGGCGCCCTTGCCGTTGCGCGAGCAACCCGTCGTTCCCAGGCGGGTCGTGTCGATGCCCGTCTTGGCGGAGCCTAGCTGCTCGAGACCGTCGATCACACGGTCGACACCCCAGGCCCAGGCGGTCAGGGCACCGGCCGAGTGTGTGTTGCCGAAGAGAGTGTAGAAAGCACCCTGGCCGCGCTGGTTGTTCTGGCCCGCCCAGGCGTCGTTGCCGAAGCCGATGGTGCCGACCGTGCCCGGAATGGGCAGCGAGGAGCCGCCGATGGTGATGATGGCCGGGCCGGGCGCCGGGCTGCTGCCCTTCGCGATGTTCGTGGTGATGGTGGCGGTCTTGCCGGCGACGGTGATCTTGACGGACATGGAGTTGCCGGTCAGCGTGGCCTCGACCTTGTCGGGCGGCGGCGGGTAGTCGCCGAGCTCGTACTGCTGCAGCTGCTTGCTCATCTCGGCCTGACGGCACTTCCAGTCCTCCTGCGTAGCGACCTTCCTGCCATCGGCGAAGGTGAAGGGGTCGGGCAGGTTGGTGACGCTAACCGTGGGATAGCTGTCCTGGAGGGTACAGGTCGTGTTCTGTCGCTCGTAGATCTCGCCGTGAGGGAAGGCCCACGCCGAGGAGCCCAGCAGGAGGGCAGCAGTCAGGGGGCGAACCATTTTGGAGAGCTATGCTAGTGCTGGAATATCAGGTTCGTTTAACCGAGGAGGGTGAGTCGAAGGAGATCCAGCGAGGCGGATCAGGGCAGCACAAAAAATACTGTACTAATACTTATACTCAGTATGTGTGTCGACCGCCACCACCCCATTTATCCCGAGGGACTTTTGCCTGTTGTAAAAGCATGTTGCGGTCATAGATCTATGGACGCTTTCCCCAGATTGTTTCGTTCTTGGGCCCTCGTTGTGGAGGCGAATCGAGCTGCATGGTACGATCCAAGAACACGTGGGCATTCAGGCGCAAGCGATATTCCCATAGTTCCTAGGCCTCCTTGTTTCGCGGCCGCGCTCAAGGTGGATAGCTGGAAGTGAAACGAATCGCCCAGGTCGCCTTGGCAATTTGGCAACTGGGCCGGGTCTGGTTGTATTATCCAGTTAAAGTGATCTGCGCCGCCAGATGCCGGAGATGGGGTTAATATGGGTGAGCCGCCCAATTTTGCCGGTTGCGGGACGCGGAACATAAATCCTAGACGTACCCTAGAATGTCGTACTGGTGGTTATTTTCGAACAAGCTCCACCAAGACCTAAACGCGGGGAGCGAATTGTCAACCGCCTCATAGCGCATTTGGCGTGAGTTAGGATCACGCCTGGAGATGTTTCGCGTGCTGCGCCGCTCTACTTTTCCGGGTGCTTGTCGTCCGTGATCATCGCAGGTCTTCCCTTAGTCCGCAGTGACTATACTCTATTCTGACTGAATCTTGAGAAGTAATGAAATCAGTAGCTGCATCCTTGCAAGAGTAGCGCTATCTTAATGATAACTTCGCAACATCTCTTGGAACCCCTATTTCCTGGTTTCTCTCAGCTCTTCCATGGTGTTATAAGCCCATCAGGCAACAACCCAGATAGTCTAGTGGGAAGAGTGAAGAAATACTTTGATATCAATAAGAGACGCGTCATCGAATTAATTTTAGCTGTGCTTTTGCCTAAGCCGACTCGTTACGATGCCTCAGTCCCATGATGCCTAGATAACTTGCTATTACATGTTAGTTTCATCACCCTTCTTGGGACTCTCCTAGAAAATAAATGTCTAGAGCAAGAGAAGAGTGTCTCTGACTAATTGAGACAGACTTCGAGTTCAGTGTGTAATTTACATGATATCGAGTCGTTATGCTAGGGAAGCCCTGTGTCTTTGCTCCAAGCAGCGATCATAACGAGACCGGCCTATTGGGAGACGAAGAAATAGCCGGGAACTATCGAGCCTACCCCGAAGTCATACCGTTGATACTCCGAATTGCCATATACGGACAAGAAATAAAATGGTACCAACTAATAGACCTTTTTTGCAATAAGCAAGTAGCTGAACTCATCGCCACGCTCCTGCAATGTACGTGAATAGAAAACACAGAGCTTTCTCCAACCGCCAAGCGCTACGGCACTTGCCGGCTGTTTTCAGTGAGGATGACCCTACATCCGGACGGCTGCGTACCAAATCTTTCGCGAACATAGCGTCTGCCCGGAGTTCTTTTCGAGAGCCGAGTATCGCCAAGACCACATCGCCATGTCTTTCATACCGTCGCTAGTGTCCCTCCTGCTGTTCGTGAATCAAGTCGTCGCCCACGGCGGATTGGCGAACTACACAGTAGGTGATACTTGGTACAGAGGGTGAGTACAACTAACAAACACGTCGCTTGCTTTGGTGAGCCGGACAAGATTTGACTGTGTACTGAGCCAAGTATAGCTACGACCCGGACGAGCCCAGGGAAGCTCAAGAGGGACAGCCGTGGATGGTCCAGCGGATATGGGCCTCGATTGACCCCATCTTCTCCATCAACGACACGGGCCTCGCCTGCAACAACCCGGGCGTCGCCCCGCCGTCTTACATCCCTATCGCGGCCGGCGATAACCTCACCGCCGTGTACTGGTGGTGGCTGCACCCCGTCGGACCCATGAGCGTATGGCTCGCGGAATGCGGCGAGTCGTGCGCGGACGTGGACGTGAATAAGCTGGACTTCTTCAAGATATGGGAGGCTGGCCGTAAGCTTCGTCCCTGCCCCTTTGAATGAATTATTCCGGATTCTATATAGAATAGTTTCTGACTGAGAACATGCAGTCCTGGAAGGAGGGTTGCAGAGCGGCCTTTGGTGGCAAACCAAGTTCCAGAACTGGGATGGCAGCCCCGATCTCTGGCCCGTGACGATTCCGGCTACCCTTAAACCTGGCCTTTATGTCGTGCGGCACGAGATCCTCAGCATCCACGTCGCTAAAGCTCCGCAGTTCTATCCTGAATGCGCTCATTTGAATATCAGCGGCACCGGCAATGCCTTCCCGT
The DNA here is from genome assembly GCA_022578765.1 of Xylaria sp. FL0933. Classification (NCBI taxonomy): domain Eukaryota; kingdom Fungi; phylum Ascomycota; class Sordariomycetes; order Xylariales; family Xylariaceae; genus Xylaria; species Xylaria sp. FL0933. The sequence continues at coordinate 32,916 of MU389793.1, read as the reverse complement.
CTGAGAGGTATCTTGCCAGGTTCCCGGGAGCTTACGCCGATAATGGTACGGGCGTTTTTTTTCTTTTCATTCTTCCGGTCAATTGTGAAGTAGCACAAGGAACTAATTCAGGTCAGACCCGTCGATCTTTATCGATATTTACGCAGATGATATGAAAGACGTTACGGTATGTTGACCCTAGAGCGGAAAGTCGGCGCTTTTAATAACAGATGGCTTCATACAGAACTATACGATTGCTGGGCCACCAGTTTGGGATGGGTAAGCTGGCAATAGACGACACCTGATAGTATGTGTGCTGATTACACCATAGGTTTGCGAACAAGTACTGTCTGGATTGCTAACTATGCCGCAGCCACCTGCGTACCTTGTAAATAGGCTGTATATAATAGTACACAGAACAATCATTTCTCACTAGGGCGTGAATGAAATATCTTGCATGTCCTAGCTCGTCACGAAAGAAACAGAACGTCGACACCAAAAGAGCTCATATACACATGAGACGAAAAGAAGTAAGCGCCGATACCGATGCCGGAATATTAAACATCCCTACTAGTTAGGCTTATGCTCTCTTCTCCGCGGCGTCCGGCTATAAGGGCTGGCCATCGGGCTCGAGATTCCCGTAGAAGATCCCGTTTCAGCATTCCAATTGACATCGTGAGCACCGATCCATCTAGCGCTTACCGATAACGCTTCCTCGGTCCCTTTACTGCCCCCCCTCAGAGGTAGATCGTTAGTTCGTCGGACTGGTGACGTGCCATCTCTATCATAATCCTCACGGTCGGACGACTTCCGTGGTGTCGTAAAGCCGTCGTTACCCATCCACACTCCGCCACTAACAAGCTCAGCAAACTTCCCCTTCTTCTCCCATAGCTCCTTGTACGTTCCAGACTCGACGAGCCGACCTAGATCGATCATGGCAATCCGATCAGCTATTCTCATCATCTCTAGGCTATGCGTTACCATGATGACGCACAAACGCTCGTGCTTTTGCTGTGTTTTAATGCTATTGATGGATCTCTCTCGGCCACTATACTGATCTGGATTCAAGAGACATTGCAACGTCTTTCTGATTCCTTCGGCACTCTCGGCATCCAGGGCACTAGTGGGTTCATCTAAAACGAGGATCTTCGGTCGCCTTGCGAGGGCCCGGGCAATACACAGGCGCTGGGCCTGGCCTCCGCTTAGAGTCTGGCCGCCGTCCCCGACAATGGTCTCATAACCGTCTGGTAAACTATGTATGAAGTCATGGATCCCGGCTTGGCCAGCAGCTTGCTCGATATTTGTTGGAGATCGAAGAGGCGAGTCTTCCGGTAATCCGTATGCTATGTTTTCAGCTATTGAAGCCGGAAACAGAAAGGGCGTTTGCGGAACATAGCCGATTTGTGTTCTCAGTTTATATACATCTACTTCTTCAAAAGGCGCAGAGGAGAACATTAAGGGCCGAACAGAGCTTAACGAAGCGTCGGGGACGTGGAGGCCGAGAAGCAGGGATACAATGGTGCTTTTACCACACCCGGACGGCCCGACAATGGCAGTTGAAACACCTGCTTCAAACGATAGCGTGAGATTCCGTAGCACAGGATGGGACTTTTTGGAAGGATAGGTGAAAGAGAGATTGTTGAGACGAATAGGTAACGGACGAGCTAATGTTTTCGTGCCCTTGACCTCGTGAGACGAATCTAGAGGGAGACGAGCGTAATACAAGAGTCGACTGGCCGTTGTCTGTGCAGCAGAGATTGCTGGAACAGAATTAAGGATATTCGAGGCTGTGCTCAAGCCCAAAACAAGAAGATTGACTACTTGAAGAATAGACTGGACCGTGATTTCCTGGTTTATGGCTAGAAGCACTGTAGCATACCAGAAGATGAGAGCCATCATGAAGTAGAACGTAGACTGCCAACATGCATATAATGTAGCTGTGTAGACTGCTTTCTTGATTCCCAGTTCGAATGTATGCTTTGCTGACTTATCGTGCTTCTGGCTGAAGAAGCCTTCGAGTGTCAATGCCCGGACGACTCGTATGTTAGTAAAGGTTTCGACGACAATTGCATTTGTCTCCTCCGCTGCCTTATTGCAGCGCAATTCCCATTTGTTCGAAACGGCCGAGTATCCTTTCGTAGCGGCGATGAGGAATGGACCGCTCGCTAGAGCCACGAGCGTGAGCTTCCAGGAAATGGCGAGTGCCCAAATGATAGAGGCAAGGATCATGACAACGACCACAAGAAGAAGGGGTGCGAACCGACCGACTAGGTTCCGCATCTCTTCAGCGTTGCGATCCAGACATTCGTTGATACGACTAGGCGAGTGTTTTGGATCCTTAACCCAGGCCATGGGTTGGCGAAGTACTCGGTTGAATGCTTGCTTACGAAGCTCGTTGATCCAAGACTGAGCAGCCCACTCGAGGAGGTAATGGCTTAAGAACGTAGCAATGGCACCGGATAGCGCGATTCCCAAAAGGATGAGTGCCCATTTCCGACCTTTTTCTTGTCGATTTTGTTTTTGATAAAGGGCAGCTAACAGGTTGGCAAAGACGATAGAGAATGCTGGCACGGACCCTGCGACGACAAGGGACATGAAAAATCCTACTAAGATGAACACCTTTCCTTGCAATCCAAGGCACGGCCAAACTGTCTTGTAAATAGTGATCATTGATAATGTTGCTACTTCTTCGCTTTCATTCAAGGGATTATCGTGTTGTGTAGCCTCGTCCTCAATATTACGGCCTATTCTGGTGTTATTGTAACTTGCTTTCCGTTGATGTCGGGACCTTGGATATCCGGAATCTTGTCTATAGATTTGGGCTGTATCACCAAGGGCTCGAAGGTGAAATATACTTCCAGCCCTGATTGGGGACAAAGGAGTGAGTGGCTCGTCATTGGAACCCCACGCCATGGACTGTTCGGAAGTTGGCGTGCGCGTAGGGGTCAGCTGTCGGCTGAGCGAAGCTACCATTCTACTGAGCGTTTTTCTTGGAGAGGTTCCGGCTGTTGCGGCCAAGGTAGTTAGTGTTTTAGCAGTATCTATATGACGACTACGATGGTCGCCAAGCAGACGCAGCTGGGAACTGCGCCTGGCCATCGTGAAAACATCATGAGATGAAGATGGCACACCGCGAAGGGCCTCGCCTGGAGAGGGAGACCCAGGCACCAATGGGTCATTTTGGGAGGCGTCGCTTAGCGGCCGGGAAAAATTGACCACCGTACTCCTGCTCTGCCTAGTCTCAAGCTCGGCCACACTCTGGCCTGGAATTGACTCTGACATCGTGGCAGCTGCGACAAGTTGCGCAAGAAAGCCATGGCGCTTTTTGGAGAGGTCAGAGAACAAGCCTTCCTGCACGACATGTCCATCGTCCATGACATAAACAAAGTCACGGTCCATGATCTGGGTGACCTCGTGAGTGATGATTATCGTAGTCTTCCCTCGGCGCCATTTCCTGATTGCCTCCATGATTAGCACGCGACTGACCGGATCCAGGCCGCTGGTGACTTCGTCGAGGATAAGAACGGGAGGGTCCCGGAGCTTAGCTCTTGCGAGAGCAAGGCGCTGTTTCTGTCCACCACTGAGATTATGGCCACCGGCGCCGACGTAGGTGCCCATCCCGTGTGGAAGACCTGCTATCGTGGATTGCAGTAGTGCTGTTTCGCAAGCTGTTTTGACCTCTTCGGCAGAGACTCGCGTAGGGTTACTGTGACCGAATGCGACGTTCATGGAGAAGCTATCGTTGAAGAGAACGCTAGCTTGTTGGATCAAGGTGACATTGTGTCGAAGCCAGTCGATGTCCAAAGTTCTAATTGCGTGCCCGTCAATCAAGATTTCGCCGCTAAGTGGCTCGTAGAACTTTAACAGGAGGTTGCCAAGTGTGCTCTTGCCTGAACCGCTTCTCCCAACAATAAAGCAAAGCTCGCCAGCTCGGAAGCGGAATGATGATCTTCGAAGGACCATTCTGGAGGGATTTGATGGATAGGCAAATGTTATCTAACGGCAATGTTAGCTTAATTGAGAATTCCGAGGAAGAGAGATTCGTACGTTTCGCATCTCGATATCACCTATGCACACCCTCGGAATGTAGCCACCCATCATGGGATGAATTGTCCGCCCGTCTTCCACATTGTGAGAGACTGAACGGAGAGCCTGGGCTGCAGAGACTCCCTTAGCCAGGACCAGGTACGTAGGAACAAATGCTTCGATAGCCTGTAGCGCTGCGAGAGCAGCATAGAAGGTAGTGAGAACGCTGCCAGGACTCAATCCCTGGTCGACGAGAACGGCACCGTAATAAAAGCCGACGACGAAGAGACTCTCGAGCCAGAATTTGACGTAGCCCATCTGATATGCATTGGCGCGAGCTTGAATGAGGTATTTCTGCATGGCCAGTCGAATCGCACCCGTGTATTGCCATGTTTCGTGATCAATGCCGTTAAAGACTTTAACAAGGTCGATAGCAGAGAGAGCTGAGAATGCACACTTGGAGGCGCGTGAGAGTTCTTTCTTTTGTGCCTGGATTGCGGGTTGAATCGGGCGGGTCAAGAGATGGAGAATGACCACCGAGACGGGAATCGACGCGAGCAGTACTAACGTCAACTTCCATGCGGTGATTAGAGCCACTATGAGGTTCGCGATCGAGGTGGCAAGTCGGGCGGAGAGCGAGCCGAGTGCCACGGATGACGCGATCTGCAACTCGCGCGTCTGTCTGGTATCTCGTCAGTAATTGTCCTTCCCAACCGTGTGAATGACGGAGTGTGATCATACGTTTGAGTTCTAACTAGTAGACTAGCGACGCCGTCTTGCTGGGCGTCAAACCACTGCATCTCTTTCCTCAACAAGCCATGGAACATCCTCCCTCGAATGGTTCTCGCCTGCAGTTCACTAAATGCAATCCACGAGAACATGAAGGCGAAATTGACGAAGAAGCCTGCGCCGCCAACGACTGCGAGTAAAACGCACCACGAAGAGACTTGGGCCGCAGTGTCCGCTCCACTGAGGTGATCTGAGCCAAACTGGGAAATGACGGCAAATATCTTACCCAGAAGAATAGACATGGAGGTCATGAAAGCCCCTGATAAGACTGCTCCTATCAAGCCGGCGACCAACAGCCAGCGGTGCCACCATGTTGCGAATGTGAACAAGTCTCGGAAGGAGGTCTTTTGTGGCTTTTGGGAGGTAGGCCTGCTGGTGTGAGTCGAAGCCGCCGTCTCCATCGTCTACCGATCATCAACCGGGTGTAGATGGGAGCTAGGGAGAGAGAGAGAGGGCCGAGTCGCACGTGGGCAGGTTATCGGTCGGTGGTTTCAGGTGCATTAACAAGGGTTATAAACGAGGCTATCGTGTGAAATCGATTGATTGGTATTATTGAAGTACCTCGATGCGATGAGATTTGCGCATTGTTTACTTCGTCTGGCGCGAAATGCATTGTTGTTGTGCTAAGTATGTTGGTTGCCCATCGACGTCTAGGCTATCGGATGCGCTGGTGAGTCCTGTCGCTAAGGGTGGCAACAAACAGAGCAGTGTAAAAGTTAGCGAGAGAAAAGGAAGTATCCAGACTTCTTTGTTTTGCATGACAGCTGCGTTCAACTAAAGAACCCGCAAGACATCCAAACAATGAAGAACACCGCGATACTGCATATCCTAGCGACAAATCCGGTAACATCACAGTGCGCTATTCACTACTTATTAATTACTTAGTAAAAAAGAACATTTGGGTAATATGATGGGTGTCAGATGCGACGCGTTATTTATTAGAAATAGCGATTGGCTCTATTAGACAAGAGATGTCAGGATGGTTGTAGGTCTCTCCTGACGTACCGAGGTCCATTTTCCAATAATCCATCATAGCCTAGTTCGAGGCGCTGGCTTCAATATAGCGCATGCAATACCTTGACCGCTGGCCGTAAGTTGCGTCCAGATCAGAGATCAGGAAGAGTGAACGAGTGGTTGTTTTAAGACGGACATGAACGAGCGAACATTTGTCGCGCAGCCGCCAGACGAACGGACCCTCTCCGCTGTCGCAAATATAATTGGAAAGCGAGTAATCACGCGTAGACCTGTTGAGCAGTGCCGTATTTGTTTGTCCAGACTTTGCCGCCATCCTTTTCACGAGTAGCACTGCCTATCTCGCCCTGTCGCACCTGGTTCATTTTATTTCTTTTCGGCCTGAGCCTTTTCGTATATCCAGTCGTTCAGCCCGGCGCGGTTGCGGGCAATCTCGATGGCGTAGAACTGCATTCGGGGGACTACACAATGCGCCATTAGCCCTCAGACACGATCCCGATCGGCGGAAGGGAGAAGGGAGAACGCACCAAAGATGGTCGTGTCTTGTTCGTACCCGACGTCGGGGCGCGTGCGCAGCATGGTGCCGAAGTTGTAGTCGTCGATCTTCTTCTCGTAGGCCATCATGAACTTGCGCCATCTCTCCTTGCCGGCCTTGCTCTTCATCTCGTTCTCGTCTATCGGCGCGGCCGGGTCGAACTCGGGGAAGTCGGTCTTGAGGTGTTCGAGTATCTCATCGTCCATTTTCGTCAGCCGCAGCGAAGAGCCCTTCACCTTCTGAAGGATGGCCCAGTATGTCTCGAGGTGTTGTACAGCTGTCAGGATCGCAGTCTTCAGTCAGGATCGCAAAACATCGCAGAACAAGAAGGGTCAAAGGAGAGGTTGAGGGGCGATCTTGACGAGGATAGAAAGAACTGACCTTTGACGGCGAACTGTTTCTCAATCTATAGCGACAAACGTTGCGCATCTGATTAGCAAACATTATGCGGCAACTAGTTATTGGCCGGGAGTCAGGGAGTGATTCTCACATCTTCAAGGTTCTGGGCGTTCTCCGCGTCGAAGTCGGCGGGCACGGGCCCTGACATTTTGAAGAGCGCGTCATCCATGGCGTCTGACTTTGCTGTGCTTTTTTTGTTCTTCTTTTCGCTTTCTTCTAGTGCGTTCCTGTACGAGGGTTTTGATATAGGTGATGTGATAAGACGGGATCGGGGTGCGGTGGTGGAATGTTGCGTTGCTTGCTTTATAGCAGCGATGAGATAAAATATTGAAATGAAAATAGTCTGGATAACCCCACGCTGCCTTTCGCAGGATCGTCATAGCGTAGCATGCTGGTTATAGTAGCTCTAAGATGGAGGGGTAGGTGGATCCCATCAGCAGAACCTGTAGGTAGCTTCTAGTCTGTTGAAGAAGACGCCATGTGCAAGACCTTGGGGCTACCTAAGAATTGACCTTGATAAGAGATACATAGGTATCAAAATATCTTTTCCCCTAAACGAGGGTTTAGTGCTGGATTATTAGGTATGTGCGTAATGTGCATAGGTGCATATGTGCATGTAAGCTGCGTAACGAGTACCGAGGTACTCATCCTCAGCTGTAATGAGAATTTGAGGTAGTAAGGTTTTATTCTTTGCGTCAGTCCAACATGACGATGAAATGAGGTTACCGGCCTCTGGTGTCTGGGCCGGTTGTCCACGATGCCGATTGAATCATCACCGCGTCCGCTCGTATTTCGTTTCCGGAGCCCGGACAAGACACTTCACCGAGATACCCTTGCAAAGACCGAAAGATGGAGTCTGCCAACCAATAGAACCGCGAGTTTCCGAGGTCTGGCTTTAGTAGGACTCAGGGCTGAATAGGTCTTTCGTGCTTTTTTATCACCAATGCTTGAGTTAACCAATAGGCAGCAACTAACATCAGTGATCGATGTTTGCTATGTCTATGCTAATTCTGATACTATGCGACGTAGAAGATGGGAGACGAGAGACGAGAGACGCGTCGCGCTACAAGTATAGCACGTACATCTCGAATGACAGAGGCGTGGGATGAAGCCCGCGTGACGGGCATTTTCACAACCTTGCTAGACTGTCGAATATATAACATCTAATGCTCGCTGATGTCTGTGGCTGACCTCGTTGGAAGTAGTCTTCACCGTTTCTTCATCAAAACTAAGTACTTATTCACTGTTAACATCATCCATTGTTGGTTGATACTGCTATTCTTCAACTTGTCCATCAGAGAAGAACCCCTCTAGGTATAGCGGCAAGATGAGCGCACAAGAAAGCCAGAAGCATTTCCTTTCGGGTAAAAAGATCGTCGTGGCTGGTGCTGGAATGGCCGGTCTCGCGTTCGCCATTGCCCTCCAGAAACTATGGCCGCCCTCTATTGAGCCGCCAGTTGTTGTCATCTACGACCGCGATGCCCAAGAAGTAAGCCTTGGGCGGGAGGGATACTCGCTATCGCTGAACGGGATCGGCCGCGACAGCGGGCTGTACGCACTGAAGCAGCTGGGGCTGCTCGACGACATCATCAAGTTGGCCGTGTACCGCGTCGAGGATCAGGGCCAAGGGAAAGGTCACTTTACCCTGTGGACGCATGACTTTCGTCCCATGATTAGCCTGCGGCCAAAGGTGATCCCAGAGCTGCTGACGGCGAGTATGCGCATAGCGCGAAAGGATCTGCGGCGGGTGCTCGTCGAGGCAGCCTCTGCAAGCACCGAGATCCGCTGGGGAACGACGTGCACTGCCGTCCAGCAGCTTGGTGACGGGCGCCTCCGAATCCGGCTCGTGAATGAAGAGTCGGGTGAGACAGATGAAGAGTGCGACGTGCTGGTGGCTGCTGATGGGGCCTCGAGCAAAGTCAGGGCCTGCCTACGGCCGGACGACAAGCTTCAGTTTGCGGGCGCGGTCCAGATGGGAGGGAGCGCTAGGTTAGACCTCATCCCTCCTCCGCTCGACACGAACTGGGGTGGTGTCATCACAGGTACAGGCTCGGCTTGCTTCTTCTCACGCATAGATGAGCAGACGCTGGTGTGGGCTTTGAGCATTCTGGAGCCGGAACCGAGACCAAAGTATGATAGCCACGATGCAGAGCAAGCCCAGAAGATGCTCCGCGAGGCGAGAGAATTGGGGAAGGACATAACGGAGCCATTCAAGGCCATCGTTGACGCGACCGATCCGTCAACGACACTCCTCTTGAACGCAATGGACAAGAAACCATTTCCCCACGACATGAAAGCAGGCCCTGTCATCTTCATCGGGGACGCAAATCATGCCGTGAGCCCCTTTGCCGGGAACGGGGCGAATCTGGCCTTGAAAGACGGCTGGGACCTGGCTGAGCAGCTGTGCCAGTCAGACAATCTCAATCATGCCGTGATGGCTTACGACAAGCGGAGTGTCCCCCGAGCCGTGGCGACGCTCAACAGCTCTCATTGGCGCATCAAAGTAGGACATGTTACAGGTCTGGCATATTGGATGTATCGCATCTTCTTCACTGCGGCTGGGACGATGATGAAGCTTGTGGGTCGGTGATGAGATCCCGTACTGCGCAGATGCGTTGATGTATCTTGTTAAGAACGGGAGCTTGCACCAGGTGCTGGCTCCTTGCATCTTATGAGCCGCACGCAGTCTCCATGTCTCGCATACCTACCGAGCACTTGGCATTTGGATGTTCTGGACCCCCTATCTCCGTATTTCCGCAAGATGTAAAAGAAAGCAGCACTCCACTTCTTACTGATACCTCTCTCTGCCGATTCTTCTACCGTGCATCGCATACTTTGAATATGGTCTCTTCATTTGTTCGCTCTCTTACCCTTAGCTGGATTATTCATCTAATTATGCCGCACATCTCATACTTGTAGTCTTTGACCTTGCCATGGTCGTCGGGTGGCTACATAATGCGAGAGCCCGTAACTACCTGTGATCATCTGCGCAGCTTGCAGCTGCACGATTGCTTTCAATGTTGGATGGAACCCCTCCCCATCCAATTATTTGTATGCCTACATGCACTCTGGGACACGGCACAGATAGCCGCTTTAACGAGATCGATATGACCTTGTAGATGGTGGGGAAGAACACTCTCTGCGATGTTACTGCGGATATTTAGGGGTCTGCTGTCAAACTACTCCTTCAAGTCCCAACAGGGAACCGTACCTCGTTGAGATTGCGGTTGTTCTCGCAGAAGCTTATCTACTAAATACAAGTTTTCTCGCTTCTGAACGGCTTTAGAACGGATCTACGCTACTTTACGTACCGCCTCTCTGGGTAACAGCATTCGTGAGTGTACTAGTAGATCTGGGGTAGCTAGATTACTATACTTGGAAAGACTTAGGCTGGCTGACATGCGGGCTGCCGAGTTCCAAGACAGCCACAAACTCCGGGCGATATCCGGGAATAAGCAGAATCTACAGCAAGCTTTCTTATCCTGCACTAGCGTTTGGACGATAATTGGTAACATCCACCAGCCAGTGTGATTTGGTGACTCACGGGTTTTCTTCGAAGACGGCCTTCCAGTCCCCAATTGTACTCAGACCAGCACGCTTAAGGAGTAATGGTTCAACGAGACATTGTCTGAATCTAGATTTGGGATACGCCATACCATGTACTGTATGTAGGCTGCTTAGATCGATAGATCTTCGTCCGGTTCCATGGACCTGGATCATAACAACCTTAATGTGTGGCGTCCCAGTTCATGATCACCTTATGCGCCCGACGACACACATGCTAGGTAGCTGAAAATGCCACACACCATCCATCTAGACTTTTGATGATGATGGCTTTTAAGATGGCATTCTCTAATAGCGATGGATGGTCGCGATTCGTCATCTCAGAACAGTGCCTGAAAAAGAGGCGCGGATTGCCGTGTCAACTGACTCGATGGGGGACTCAAGTCTCTACCTATCGGTAATTGCGCGCGGCAGCGCACCCACGGCCGACGTCGGTTCATTTTTGCTAGTCGTTTTCGCCTACCCGATACGCAACGGACGAGAAAATCACTATGTCTCGGCAACGCACAAGTGACTCCGTATTGTCTAGTGCGAGGGCCAGGTAAGCAGCCGCAAGACCCAGAGTAGCGACTTTCGATGATCAAAATGGGGAATCCTCGCGTCTTCGCGCCCAGCACGAGCCTCCTCCTTGGTCTTGATGGGCCTTTGTTAGTCTCAGCCAACTGGACAGGGCTTTGTGCCCAACCCAATCCACTCGGCCTTCGTCATTCACTTATCTATTCGTAATTGTATTTCCGGAGCCAAGCGGGTCTTTTCGCTCACCTTTGTGGAAAGTAAATTGATAACTCCGACCGCTCATCCAGATATTGGCGGAGACGGTGTCTACACCGTTCATTTTTTTTTTTCTTGGTCCGGCCCGGGAGCCGCTTTTGCTTTGTTCTCTAATATTTCTCTTCAACTGTGTTGTATTTTTTGGTCACGGTGTTCCATTTATATACTTGACGTGCCATTTTTCACATTCACAATGGATCCGGTAGGTCTTGGCAACCCACCGGGCCGGACTCAACATGAGTTAAGCTGCTCTGATCGAATATCCGAACGCAAGGTTGACAATCATGCTGCTCAATGTCCCAATTTCAGGTCTAATCGACTCGAGGATGAAGTCGAAGGGTCAGAGGCGAGAGAATATTATGACAGAGGAGCAGAGATTAGTCGGCCGCCGTCGTCTTCGGCGGGGACGAGTTCTCAGATTTCTGCATTGCTAGACCGCGACAGCCGGATCGATTACATGTACCTCACTTTCGATAGTGTCCTACCGACACCGAACATTCCAGCCGGGACAGTGGTGCCGGCGATCCCAGACTCACCGGATCTCTCTCGCTACGTCAATCCTCTGCAGTGGCCTAACGCCCGGAAGAACGTCATGGTTGCCGTATCTTGCGTTGGAACCTTGGCTACGGCGTATGCTGCCGGCGCATACTCCCCGCCATTGGATCTAATCGCCGCGGATCTCCGCACAACTCGCGAGGTCGCGCTGCTGGGCGTAACGACATTCTGTCTGGGCTTTGCTTACGCGCCCATGGTCCTAGCCCCGTTTTCCGAGACCCATGGGCGATACCCTATCTTCGCTGTCGCTGGTGTGGTGTTCACCGTGTTCCAGGCCGTTTGCGGTGTCGTCACGACTGTTCCCGGTATGCTCCTAGCTCGATTCTTCACCGGTGTTGGAGGGAGTGTGTTCAGTACGATGGTTGGTGGTGTCATCTCCGACCTCTACGATAACCACGCCCGAAATACTCCCATGGCGATTTTCAGCATGAGTGTTCTCATCGGCACGGGGCTGGGGCCGTTGATCTCTTCCATAATCGTTGAACAGAGCGGATCTAACAGCCAAACTTGGAAATGGGTATTCTGGCACCAGGTCATTGCCGACTTCGTCATCGGTCTTGCCGTTGTCATCCTGTTCAAAGAGAGTCGCGGTTCAGTTGTTCTGTCGAGAAAGGCGAGGGCACTAAACAAATGGTACGAAGAGTTGGAGGAGAAAGGCTTCATTGGGGTCTGGGTTCAAGACAGCGTATCTCAGGTGTTTCGTCCGGGCCAGCCCCCTGCCCGACTTCCCGAAGACTGCGAGAAACAGCCGTCGGGACTGATGAGACCTACGACAGCCCCGAACGGCTCGAGGCTTCAACGCATTCGGTGGACGACCATGGAAGACGAAGGGCGAGGTTCGCTCGTGACCATGATTTCAACATCACTGACTCGACCTTTCCAATTCCTCTTCACCGAACCCATCGTATTTTTCTTCTCTCTGTGGGTATCTTTTGCGTGGGCTGTTCTCTACCTGACATTCGGATCAATCCCTCTAGTGTTTCACCGGGTATACAATTTCAATACTCAACAGGCAGGCTACATATTCATAGCTATGATCATCGGGTCTATCATAGCGACGATCTTCGGTGTCCTCCAGGTGAATCTGCTCAAACACCCTAATTGGAAAAATCCATCGACCAGCTCAGGTACTGAGAGCGATATCGATGTCATTGAGCCCAGCGCTCATCGCCTTTGGGTATTCATTCGGCGTCGATTTCCGGCAGAATCCCCAGAGTCTAGACTCTATTTCGCATGCTTTACTGCTGTATTGCTTCCCATTGGGCTATTCCTCTTTGGATTTTCTGCTCAGCCCACAACTCATTGGATTGTTCCCACGATTGGGATCGGGTTGGCTACAGCGGGTATCTACTACGTCTACTTGGCCGCTTTCAACTACCTTGCCGACATCTACCAGACCTATGCGTCGTCGGCTATCGCGGCACAGTCGTTTTGTCGCAATATCCTGGGCGGAGTGTTTCCGCTAGTAACAACACCACTATTCGTAAACCTGGGAGAGGACGGTGCTGGCGGCGTATTGGGTGGTATCGCAACCCTTTTGACTGTGGTTCCTTGGGCTTTGGTGTTGTTTGGAAATCAGATCCGGTCTAGGAGTAGATATGCCATAGTAAGTATATCGCGTCCTACCACAAACACATCATTACTGACCAGTCATAGGCACTAGAGAAAACTGCATAGATAAGCACGAGTTAGAATAAAAAGATCTTGAGCTTGAAATGACCGATATAATGTAGCGGTGCTAAGCAAATTTGTGGTAGATGAAGGTTTTCTCTCATGGTACTACTGGCGGAGTATCTACATAATTTCATAGACTTCCTGTGCAACAAGAGTATAGGCGCATCATACTCTTTGCTCACGTGTCCTACTCTCCTCCTATCACTTGTTCATGATCAGTTCTTCCCTTTGAGAACATTTCAATCTGCCATTAATCTACCTCCATGAGCTGACAATCCCCCCCTGACTTGCTGAGCTGGTAGATACTCTCGCAAAGCGAACTATCAGTGTAGTTCTGCTAGCGAAACATTGTTATATTAGAAAGCTAGCTGTCAAGCAACTGTCTCGACTATACCCAGTACTTATAGCCCTATGTACATGCTCTCATTTGGGAGCCACCCACCTAGGGTTTGGTGTCTCGGTCAGTTCAAACCTACCGACTATGCGAGGCCGACATACAGATCATAAGAAATCGGAGATTGGAAAGCCTCCGAGATTCCCACATTACAGGATCTTGACTAGAAAGTGTCTTATAGTCTGCCTGTGCCACCAGAAGGCCGTGTGTTCAAGCTACATCATCTGAGTTAGTGAACTGCTGCAATCGACATTAGACTATCTTCGGCTTTAAGCCTATAATCTCCGCTTCTTGCATTGGATTAAAACTTGAGAAAGGCAAATGGAAGCCCGAAACGACCATAGTGAGCTATGAGGCTTGCTACAGATATTCACATGTTTTGGTGGGCGGTAACGAAGGCGTTTGGTTGGCTGTCTCGGAAAAGGTGATGTCTGATTGGCCAATTCAGTGTATATTGGCTCCATTAGGATTGTGCACCGCTTACATCGCTTCGTCACGGCATGTTGAAGCGGACTCGTCAGAAACCCGTTGTGGTTGAAGCAAAATGTTATATAATTACTACTCTGAATCGCTAGACCTTCCATGCGATGAGGACATTGAAACATTTCAACTTGCATTATCACACAAGCTTATGGAAACAAAATGTCGACACAGGGCAAGATGAAAGTTGTTTGTGGCACTATGTCATTTGGGACTCCAAGTAAGATATCACCCCAAACATTATAGACTGGGATCCAAATTATCCTGCTAACTTGATATATATATAGATACTCGCGGGTCGCCACACATTAATAGTGTTGAACAGGCGAAGCAAGTGCTCGAAGTATTTCAACGCCATGGACATAACGAGCTGGACTCAGCCCGTGCATACGGTAATGGCACGACCGAGGAGCTTCTGGGCGATGTCAAATGGCAGGACCGTGGTCTCAAGAGTGAGCGATTGAGTGTTACACACTACTACCCTCTCACTAATTAGGATCAATAACAGTGGACACAAAGCTGTACCCAACAGCGGGACACCCGCTTGAAAAGGGTCGTGGATACTCCCACACGCCGGAAGATGTGCGTCGCGGGTTACTCGACAGCTTGAAAGCCCTCAAGGCAGATAAGATCGAGATGTTTTACTTACATGGACCTGACCGTAAGCACTCATACGAAGACACTCTTCGCGCAGTAGATGAGCTATATCGTGAAGGGTATTTCAATAGGTTCGGCGTAAGCAACTACATGGCGTGGGAGGTTGCACAAATGTGCGAAATTTGCGAAAGACATGGCTGGATCAAACCTACTGCCTACGAGGGGCATTATCACGCGCTCCAACGCCGTGTCGAGGATGAACTCTTTCCTTGCTTGCGCCACTACGGAATCTCTTTTTACGTGTACTCGCCACTGGCCAGCGGATTTCTCACGGGTCGGTACAAACGAGGCCAGCCAATCACGAATCTTCATTTGCAACATAGCTGGAACGAAAGCTATTACGATGCCCTGGACATCATCAAACCAGTGGCCAAAAAGCTTGGGCTCACTGTGGCCGAGATGGCGCTCCGCTGGCTTGTTGACCACTCGGCATTGAGACGTGAGCTAGGTGATGCTATTATCTTAGGAGCAGGAAGCCTTAGAAACCTGGAGAGTAATTTGACGGATCTTGAGAAGGGTCCTTTGCCTGAGGAAGCTGTAAAAGCCTTGGATGATGCGTGGCTCGTGTGTAAGGCACGCGCTGGGAAGTACTGGTACTAATTGGTCTTTCATTCTCAAGTACTGACCGCTCTCAAATAACTGATGGGCTGCCTATAATTTGAATGCAAAAGTATGTTGCATTTATGTTTCAGCGTCCCGCAACGGACGAGCCCTCGTTTGTAGCATGGATCCTACTTCTGCCTTTCCCGAAGATATTGTTGAATATTGTATGTGTACTGTCAGGGATCTGAATACGGAGAGTTCTAGACTCTTGGTGCGACATCAAGAATACACATATATCCCTAGTTTTTTACTTATCTGACCCTAATAGGGTATACTTTCTTTAAGCCATTGCTGACGATTTCAAATGAATTTTCACACGGTGATATACACACGTCCCATGCCCCCTTCCTCCCACCCTCAGAAGTGCTTAGGTGAAAGAGGTACGATATTGTGCTCGGGTTTCATCCTTTAAATAAGTAGTGGATAGTCACAAAGAACGCAACCATGGATATTTACGCTATGTTGGCGCATGCCAATGTCCGTGTGGACTTGGGGTACTTTGGCTTATTTCCCGGCCTACTGTTTGGAAGCCTTGAGAGAGAGGATAGAGTAGACCTGAGCTCTTTCCAGAGGATGTTGAGGATGCAGTTCCTTCACAAGTATCAGGTGGAACGTTCCATGGACTTGTCTGCTAGACCAATACTCTGAGTTGGCTAGCGAGATGATAGTTCAACAATGGCTGTAATCAGCTGGACTCTAGCGGTATTATTCCGGGCCAAACGCACTCCACAGCGAACAGATGAGTCTAGTAGTACCCCTACTACGAGCTTCTACTTATCATTAGTAAAACTGACAAGTTTGTGTGGCGAGAGCAGAATGAAGACAGAGACTGTATCCTGTTTGAATGTTGTCCCCCAATGCTGATGTTTCTAAAACATCAAAATACTTGGTAGTCTTTTACGGCTTCCTGAGAGAGCTAGGGCTTCTAAGACTACATCGCTTTACATTGTAGATAAGTAAACCCATCCACTACTAATTCAATAGCTTAGACGCCGACCCTTACTCCTGATATTGGTGTTGCTAACTATTGCACCTTTAAAAGAGGCATAACCTTTCTGAAATATCGCTAATACAATAACCTAGACAGACATTGTGAATTTATTTGACGAAATTTGAGGTATAGTTTAAACTCTATATAATTGTCTCAGGCATCCATTCTAGCCAGTAGTAATTATTGACGTGATCGCATTTTCATGAAAAAAGAATAAAATTACATGCAACATGCAACACTGTAGATACTAAGTCCCACTGTGTCAACACATTGCTATCTAGATAGTATATATCGTGAATCCATGCCTATAATACTGACTACAACGTGCCACAGATAACACCCGAATATAGGAATCAATCTATCGGCCTTTACGACAAGTATTTGCGAAGAGTGCATTTCCGTTCCGAGAATAGGCTCTGTTTGGTGACTTCGTTGCGCCTACACCAAATTGAATGCTTGTGAAACCGGTTGTAAATGACGCGTGAGCTTCGAGATTTTGACCTCGGGCGGGCTTACCGACATTGACGTGAGTCCGAGGCCGCCCCTCGCCATCATGTAGGTCGCTTCAGTTGCGAGCTGAACATGCGGGGGTACTGCCCAACCAGTGGCGCCGCTGATCGGTCAGTGCAGTATTGTTAAATTTGATTGGTAGTATTGGTTGCATTCACAACGTATCATTTGCTGATTAGCCCTGCACTGCAAGGTATCAAGCTTAGGTCATCAATCACCGATAGACCCTTCTGTCGAATACTACGTGTGTTATCCGCATAGTCGCTATTGATGGTTGTGGGGTGTAATTATGCCTTCCAAAAGGCAAGGGAGTTTGCGAAGTGGAGCATCACAGATTCCATCTGAACCAGCCACCTGGGGATATGCAGCTTAAGCTGGGCTAAAGCTTTCAGCAGAAAAGTATAGTGCAAGAGCTTGAGTTATAGCTCTACACAGAGTCTTTAAGCCATGATTGTTTTTTTAGCACGTAGGTTTTTTCAAGCTATCGGGGTACCTTCTTTCCCTCGTCCCCCAGACAAGCGGTAAGGATTTGTCAAATGCAAGTTTAGCCGAGTACAGCATAGGCGCCCTCTTCTTGTGTCTTTTCTTTTTCTTCGCCTTTTGCCACTCATTCTGATATTGACTAGAGTTGTATGATAGGCAGGATATGGTGTAGACGCCCTTGACCGTAGGTTAATTGTTGCATCACAACATGGCCCATCGTATTATCCGCCAGGCCTCCCATATATGTATAACTTTCAACTCTTGCTGTGTAAAGTATGTTGATATAGATACGGTGTCAATACTTATATAATAAGCATATCGGGAACGTATAGCTGCCGGGCAACCAACACTACCTCTTTGTCTGTCTAGCCTATTGCCTTTATTACTTGCTTGTTAGTGGTGCGAATATTCAACGAGAGACGGCTACAGTTGCTATGGACCACCCTGCGATTCCGATTGATGAAATTACCATCCCCGCGAACCGAGCCGCGCCACAAATGAATGAGCATATTCCTTCCGATGAAGGTTCGACAGCAGGTGTAGACCGTAAGACTAAAAAGCGTATCCAGAACAGGGTAGCCCAAAGAACATACCGTAAGGAATGACAACCCCGACAGCCGTTTCGTTGAGCTTACGACATACAGGGACCCGGATCAAGCAGCGCCTTCAAGATTTACAGCAACAAGTGCAACAGTTGCAGCAAAAGGACGGAGAGAAACAGCACGACATCCAACCGAGTGATATAGAAGCAGATAACGGTGGAACTGAGGGAGTGGCATTTTATACTTCCTATACCCAAAACCCTACGATTCCGCCACTCCATGGGAACAGTAGAGTCCCTTTTAACCTTGAGATGACATCCCAGGATATTCCTGGGGTGAAGTCCACAGATTCCAGCCCATGGGCTGGTATCCCCAGTCAGGCCAACGCGTGGAATTCTCCACTCGGAGGAGACAATTTTATTTACAACCCATCCCCGATGCGCACGAGACCGCCTGTCAATTTTGCTTCAGGATTTGCACCTCAGTCCTTATCGCCACCGAGACTTCCTTTGGACCTTCCTAGTAGCATACTTTGCTCGCCAACGTGTCAGGGAGAAGTCCAACGCGACACACTGGTTTTCTCTGGTGGAAACAAAGATAACTCTCGTGGTTTACTAAACAACCAAACTGGCAATATCAATGGTATGGGCCTTGAACTTCCCGAGCTTCCTCTCAGTCCAGACCTCTCCAAACGACTGAGATTCAATGCAATAAAATTTTGACGACTAATCGCTGTGCAGAGACAGACGAAGACGGAGATATATGTCACTCCCATGGATTCAACTCGCCTCATACATCTCCTTGGGGACAGAAGCTCGAACCGAAAACTTCTTCCAATGACCCCATAGCGGCAAGACATGTGGGCAACGCACCTCAACCGGGCTTTTATCAGGATAAAGTCACACATGCGTCCATGACAGCTGTGCCTACCCAGTGG
This sequence comes from Xylaria sp. FL0933, assembly GCA_022578765.1. Lineage (NCBI taxonomy): Eukaryota > Fungi > Ascomycota > Sordariomycetes > Xylariales > Xylariaceae > Xylaria > Xylaria sp. FL0933. Next base: position 14,055 of record MU389793.1, on the reverse strand, counting down.
CCTGGAAATATGCCACCGACCCAGCAAGCAGCAGTGGAACAGCAGTTCGAATACGTTCTGAACTGTGCACAGCATGCGGGTTTTGACAGCTTCGATACCATGGCGTTACAATACTACACGCAAAACTTCCATCCGAGCTCGGCCCTAGCTCTGGAACAGCGTTTAAGCCGTAATCGACGGCTGCCTGAGCTTCTCGCGGAACTCCGAAAGCAGTCAACGACTTGGAGTGCACTGCAACGCCGGGGCTACCAGGACGAGGCTCTGAAGGCGGCGGAAGAAATCTGTATAACGGAGTTGAACGACTTTCACAGGAGTCAGGCCAGTCGTAGTGACACCGACGATGCCAGCGAGAGATTGCTAGCGGATATGGTGAGTTGGAACCATTCCAACAACAGCATGAATTATTATAGCACTTAGTGCCGCAGACACGGGAGTACTAACGCCTCCAGTTACCCAATCTGTGGGTTCTCTTAACGAGAATAGTGTCAAGCAATTCTCAGTTATCTCAAAGGCAAATTTCAGAAGCTGTATTTATGACTATGAGCATCCTATGCGGGCTAGGTAGTTCACAAATCCAACCTGCTGGATCCTCCACGTATGGACGGTCGCCTATATAATAGCAGTGGCATCAAGATTTTCCATATCCTTGTCGACTATATCTCCAATCGATCGATCGATATGACATAGATTGTTAAATAAGCTTAGAGTTCTAGAAATTATATTCTTAAATATGCATTTCAAACAAATTACTAAAGTCAACTGCCTATAGAATTTGTCAGATGAATAAGTGAAGTACACTGTTGGCATGCACGGTCGCGTAGAGAGTTCGTGACGATCACTAAATTAGCAAGATTGGCAGTTCTTCATTCTACTGTCGCACGACCTAGTACTCCTCGTCATAACCGTTGCATTTGCAACTAGATCCGAACGACTATTCTTAATCAGGACATCGTCCCTATGTCTTGAAACATTTCTAGTTTAAAAGTAAAGCTCTTGCCTCAAATTATAATTACTGTCCACCTCTCTTTCCCTTAGGCATCCGTAAATTTTATCATAAGTGGTCCCATATGCTACCGATAATCCGCTTACGAGTTAAGTCCCCGTGATCACAGACGGAAGACCTGCATTGGGCTTGATTAAGAAGCGGTCTGAGATCGATAGGCTATAGTATAGTCTATAGAAACAAGCTTTGTCTTGGCACTCGTGACCGCTTTGCGAGTATATGTGGTATGTATAACAAAGAGAGGGTTACTCGCAGGCTGTTCGCTGATCTAATGTATTATGAAGGTTAATATTGTTCAATTTGATCATAGATGTCCATCATGCTAGAAAAACTGTTTGTCTGGAATAATAATCGAGCGTGGACGTTGTAAGTGAATCTAAGGAGGTCTAACATCGGAGCGGACCGCGGGCATTTTCTTTCAAGTCGAGACGCAAGTCGAGACGCAAGTCATAATTAGCTAGAAAGCGCAACTAACCCCTCCATTTACAAGCCACATGTTTTGTCCGATACAGCAAGCTAACCCAACCCCAGCTTAGCGTCAATTGGAGCCAAGCTTATAATCCTGCGAACTAGGTATAGAGTCGAGGACGGGCGAGATTGATATGAGTCAGCCAAAACGTAATGAAATTCTTCTTCCACTCCGCCGAGAGACGTGATGCTTACGGAGAACTCTGCGGTGATAATCGTCAAGCTACCCACTGATGGGCATTGCCTGTCGCTCGCTTCCTTGATCTTCAGCTTATATCAACCCCTTCATGGTATAACTTCGTCACGAGGTGGCTTCGGGCGCTGACATTCAGCTCGTGCAATGGAGTCGCTTATTGCAAGTCTCCATTATCTCCGCCTCAAGGTATTGGTCGGCGCAATCCGGTTCATTGTTCGCATCCTGACACCGCGTGTGGAAGCAAACCCCGACGCGGTGCTCCGCGTACCCTCACGAGACGCGGGACGCACTATCAAGGCTCACATTTATTCCCCAACCCCAGCAGTGGCTACTGATGACCCCAGCGAGGCGTCACGAGCGCGAGCGCCACGGCCTGTGCTAATCAACTTTTTTGGGTCCGCCTTCGCTCTTCCCTTATTTGGCGCCGATGATCTTTTCTGTCGCGAGATGTCACGGCGGACCAATCATGTTGTCTTGGACGTTGAGTATCGGCTGGCACCCGAAGACCCCTTTCCAGCTGCCGTTCATGATGTGGAGGATGTAGTGCGCTATGTCTTGTCGCACCCAGACACGTATGATACCGCTCACGTCTCCATCTCCGGCTTCTCGTCCGGTGGTACACTCGCGCTCGTCGCGCCGACGCTGTTTCCTGCCAACACGTTCCGTAGTCTGGTATCATTCTACCCGTCGGTCAGCATGGTAAAGGATCCAAGCGAGCGGAAGGCACCAGTTCAAGGTCCCGACCGGGGACGTGCACCGCTGTTTTGGACGCGACTCTTCCGAGAGGGCTATCTCGGGGGCATGAATCCGAAAGACCCACGCATCTCGCCCCTCTATGCTGACACAATGAATTTTCCCAAGGACGTTCTCATCTTCACCGCAGATTACGATGTCTCGGCACTGGAAGCCGAGGAATTTGCTAAAAAGCTTGAGGCAAACGGTCAAGGCTCCGGACGGCGAGTGAAGCTTAGGAGAATGCATGGGTGCGGTCATGGGTTTGATAAGAGCAAGCGTAATGCGGCGGCTCGGAGTGAGGCCTATAGTCTTGTTGCTGATTTACTAAATGAAGATTTAAGTGATTGAGCTGATGCGTATTTCAAGATGTAGTTCAAGTTTTCTTATAAAGCTATTGAGGATTTCGGGGTTATACTATCGTTTTCAATTCACTAGAACGACTCGAAATCACGAACAAACAATTAGCTCTTACGACAGAAATAACACTAACTGCTCGATTGCAAATCGCTCTCTATGCTATCTACATACTGTTAGACGCTGAGATACCAACAATGCATTCGCTTCGCCTGCTTGCACGACACAAGCCTAACTATTTTGTCAGTGCGCGGCGCTCCCTCTTTAGCGTTGGGTGTGTGATTCCTCTGGCATTTACAGCCACTTTGAATAAGGCCACCATCAAAGTGTTATCAATCCAACCTATACCCATACCTAATACGCGATGCTTCGACGGCGATGTGCTAACTCAGACATACAGTATAGACTATATCACGCGACGGTAGATCATGCCTCACAAGCCCATGTTCTCTCTGAATCTCAGTCAGCCAAGGCCAAGGACCTCTGGTTGCTTGGTACGCGGCGGCATACGTGGGATGATGTTATGGCTACCCTGAGTCGCTTGGAGCTATTAGTGATAGAATGATATTGCTCTAGCTAACATGGTCTCTCGTGATATTGCAGGCTTGAGACTGGCTGTGGCCAACCACAACACGTGCACTCCATTGACGTTCATTGGTGTGGACGGTTCTTGACGATCTGGTCGGCTGGTACCTTTGAGAATCATCAACTTGAAGCTATCAAGATCCATGCCGCTGACTCACTTTGGCATAGTTGGTCATCTATCATCGCTCGAGGAGCGCTGTTGTTTCTCATTCAATGTCTCCCGTCTCAACGCTCACTTTACTATCCAAGATCCGCGGGGATCTGATCGTTGTCTCGCGCTCTCGGCGCTGGGGCCTAGCATCAATCGGATCAGACGCCTCATGGAGAACCCGGTGACCGGTTGAGGCCCGTCTCTATCTATTTCTGCCGAGTATACAGAAGGTTAGACTGATACAATTGACCTTGCGTTCCTTTGATAACGTATGCACTATCCTCGATGTAGTCGGTCGCCATATTCACTTCGTTATGCCCCCTTACTCGAATCTGTTGCTTCCCTAAACTACTTACATAGGTGCAGGAATATACCGTCGGATGACACTCTTGACATACATAGGGAAAAGTCCTCGCTCGGATGCTTCCTTAATACCCCGATTCATCCGATCGATATATTCCTCTTTGGGTGCTGATGGCGTAACGTTGATGGTGTCAACGTAGACGAGAAGCTCAATTTCATCGTTAATTTCGGGTTTGCGTTCGAGCGGCTGTTCTGCCATTTTTCCATTGTGCAGTGTCTTTGTTTTCGCAGTAGGAGATTGACCGGCCTCGCTTTTAGATGAAGCTTTCATGGTGCTCGTCCATGAATTTCCGACTGAGTGTAAGTAGGAAAAATTGGACCGGGGGATCTTCATCATGACCTTCTCATAAGCATATCCTACTCCTTCGTAACGGTCAAGCGTTTCTTTATCATCAGGATGCAAGCGGTATACGAGCCCGTGGACACCTATTGGGTGCCCAGGGGATAGAGAGGGTAGTTGGTCCTGGGAGAGGACATGCCCAAGGTCTGTTCCGGTGCCGCTCCCAGTTCCATCCTTGATGTAGTATTCTTCTGGGATGATATTGGCATATCCACGCTCGTTGATGATCCACTACGACGTTTGGGTGTCAGTGATGACTTTAAGGATTCAAGAGCACTTAGAATGTCGAGGATATAACTATGGTCATACATGTAGGGAAGGACTAGATCAATCTCAAAGGGATAGGGAAGAGAGCGAATCGGATACGAAAACAACGTACAGTCCATCCCGCAAGGTGCGCAAGACCAATTGGGGGAGAATGCGGACACCGATGCTTCATCTGGGTTGTTGATAGATTCGAGCCATAGGCGAAGTACAGTTGGCCCGGTCCTTCTGAGATGTTTTGCGGCATGATGACGATCGGTAACGTTCGCGTGAAGTGTACGGGAAGAAAGGACTATGATAGAGGAAATAGACGAAGAAAATAAATTGATGTTATGTAGTTGGACGACTGCCCATGTGGCTACCACTATAATACTGGATGTGCCCTACCCCTTCGGCTTTCCCCCGCAGTTCCTACCGATTAGGATTCAATTGATGAACTACCTAGGTATCCGCAAGTGCCCAATCATATAACTTAAGTACCTATATCTACCTAAATCATGGTTTTGAATTTGCAAACGGTAGCATGCGCTGCGCTTGCAGCGATATCCCGTGGTGGAAGCCTCTTCTCCGGGGATCTGGCAAGCTAAGTTGCCCAAGTCGGGGTGCCTGGAGTGCCTAGACTTGTACCTGAATCGCCATTGCGGGGTTCTGGGTCCTCTGTAGCTCCTTGGCGCGGGAGCGCGGGATGCACCACGTGCATGCAGCCCTAAAAGCCCACTTAGCTCCAGGGGCTTGCTTTCGGTAATTACCTGCTGTAAGTACACTTCTACTTAAGGAGGCACGTAGGTATCTGGAAGTTGTTACCTTACACCAAGGTATCTAGGGCGACGCACACTTGTTATTATCCAGTACCAGTGTTATGGCTTGCAACCAGGCTGCATTGGCATCGAATAGAATCACGCTTCAGATCTTCGCAAAACATGGAGGTGATATGCGCCTGCATGATACAGATTGCGAAGATCTGTATGTAGAGAGAGGGGGGTGGAATACATGCATTCACGTACAAAAGATAGGCTAGGTAGTCAGCATCACCGTTAGAGCGAGCTGCCGCGCCGTTGGGATATGACAGGAAACGAGCTTCCTTTGTCTGCCACCTGATAACACAGATGAAGATGCGATGCTGCCGCTCCCAAGTCATCAGTATGCGCCTAAAAAGGCTTGATGAAAATGCCTCTCTGGAGCCAACAAAGCCGGGTCAGCATGACGTCGCATTGAGTCAACTGATGCGAGACTTGGACTAGATGCAACTGCAGTAGCTACGTGGCAAAGCGCAATATGAGTCAGTCACGGGTGCTCGCTTGGCTAAAGACTGAACGCTCCTCTCTGTATGATGAGGTAATGAAAAGCAACACGCGAAGCATCTGACGCGTAATCATGGACTATAACAAACTGGCGACGGTCACTCATCTAAAGATAGAGAGATATTGAGCTGCAATCTATACTTAATGGCGGCCACAAGAATCAACGTTACCCAGAAGTGACACTTTTGCAAGCGAGATCTTAGGTAGAGCCGGTTCATCTTCGAAGAGGAGGCAGAGAGGGTAGGGTGCGTCTAAGACATGGGTTTGTTTGTTGGAATCGTCCGAGCTTGTCGCACCATTTTCTCAATAGATACATTACGGTTAGCAGGTTCAGGCGTCTATAATTAATTTTGTTATGCAGCAATAAGAAAATACCCCATAAACATTAATTTCATACTTTGCCAGGCCGCATCTGATTCCAGATGACCATTCCAAGCTATCATAAGCGACTTTAAACTAATCGTCTCTGCATTGCTTACGATGGCGTAGACGACAACGGGTATCTGCTAGGATGCCAATGCTCTGCTCGTATTGGAAAGACTCAAGGACTTCCTCGTGAAAGACAAAGAAGTCCTTTTGATAGGCTATTCTTACGGCAGTATACATATGTCCGTGATGACGCGCGCGGACGGTACGGCGGAGCGTAGAGCAGCAGGGAATGCTTAGGTGCCTCTGCAACATAGTCCTCCTATGCGCATCGGTGATTCCGGCGACGGGCCTTACTTTAGGTTCTCTACTTCAAGTGAGATTTCATGACTGTACCTAATATCTATCTTGTATATGAGAACGATAAGCCTTCCGGGCACCTGTTTGTCATAAAAGATTGACTCAGACTAGACTCAGAGAGCTGTCTGCGCTTAGGGGTTTATCTGCCTTTACGAGCGTCCTGGATGAATTACAAGACAGGCCAGTACAGATCGTCCTAAACAGTCAAGCATATGATCATGGGGTGCAATCCTGCTGCTACTGTGAAAACGGAGTTCATTCCTCTAACAGTTTTGGATAAGACCTCATTCCATAAGCTCGTATTGCAATGAATCGGTAGGACGTTAGCTTAGGGTCTAACATCCTATAGACTCGCATTGCTGTGCATTGGGCATTCCAAATATTTCTCCCCTTCGTTTGCTAATCGTCTAGGACCAATTCTAGTAAAGAGGATTGATTGTTCGAGAAGAACCCCGAGGAGAAGCCGAAATAGAGTACTAATCATCAAGCTATCGACTCATTGTGCTTTCTATGCTAAAGGAAGACGTTTCTCCGGAGTTTGAGGAGCGAGTTGGGTATGTGTGAACATCTTCACGAATTTATCGTTACGGCATACCCTTCAATAACTTCTCGTGCAATATATCGTCAGTCTTTCGAAATAAATTCTCTTCTTAATAGAGTACGTATATACGTACTCTTACGATCATTGGTACATGGCTTTCTGCCGTTGTATTGTCTATTTGCGCTGATTGACTAACTACTGATAGTACCCTTTGCGAGTAATTATGCCAGTGCTCATATAACGGACTATAACCCAGTGCTTAGATCGCTCGACTGTCCAAGTGTGCCTGTTTAATCTCACTAGTAAATGATGCCCGTCCAATCCTGAAGACCAGACGTTGAGCTTGCACCTTTCATGGCGCTAGCAATGTCAACTCCCGAGCCCTGGAAGATGCTGAAAGAGTCGTCCCCATCATTCTTCGGGTCATAGTTGCAAGTCTCAGCAGGGACAATTTGCCAGTACACCCATGGCAAGCCAACCTTGTTCATGTCGTTCGCCTGTGCCGGGTATTCGACAGATGCGTCTGCTGCGCCCTGATATTGCTTGACTCCCCATTCTTCTACATATACCAGCTTGCCCTTTGCATCACTGACGTAACCAGGTGCGGCGCCTGACCATTCCCCGGGGTTCGAAGCCAAATTGCCCGCATATCGGTGGATAGCGATAATGTCAAGCTCCGCACAGTTAACGGCAGCGGACATGAAATTACAGCCTTGAGAGATATCACCGCCGATGCCACCGGAGGAGATCTTGATGGGATTGTTGGTACCCAAAACGCTGCGCATATGCTGGGCGCGCCCGCATACCCAGTTCGCGCCGGCACCGGTCAAGCACTCGGATGTCTTCGTAGACATGGGCTCATTCTGGAGATCGAAAGCCATGATAGCATCGCTCCAATTTTTCCACACTTTGCCGGATGTTTTGCCCTGATAGTTGAGTACGTGGGATAATCGGGCATCGTAATCATCGAACGCAGCTTGCTGTTCGTAAAAGTAGCCCGAGCCGTATGTGTTCCAGTACGGATCGGAGCTGCCTGACTTGAACTGATTGGCTGCATCGTGCGGCGAGACGATAGCCTTGATGCCTTTGGCGGATAGCTTTACCAAGACACTGTCGACAGCATCCAGGACGGCATCGTTGTAGTTCCCGATAGAGCTTTCAAGCTCCTTGATCGTCGTCGCAACTGTGGTTCCTTTTTGACACGACCCTGCGCTTTGGCCGTTCACCCATAGCCGCACTACCTTGGCACCGTCCGAGGCTATGTTGTTGATCCATTCATCCTGCTGTGAGTCGGACAGCCCGATGAGAAAGTAGAGATTGGAGCCTGCCCAGGACGGTGAGTTTGCTGCAGCAGTGGCAGCTAGAAAGCTAGCAAGAGTGAGAAAAGCTTGCTTCATCGTGAAATTGGATGGTGGTAATAGATATGAGCTAGTGCGTGTTACCAGTGTGGCTGAGGAGATGGACAGTAGCCTCTAGTGAGTAGGAGAGAGGTTCACTTTATATAGCTTAGTTTCGGACAGCGAGCGCTTTGACGACCGAAGCGTCTGAAGGATTGAGCTACGAGAGCCGATATAACTGTGTGCATATTGAACGTATCCCCTGAGTACTACCCAGAGCTTGAAGTGATCAACAGGACCTCGTAATTCTAAATCGACCTAACCCTGGAGGTTAGGTGAGTATATGAATAGAGCTAAGATCTGCAGTGGGTGCCATGCAGAGGTGGAGAAACTTGGGTGAAGGATCAGCCCTAGAGCCCAGCCCAATAAGCTTGTGACCGTGGAGTTCACTATGTATATCGTCAAGCGCATCATTATCACCTCAGCGTATTGTTGACGGATTCATGTCTTACCATATGTGCAGAGTGGTTTGCGTAGTATGCGTGGTATGAGGTCCTATATCCAGGTAGTAAGCATCCTTGGCACGCGAACAAATAGCCTATTGCCGTTTTATTTCAGGGGTTACCAGCACTAAAACAAATGAGGCGAAATGCCGCGCTCAAGGCTATACAAGCCCGCGATACCTGCATGTAGTTCTTCTGTACTCTTTGGTAAGTATTGACATAATTTTCTAAGTCGGGTTAACATGGTATTAATGAATTCGTCCTATGTTGTTTCATCCCTTGACTGCGGAATTAGCACCGTCGGTGTAACACGATCACGTGTAGCTTGTAGCGGCTTGTAGCTATGCCTGTGGCTAGAAAAAAGGAGAACTGGGTTAGGTTACTGTCTTTTAAAGACGGCGCAAGCGATGCTTTAAAGACTATATCAAAGTATTGAAGGTGCTATATAACGTGCACGATGGAACTCTCAGAATCTATGTATAGCTTTATCTTCTACTTTTTGATGTTATTTTATCTAATCACCTTTTACTTCTCAATTGGTGACTGTGAGATCCTCTACTTCGGCCCAAACGGTTGGTTTAGCTTCATTGCCACCATGCTGCGCAGCTCTCTCCAAATTATGCCTAGCCTCATCAGACTTTGCTGGGGAGACTATTGACATGTTTCCTAATACCCTCCCTGACGATCATCAACACCTTCCCTAACAAATTAAGACCAAAGTCAAACTGGGCAATAGGAAGCTTAGCTATAGCGACATCTTCAGTAAACCCGATCCCCCACACGCGATCGAATGGACTAGCCTCTACTAGCACTTTGTCCTTTGTAGCTAGCAAGCCATATAACATTTTCTCGTCAGCGGTGAATTTCGCCGTATTCCCCTCTATCACAATTCTCTCCCGGTTCGCCTGCTAGACGTCCGGGTCGAAGTGTGAGACCATTTTTCCGAGCCTGCGGATCTCGGCGGGGTCCGTCTCTTCTATAATGCGGCCAGCAAGGTCAAGATTATCTTGACCTCTGAACAAAAGCGCTTTCTGGTACATCATATATTGCCCGGAGCAGTTGTACGTTCTTCCCTCGAGCTCGAAATTGGTTGCGGTCCACCACTGGCTAAGCCATCCATATCGCGACGTAGCTCGACAAAAGAAGATATAATTCGTAGGGTCAGTAGTTGTCCACATGACGCGAGCGTTGAACCGCATCTGTTCGTTATACTTCTCCTGACGCCGTTCAACTTTAACCGGCTCCGCTTCCGCTTTGGCCTGCCTCGCCTCCCGCTCTTCCACAGTGCTATTAGTGCTTCCTTGGCCCTTGGCTCGCTTAGCGTTGGGACTGGATGACGACTCAGTATCAGTCCTTCTCTTCTGCACTGCCTTGTTCGAGTGCGGGGGAGCATTGCCATCATCAGCAGGGGCTGGGGTAGATGCTGATGTAGAGGCCGAGGCAGACGTAGACGCAGACGTAGGATCGAGGGGGAATTCGCCGCGGAGATGCTCGCGATGCATATCATAGAGGCTGCGGTTGCTCACTAGTGCAACTTCTTCTTTCGTGAACTTGTCCTTAAGCCTCCCCGACGAAGGTGCAGAGGCTGTGGCAATAGAAGTACTTGTTGAAGCCGCGGCTTCAGGTTGTGCCTTTGGGGCTGCGGCGCCAGAAAGTGGTAGGTGCAGGTTGTCTGTAGTCAAGGCTTGCTTCTGGCTTTTGGATTGAGACTTGGTTGGCTTCTTTGTAATGCTGGGTTCGGGGTCTTGGTCGGCATTGTCATCGTCATCGGGCTTAGACTTCTTCAGGGTCTGAGGATTGTTCTGTGTAGGCGGAGGAGCCATGGTTTATAGCAGGTAATAGAGTATGGTGGGAATAGTAGACTCGAAAAACAAGTAAACGAAGGCCTTTTAGAAGCCGCAGCTTGAACGATAATGTGACTGTCGGTGTGACTGTTGCCGTCACTGTTGTAGTTGTTGTGGCAGTGGTGTGCGTCTAGATTTCTGCCGGAGCCGAAGGATATTTATATGTTTCCTGGCCTGGAAACGCAGATGACAGGGAGCTTAAATCGATAAAATTAAGCGAGGTTTATTTATTACTATTTCTTTAATTTGTTATTGTTCTTTAATCCTGTAATTGTTTTTAATTATATTGCCTTTTTAACTTTTCCGAGTGTTTATATAATATTTGCTAGTGGTTTTATAAGCGGAGTTATTTAAAGGCTTGCTAATTATAATGCAACTAATAGTAGCACATACATTATATAATATCTTGAGTCAGATCAGGAGAGTAGGGAGTACAGTCCATTGAGACGTGACGCGACGCGATGGGACGCTATGACAAGCGTGTTGAGATACACCAGTGTGCTAGAATACAGGCTTGGCTGGTTGTCCAGTATAGCTGAAGTTCTGCATGTTATTAAAGTGCAGAGACAGTCGAAGAAAACATGCGATGCAAGGCAATCAAAATGGGTAATAACGTGATAACTGCAGTGACCTATCTGTCTAGTGTCGATATAAAGACTCAATTGGAATAAATAATCGATTAAGTGAGCATTTACGCGACAAGTACCAGGCGTCGCCATTCCAGATAGTGTACTCCTTCTAATGGCAGTGGTCATGCCTTAGGATGATCGATTGATTGAGTGCTCAGAGTAGAGTCAGAAGCTGGTGCAGATAGAGTGGCCGGAGTAATCCTTCAATTGACTCCTTATCATCAGCCGTTGGCAGTGGGCTAAGAGCCTGATGGGAAGCGACTCGAGTAGTCTCTCAGTGGATCATATCGTCTACGCCTTGGCGGTCGGTAAAGGCAGCAGAATGGGATGTCGGCATTCTTGGATATCACCCTCCGCGGATGGATTCATCACTATCGTGGCTAGAGCCTCGACAGTCTTTCCTCGACCCATAGCATCAGCTTTTAGACTATCCACCATACGGCGTATCTGGAGATAGTTCAACCGCTCCAGCATGAAATGTAGAGCCAGGAGGTGGCGGTAATAAAGTGGTCGGTAATCCTTCAATTGGCCACTTATCTTCAGTCCCTTAGCAGTCAGCAAAGGACCTGATGGTAAGTAGCCCCAAGTAGCATGTATAGTCTGTGCCTCAGCAGTCGGCAAAGACAGCAGAGTGACTTTCTGGTCTTCTTGGATATCACCCTCTCCAGGTAGACTCATCACCGGCCCCCCGTCGCTAGGACGCATGGGTCATGGCATCTGTTCGCGCCCCAGCATGAAATGTGAAGCTAGGAGTTGGTGGGGGGCCGGAGTGGTCGAAGTAATCTTTGGATAAATTACTAATATCGTTGTCTCATCTGAGCTTTAGCAGTCGGCAAAGGCATTAGAGTGGTATTGCGACAATATTAGAGTGCGCGGCTTTATCGTACATAAGGACATGGGACAGTTTGGTCTTGTAGTAGAAATTTTGTGCTGTGTCTCTGGCTTGAAAATGAGAGCTCTTCGGTGCGCTCTCAGAGTAACACTTCAATCCTGTTGGAGATCGCACTATTAGTACAGCTAAAGCGTATGACGACGTTGGGCAATCTGGTCTCACAGCAGCAGAGTGTTCGCACTACATCCCTCTCTTCCTGGTTTGAGCATGACGATTTAGCCGGAGGTTTTCTGCATTACGGAGTAATAAAACAAAAAACCTATCCTTAAGCTTAACTAGATGGTGGGCTGGGTCCGGTTTATTTTATATAAAAATCTAGCATGCTAAAGTAAACGAAATCCTTAGTCTAGTTTTATTGTTTAGCGGTAGTTTTAAATAAATAATTTCACGAAAAATTAACGCGATAATATTTTTAGTTTAGTTTTATTAATTATATATAAAAAAATAAAAAATAAATATATTAATATAGTTTATTATTATAATTATTATAATTATTATAGTTTATGTTTATTAAGCGTTATTATTTTTTTTTTTTTTTTTATAAATTATTTAATTTATTATAAATAATAAAAACAATAAAAATAAAAATAATAATAAAATAAATTATATATAATATAATTTAATTAAAATATATATATTTTTAAAAAAATTATATATAATTATTTATATATATATATATAATTAAGTTTTTTTTTTTAATATTTTTATAAGTTTTATATAATTATAATTAATAAAATTTTTATTTTTTTTAATATTTTATTTTAAAAAACTTTAGCTTTATTATTGTTTTTATTTTTTTTTATAATATTTATTTTTATATTAAAATTTTATAATTTATATAACGTGGTTCACAAGCGAGCGGGCCACTTAAGCGAGCGGGCCACTTGGCTTGGCGTACCTTATAAGCTAATATTATATATAAAGATACTTACTCCACTTTAAAATAACTCTACCAAAAAAAATCGGAAAAATCTCGGACTTTTTTTTCTAAAACTATAGTTATATAATAAACTAGAAAAGATTTTTTTAAATTTTATAACTATTTTATATAAGCGTGCATCTTTAAAAAACAAAATTACAAGGATTATTTTAGCGTATCTTGAAATATCTGCTTAAATAAAATATTTAGAAAATTGGAAAAATAATTTTTGGCTTTATTATATATAATAATAATGCTAATTTTTTAACCCGGTATTTTTCCGATTTTTTTTAGCGGAGTTATTTAAAAGTGGAGTAAGTATTTTTATATATAAAATTAGCCTACAAGGTACGCCAAGCCAAGTAGCCCGCTCGCTTAGGTGGCCCGCTCGCTTGTGAACCACATTATATTTTTTTTTATAATAAATAATTTTTATAAAAAAAATTATACGTTAATATAAATTATAAATTATATTTTATATTTTATATATTTTAATATAAAAAAAAATAAAAATATTTAAATAAAATAAAAAAATAATATATATTTATTAATATAAATATATTATAAAAAAAAATAATTTAAAAAAAAATTAAGTACGCGCTATGTTTTTTATATTTATTTATTTTATTATTGCCGGTTATACACTTTATTTATTATATATAAAAACTTAATATAATTTTATTATTTCGGTTAATATTAATTTTATTAATTTAACCTAGATTAATATTATTAATATTAATTTTATTAGTTTTAAAATTAATATTATCGATAATAACTTTATTAATTTTAAATTATTGCACCAAGAATAATTTATTTTTTATATTTATATAATAATTATAATTTTTTATATTTAGTTATTTTTTTAGTTTTATTTTTTAATTATTAATTTTTAATTTTTATTTTA